>JAINUG010000028.1:6995823-7408635 GCA_029706075.1 Aldrovandia affinis | reverse complement strand
GTACCACATGAGAGGCTCATTGCTAAAATGAATTGAGTAGGAATTGCAGGAGTAGTTTCAGAGTGGGTTCATAATTGTCTGCAAGGGCGAATACAAAGAGTAACAGTAGGTGGGGGCGTATCTGACCTCGGTGCTGTGGGGCAGTGGTGTCCTGCAGGGATCGGTGCTGGGACCTCTGCTCTTCCTTATTTACATAAATGATCTGGATATGGACGTTAGTAGCAAAATAGTTAAATTTGCAGATGATACTAAACTTGGGGTTTGGCAAACAGTTTGGAATCGACTAAAGTAATCCAAGATGATTTAAACAAAATCCAAAATGGGCAGATACATGGCAGATGACATTCAATATTGCTAAATGTAAAGTTATGCATGTGGGAAATAAAAACATTAGACAGGAGTATTTTATGGGAGGAGAAAAGTTAGTAGGTGTTCAATTTGAAAAAGACTTAGGAATTGTAGTTGATCAAAGCCTGCATCAAAGCAGTGTGCTACAGCAGTGAAAAAAGCCAACAGGATGCTGGGATACATAGCAAAAAGTATTGAGTATAAATCAAAGGAAGTTATATTAATGTTATATAATGCCTTTGTCAGACCTCACTTAGAATACTGTGTGCAGTTCTGGGCACTGCACTACAAGAAAGATATAGAAGCTCTCGAAAAAGTCCAAAGAAGGGCAACTAAACTGATACCGGGTATGAAAGGTAAAAGTTATGATGATAGACTTAAGGCACTCAATCTATTTAAACTTAGCAAATGGAGACTTAGGGGGGATTTGATTGAGGTTTTTAAATTCCTAAAAGGGATTAACAAAGTGAAATACCAAAGATTTTTGAAGATAAGTTGGGTCAGCAGAACAAGAGGCCACAGGTGGAAATTAGTTAAAGGCAAATTCCGCACAGATATTAGGAAGTTTTTCTTTACACAGAGAGTTGTCAATGCCTGGAACAGCTTACCAGGTCGGGTAGTAGAGGCAGAAACGCTTGGGCTATTCAAGTCCAGGCTAGATGTAGTACTAGATACTCCTTAGATTAGGACATGACGAGCCTAGATGGGCCGAACGGCCTCGTCATTAGGTATTCTTATGTTCTTATGTTCTTATGTTCTTATGTTTAAAGAGACAGTCAACCTGGTGTATGTAAACTTTTGACCCACTGGAATTCTGATATAGTGATTTAAAGCTGAAATAAATCTGTCTCAAATTGATTGTTTTAAAATGACCTCTGATTTGAACAAAGTAGAGGCCTTAATTGACTTGCCAAAAGAAATATATGGTAACATGAAATGTGTGGAGTTGTGAAAAACTGAGTTTGAATATCTTCAGCCTAGGTGTATGTAAACTTTTGGCCTCAACTGTACAGTGCGAGAGTTAAGCATTGAAAAAATATCCTGCCACTGTGCACTCCCAATACAACGGACCAATCCAACAATCCCAACACAATGGGGTGGGGGTGGGGGGGCACAAATAGGCCTCTCCTGTCACAAAAGACCACACCCAACACTTCCAAATGCATGAGACCACTCCCAACAAAACAGATTGCTCCCAACACAAGAGGACCTCTCCCAACACCCCCAAGCGAAAGAGATCATTACCAACACTTCCAACTCAGCGGATTCTTCCCAACATATCAGATCACTCCCAAAACAACGGGACACACCCACCACAACAGACCTGCGTTGGAGCACATCGCAGAGAGATGTATTGATTTAGACTCTAGAGGAGTGAAGAGAGGAAGGTGACAGGGTTGATTCCCAGATAAGCTATTGCTACCTTCTGTATTAACACACACAAACGGATAAAATAAGCCAACATAAGCCACCCTATAAAAGGGTAGATGTTAAACAAGCACAGCCCACTATTCAAAGTTAATAAGGTCCATCTGAATACACCACAATCAAAATAATCACACCAATTTTCCCTTCTCTCCAGTGTGTGAGACGTGTGAATGTGTATGCGCCTTTTCTCTATAGCTGTAAGGTGTGACATGATTATAAACATGACAGGGACCTTGTTATGTAATCACCTTGTAAATGCTTGCATACACAATGACCCTAAACCAGGTGAGGCCCTGTGCAGTTTGGTGGATTTGACTCCAAATACATTTGTCCCAGTTTGAGTGCATTCCACAATCAAACAGATAGTTAATGAGAAATTCTGTGACGGGAGGGGGTGGCCAGGCCAAACATAGCAACTTAATACCCCAGAACCATTCCAGCTTAACTGCCAACCCCTACCTTACCGGACACTCACTGAGGACACAAAGAGGAGCAAGAAATACTATGGGTTTGAATCTCAAATGGGTAGGAACAGTTGATGTGTCCTTGAGCAAGGTCATAGGTACATATCCTTAAATACTGCAGTAAATACCCTGTGGTGTAGATGGATAATGTGTACAATGGCAGCTATGAATGTAATACTCAATAATAACAGGTAAATAAATAACAAGCATTAAAAAAGTATGTTCCAGGCGGCAGTTCTTTAATCAGCTCTATTGCCAGTTTTATTGGAATTGTCCCTTTTTGTAGCTGTTCTGCTGTTAATCTATCATTATCATATGCAGTGTGTTGTATGTCACTCTGGATTCGAGAGACTGCTAAATGAATACATGTGTGTATGCCAGTCAGCCAAGGGTTTATATAGCATCCAGGAATTAATGGTGGTGAGGGTATTTTTCTTCAAAGAAAACAAAAAAAGCCAATCTGAAACCAAAACTTCACCCTACAAAATATGAAGCAATGAAATGGTTTGCTGGACAAACTTGATAACTTGTTTCTTTACGTTTGGTTTCCCCCTGGCTCCAAACAAGAGTAAGACATTTTGAGTTCTTGTTAATACCTCACAGTCCCACAGGGCCATTGTGATTTATGAAGGACAGTCCACATTCTGAATTATAAACATTATAATAAATATTACTGTTATTGCCATAGTAAATCATTGGCATAGCTAATGTCCTTGACCCTAGCCACTTAGCAGATGAACAGAGAGAGAAAGGGCATAATAAAG
Organism: Aldrovandia affinis; assembly: GCA_029706075.1. Taxonomy (NCBI): domain Eukaryota; kingdom Metazoa; phylum Chordata; class Actinopteri; order Notacanthiformes; family Halosauridae; genus Aldrovandia; species Aldrovandia affinis. The sequence goes on along the minus strand of JAINUG010000028.1, from coordinate 7,405,631 downwards.
GGCCCTTAATTGTTAGGCAAGAGGATATTTAATAGAGGTTTATGGGGGTAATTTTCCCCGACAGTTTCAAACAAAATGAGTTACGTGGTCCATACATTAGCAAACCGGACTGACCCAACTCAGCACTTTAGTTCTGAGTTAGTAAAGACCACGTGGCTACCACAATTAAATCTTAGCCCTACAATGTACAGCCTTCTATAATTAAAATTATGCAATATTCCATATTAAGGCCTCTGGTGATGCAGCTATAATAGTGGCTTTGAAGCCCAGTAGGCCTGTACCTTGCACTCTTAAAGAATAATTAACGCTGCTTACATTTGAGAACCATTTTCCGATGCTTATATAGACAGTATCTGTTTTAATATGTGTGGCAACCCTATACATCCCCAAGTTACTTAAATACACAGTTGTCGCACAGCTACCTCTGCAATGTATTGTCTGGTAGGAGGACATCATCAACTGTTTCGTGGATTTTGTTTGTTCTTATTGGGCTATTTGACAACCTAATTAAGCGGTCCTACGGTAATACAATAATATAATATTATTTATGGTATTTAATATTATACTATGGTAACACTTAGGAGTAATCATATCCCTGTAGATTACAGAAATGTGAGAGCACCACCTCATAGCGCAACGTGTGATGGGCTATCACCAGTTTTCACAATTGCATTTTTGTTCTTATATTACTGTGTGTATTCTCAAGGGCTTTTCTTTTCGCACCCTGATCCCTTAATTAATATAATTATCCTAAACTCTAAACCTAATAGGTCCTCCCGTTTTTATTAACTCCTGCAATTGGGGGTATGGAATTGAATTGAATTGAAATAAATAAATAAATACCATGTTCTACAAGGAAGAAGTCCTTCTTTAAGAATGCTATTAGTCGACGGCGTACCAAGGCACAGAAACATTAGCATTAACCCCATGCGGATTCTGATTTGGTTATCTCACGATGGAATTACAATACAGGCTTGTGCCCCAATATCTCTCCACCGCTCTGGGTCTGAAGTATCCAGAATCCAGTGCTGGATTCCCAGAGCGGCGTGTGCTCTTAATTAAAATCATTTTGTGCAGGCGTTGCTTTTGCGTGGCCAAGAAACAACCCGCTAAGGACACAGTAAGTAGCAGGGCGTTTGTAACAGCTGGAGCAATAAAATAAATGTCCAAAAAAGCGACGGTATGTAGCGGCGCGTCGCTATATTGCAGCGAAAGTGATTTTTTTAGCTATTGTGTCTATCCTGTAACAGTTATCGCCGTCCATTGTGAAGTTGCCAAGGAGACAGCAAATACTTTTATAAAGAGTGTTTCTAAAATTCTAGTTTCGATTGTGCCAACCATTTCTTAGGGATAACGTTATAGTCTGGAAATAGAAATACCAATCAGATTAAACAAAAGTGCACCGGGACGCTACGGGACCAGGAAAGTGAACGCCGTGAACGTAACAAAAAAGTAGCCTAATTTAAAAAAAAGTTCAAGGCACCCCGCCCTCTTTGCCTTTACTCCCACTGTCCAATCAGGGATAAGGTGCTAAGGAAAACAAACCGTGTGATTGGACTAGGGATCGTGGTTTCCAGGCGCCCCACGGAGCAGCACAGTCGGACTGAATGAGGGGTACCTGGAAACCGACGTAACATTATTGTGTGTGCTGTCTCGGACTAAACTTTTCAGTCACAGGCAAGTCGGCGTCGTGGTTAGAGAAAGGTGGTAGAGCTACAGTGTAGACAAACGGTACTGAGTGCATATTAGCAACAGTTCAGGGGATTGCAGAAGTTTTATATTACAGATCTGCTCCATAGCGACTTTTTTCTTTCTTAAAATAGCAAGATGAAATGCGAGCAAGAAGTACGGACCTCAACACTGTAACGTGTACCGACCAAATTATTGTAAAAGTAATGGAATATGTTGTTTTCGGCTGCCGAATGGGAGAAAAATAAAGGAATTCTCTTCAAACGGACTTGATCCCAGAAACGGATAACTTTAACGTCATAAAGAGATTTGGACTAACTTTTCAATGCATGTTCAAATTTGGGAGTGAAAACGGACACTGGCCCCAACACCGAGGAGCAATCCACAGCCCCCCCCTCCTTTTTTCTTGGTCGGAATCTCAATTTTTAAAACTGTTTTTCGTGCAAATATTTCTTCCTTTGGCAAATCGACGAAAGGACTTAGGCAAGTAACGATAACATTGTTCTTCCTTTTTAAATCGATGGGATTTTTTCAAATCCTGCTGTGGTTTGTTTTTCTCATATAAACGAGGCTGGGGGTAAATGCTGTCGCGTCCACATTAACATGAACTGCTGAGGGAAAGCACGAGAAGAAACGTACGCCGTCGAGGACATTTGCAAGCATTTTAATCGAGCTAATTTAACCGAATTTGCGAGGGGTGTGCGAAAGAAAGCAACTCGCTATTTAAAAAAATAATTTAAAAAAAGACGATCCAGTGTTAATGCGCCCTGTGGGTCTCGTGCGAGGCGTAAGATTTAGCGTTTTTGTTGCCAACTCTCCCTTTGATCCACTATGGCAATCTCAAAAACCTGGAATTGGGTTTGGACAACGGGCTGCTTTTTGGTGATTCTGTGCCTGTCGCTCCGGCCGTGCTCAGGTCAGCATCACGGAGAAAAGGGCATCTCCATACCCGAGCACGGTTTCTGCCAGCCCATATCCATTCCGCTCTGTACCGATATCGCGTACAATCAAACCATCATGCCGAACCTCCTGGGCCACACCAACCAGGAAGACGCGGGGCTGGAGGTGCACCAGTTCTACCCCCTCGTGAAGGTACAGTGCTCCATGGACTTAAAGTTTTTCCTATGTTCAATGTACGCGCCGGTATGCACGGTGCTCGAGCAAGCTATTCCGCCCTGTCGCTCTCTGTGCGAGCGAGCACGTCAAGGCTGCGAGGCGCTAATGAACAAGTTCGGCTTCCAGTGGCCAGAGAGACTCCGCTGTGAGAATTTTCCTGTGCACGGCGCGGGTGAAATCTGCGTGGGTCAAAATACTTCGGACACGGGCAGCCCCACCTCTTACCCCACTCCATACGTCCACGAGCTCATAACGCTACCCCCTAACATAGGACGGCCCAGTCAGCCCTTCTCGTGTCCACTGCAACTGGAGGTGCCCACCTACCTCAACTACTATTTCATGGGGGTTAAGGACTGTGGCGCCCCCTGTGAGCCCACCAAACCCAACGGATTGATGTATTTCCGTGAAGAGGAAGTGAAGTTTGGGCGACTCTGGGTGGGAATCTGGTCCATCCTGTGCTGTGTCAGCACCCTGTTCACGGTGCTGACATATCTGGTTGATATGCGGCGGTTCCGATACCCAGAGCGACCCATTATCTTCCTCTCTGGCTGCTACTTCATGGTGGCAGTGGCCTACGCGGCGGGCTTTCTCCTGGAGGACAAAGTAGTCTGCATCGATGGGCTTAATGACGGCTACAAAACGGTGGCGCAGGGCACCAAGAAGGAAGGGTGCACGATTCTCTTCATGATCCTCTACTTCTTCGGCATGGCCAGCTCCATCTGGTGGGTGATACTGTCCCTCACTTGGTTCCTCTCCGCTGGCATGAAGTGGGGCCACGAAGCCATCGAGGCCAACTCTCAGTACTTCCACCTGGCTGCCTGGGCAGTGCCGGCGGTCAAAACCATAACCATCCTCGCCATGGGGCAAGTGGATGGCGACCTCCTCACAGGGGTGTGCTACGTGGGCATCTACAACGTGGACTCCTTGCGCGGCTTCGTTCTCGCGCCGCTCTTTGTCTACCTCTTCATAGGCACCTCTTTTCTCCTGGCCGGGTTCGTGTCGCTGTTCCGGATCCGCACCATAATGAAGCACGACGGGACCAAGACTGAGAAGCTGGAGAAGCTGATGGTTCGGATCGGGGTGTTCAGCGTGTTGTACACAGTCCCGGCCACCATCGTGATTGCCTGCTACTTCTACGAGCAGGCCTTCCGCGAGCAGTGGGAGAAGACCTGGCACATGCAGACGTGTAAACGCTTCGCCGTGCCATGCCCGGTCAACAACTTTGCCCCCATGACCCCCGACTTCACCGTTTTCATGATCAAGTATTTAATGACTATGATTGTAGGCATCACCTCTGGGTTTTGGATATGGTCGGGGAAAACACTGCAATCCTGGCGTAGGTTTTATAAAAGGCTTAGTAACAGCAACCAAGGCGAGACGACTGTATGAACTTTTGAGAGGGGCACTGTGTGAGAAACGGGGTCAGACGGAGAAGTAAAAAAATTAAAGTCCCATGCTTTACAAACTGGAAATGATCTTAAATCTAGACTTTGGAATTTGAATTGAGCTCAGTGCTGCCCCTCTCTTTTTCTCTCTCTCCTCTCCCTCTCTCTCTCTCTCTCTCTCTCTCTCTCTCGCTCTCTCTCTCTCGCTCTCTCTCTCTCTCTCTCTCTCTCTCTACATGAGATTATTAATCAGGTTAATTTCTACTCATGAATAAACCTTTCCATTGTCGTTGGTTATCTCTGAGCCATTGATCACTGTTGTATTTTATTTTTATTTTCTTGAAGGGGTCCTTACTTTATTACAGAACATTTCACATGTCATTCTCATTTGAACTGTTGAATCACCATAATAGTTTTGTTTCTCAGTTGTACTTTCTAAAAGAATTGTAAACCCTTGACACTACTCCTTTCTCTCTTTGTTGTTTTTTATATTACGTGCAACCGTTCTATTCAAACATTTGTCTGCTGCTCTGGTCTATTTAAATACTGCGACTACGTTTACTTTTTATGCTTTTTAAAAAATTGTATCCCACACCGATACTTTTTCTATAATGTGCTGCTCAGCGACTGCATTCTTTCTGTATGCTGTCTGGCAAAATACATAGCTCATTGTGTTATATTAACTTTTCTTTTGGTCGTTTTTCCCTCCTTCGCAGCAGCATATGAGGTACATAATTTGGTGCTTCTGTCACGTACATGTTTTTTTTTTTTTTTGTTGTGGCGTACTTTCAACTCCCCCATTTTTATGCAGTTCAACGAACTCCCTCCCAGTATTGTTTTGTACGCAGGAAATGTTTGCCTTATCACTTTATTTTGTGTCTTAAATTTTGGTTGATTTCATAATTTGTGTGCAGCCACCCGTCGACAATCATGCATTCTTCTGTTCCACGAAGAACGGCCGGGGTTTCTTTCGAATTGGGGTAGTATCATATGCATGTGTATAGCTGTACAAATATGCAAGCTACTACATTATTCATATTTTGTAAATATTCTTCACCTTTTCCCAAATGAATATATGTATTTATAAAAAAAAAAAAATCTTGCTGTTTTTTTTACTTGATTTTTTTAATACAGTAAGAGACCTCATTTGTATCTGTACAGTTTCACCGAATAAAATGATTAGATTTTTTAAACTCTTGCCTTTGTTCTGTGTGAATGATGTCAGGGGTGTATCAGGAACATTTGAAATGTTAATACTGGGAATTTAGGGCTTAAGTAAAAAATTACTTCCAATGTGTTACTTTTCATTGCAAATAAACGTATATTCCTTGGCCTCTAGGTACCCCCGTTTCATTCGTCGGGTAGCCTAGACAAAATGTTCAGTTTAAGAGTGTGATGAATGTTAACCGGGGGACATTTGTACTTGTCTTTGAAGCTCCTATTGTGGCCGAAAGTGTCTTTCCAGGGAGAGTCTGCTAGCTGCTGCAGTTACTGGCCAATTAATATAATTTGCATTTGAGAGATTAACATTTTGTTAGCCTACAGTATATTACATTGACCGACAGAATTAATTTAAAGTTTTCTATGAGTGAGGAGGCATACGAGGATGGGGGTTGTCATTTGTAAACGAATGAACCATTTTTACCACAATTCAGTAGATCTCTTTACATCTGTTCCTTGTTAATTAAAGGCTAATGAGAATTCCTGAAACGAGCGCGACTGAGTCGTGCGGTGGATGTAAACCAATTACGAGCAAACGGGGCACACCAAAAACACATGTTAAGTTCCAAAGACTGGAAGGTCGAAATTGTGGAATTGCCTGTGGGGAAGTATCTAGCTGCACGAACCAAGGAAAAAACGGAGCACCCAAAAAACCATAGTCGCTAACTAACTAGAACTTGGAGAAAAATACAAATGGTTAAAAAAAATCTGCACTGGACGAATATAGTCGTCACTGGCGCAGTTAAAACGACACGAATTATTTCCAAAAAATCCACTATAAACATTGTTTTTGTAACACACGTAAACTTTAAACGCACGGAAACAATCAAATGAATTGCTTTTAATTATGCGCTTTGCTTTTTTATGTCAAACGTCAAGATTTGCTGATGGTCGCCGAAGGAAGCCGTGACGAGGCAAAAACTTCGTGTTTCAGAAACATTTCATCTTGCCTTATTGCAAGTAGTTTTGTTTGTTTTACATTTTCTATTCTTAAAGTATGGAGTCTGCTCGTCTATGTTGTATAAGTTTTATGGAACATATTACTGCCTTAGACTAGCCACATTATGTCGACTGCACGGCAGACCCCTCTCTGGCCTATAGGTCTATTTGTGTCCAATAACAATGCCTGTGTGTGCCTCTTTTATTTAAGAATTTTTCTTGATTTCCGCACCATGTCTAAAATGTTTCAGATGTATGTTTAAATATGTTACTGGATGCTCGCGCTTAATAATAGTGTAGTACGCATAATAAATAGACTGCACAGCAAACGATAACTTCTTTAATTCTGTCAGCACTGCTGTCAGATTGTTACACAAGGTGTCTGCTGTTTGATCCAGCAGGCTTATTTTACAATGAAGGAAATGCCACATATGTCTGTCCTAAGGAATGAGTGTGTACCATTTCTGCTGTGATATACAGCGTGAAATGTGTAAGAAAGTATCCGAAAAAACGGTTTCTAGCCTACTAATTTTTTCTTAGCACATGCAACCACTTTGTAAATAAATGTAATACTTAATTCTTAACACAAGCACTGTGCCCCAAAAAGGGTGGTCTGTTTGCAAGAATCGTTGTACGTAGAGCTAAATCGGTACACGTGTCATTCAAGTGTCAATAATTATTCCGATCCTATAAATCTTACTGGAAAGGGAAATTATCTCAAATGTAACAAACACGCATTAGACCAACAATAATTCTTCGACTCGCCTTTTGGTAGCTTGATGATCACGCCATTGTATTGTTTTTCTTCTTGGCTACTTGTTCTAACTTCATTGGGCACCAAATTCCTTACTGCTTTTAGCTGACCCGTTAGCTTCAAAACGAGGGTAAATTGATGTACTGGCGCCATCTACAGGTCGGCTGTTGTATTTTCCCCTTTATTGGTGTATATCTACAGTATATTTGTCTATCACTATTTTATCTAATGTATTTTTTATTGTACTTTGTATCCCCCATCAGAATTATGACATGGTTCTTGATGTTTTATATTTCACCTCTTAATTCTGATTGTTTTGTTACATGTTAAGGACATTATTGTCTTCAGCCTGGAACCATCACACGTTTGCCCCCCTTCCTGCAAAGATTTAAAAAGAGCAATGGTCATTCTGATATATGTCAGTTATCCTGTTTGTTGCAGTGATCTCACATATGTCCTATGTGGTTGTATGTGTGTGTCCTACTGTAGCTCAGTAAAATACACACAATTTTCTCACACTCATGTATTCATTCAGTCATTGCATACATTTTTGCATTTAATTCAGTTCATTAATCTGTGAAAATATTCAGTAAAATTATGTTTGTGTTAATCAAATTCAACAAATAAATGATGTTAAAATGTAGAAGAACATTTGTTGTGCGGTGCTGTGCACCTGCATTTCAGGGTTTCATGTACTGCCACTATTTTGACCAATCAGAGCATCAGAAATATTACTGCCGGGGTCTGGGTATGACATAAACTGGTGCAATTCCAGTTTCCTTGTTATTTTCTATGTTATTTGTATGTGAATATAGCACCTTGTCAAGCTGTTTAGCTGCTTGAAATCATGTAGGAAAGCTTTTGATTTTACACTAATAATATGTACCTTCAAAATTCACATGGATTCACAAATAATCAGTTACAATGCCACACTATGTAGCACTTATATGTTCTAATAGAGGGGGGACTCTGAACCCATCCACCTGAACCCAACCTTGAGTTTTCATCAGTTCCCAATGTGCAAACCTGACTTACTGAAGAAGTGGGGACACAACATCAGCCAATGGGGCTGCACGCCAATGAAGCAATTTTAGGTTATGCTCTGTTCATTTTGTCTCAAGGAACATCTTTATGCTAGATATGTGCTGTATTTTCCTTTAAATAATGTTGGATTGGGTCTAGTTTTTTACTGCATTGATCTAACGCCTACTTATTAATATCTAAATCTAGAATTAAACTCGCAATGAAAATATAAATATTGAATTATGCATAGCTCATGCCTCAGGGCAGGATTCACTTAAAACCCTCTATATTTTCTGTATTTTTACATCTTCTGTGTTTTTATGTCAAGTGAACATGCAAAGGTGTGACATATGAGCAGCAAGTGCTCTGCCCATTAAGGCTATATTGCCTCGCATCTATTTACAGCAAATTAGCATTTTAGTGCCATTTAGGATGGATACATTACTCAGGGATGCCTGTCAAGTTTTCAGGATTCTGTGTTTATCATCTTGGCAAAATGGTTCCCATTGTCTCCCATTTATTTTCAACTACCCTGTTACATTGGCCAGTCAGTTCCAGATGACCACAGCGTTGGAACTCTTCAGCTTGATGTAGCAGAGCCTCAGCCTATTCGCCACATTCTTGCTCACGCCCTCTACTTCCCACAGGCTTCTTAGCAGCGCATTTCCACATTTTTAACAAGCCTTTTCGGCAAGCACCTGGATTTCAAAGGCTTACATTTCATTACCCTGTTAGCAAGAAGGATGCTGAGGGGTGGGGGTCAGCTGGTCCATTTTCAAATTTGTGAATGTTTTTAAAGGCAACTATCACACACACACACACACACACACACACATACTGTATATATCATTACTCCTCATTCCATTGTGCAACAGTAGGCGTTTTACTCACATGTGAATTGATAAACCTAGAATTATTTAAAACATCTCTCAATTTGTTTCTTAATTTATTACCATGGCACTCAACAAAGTAAGTTTTTGCTGGAAATAATCCTGCATATACGACTTCATTTATAATAAATGAAAGTCAAGCCAGGGTTAAAATATGATGATTTTAAAATGACAGAAGATCCAGAGTATTGCATTGATGGCGATATTACCATTTCCTCCCACCCTACTTTGAAAGGGGTATTGATTATTTACAGCTCCTCAAAAAATAACTCTGAATCCGACTCTTCGTTTTGAGTAGTTCGAGAGCTGCTGTTTTCCAGCTGAATTCCCCTCCAAGGAGGGAATTCGTCAATGCATGGTCCTCAAAATAATGTATAACAAACTGCAATATGCTGAGGGTAATGCCATATTGGGCATGTAAAAATAACACAGTTTCTCATATGACAGTATTCTTAACATAGCTTGTACAGAAAATAAGATGGCGCTGGCTCTATAACACATAAGCAAACAATCTTGTTCATGGTCAAATGATTTTGTCTTTAAGAATGTTTATGTTTGCTGGGATAAAACTCTTACTGAAGCTTACTTTATTTAGCAAAAGCAGAAACAACCTCCACCCAAAAGCCTTTTTTCAAAATGGTGGTACAGGGTTTTCCAAATCAGAAGCAATAACGTTGGTTGTCCGCTGAATGGCTTGGACATTAAGGTCCAAAATGTCTGTGTGTTTGGAGTCCTATGATATTCAGTACAACTTTTAAGAAGGTTTGTTTCAGATAGAAACAGGGAGCACAGAACAATAACGGGCCAAATTTCCAATTACGCCGTACATTCTTGTTAAGCGAAGCCCATATGTCTGTCTTTAAAAATAACCACTTCCAGAGCAACGTTTCCAGCAACGCGGCCCGTTATTTGATTGTGCCATCAGTTGAAATGAAGGGACACCATTAATCGTTTCCCTCTTGTTCTAATATAAAACCATCTGTGAAGAAAACCAACACAAATGTTCTCCTGAGCAAGTATCCACCTCTCCGACAAGGTGATAAAAATTCTGTCCTAAAATGACTCTTTCCAGAGAATTCCTGGTTCGGGCGCTCTTTGGTTTCAGTGTCTCTGACCTGTATGTTGCCCAGGGGAAGAATCCTCAGAAGTCCATGGTGATGCATGGCTCCTGCAGCCACAGCTCATTACATTACAAGCATTGAGCAGACGCGCTTATCCCGAGCGACTTACGCAGTTGGCATTTATTTACAAGCAGTTAATTACAGCTGGCTATTTACCAAAGCAATTGAGGTTAAGTACCTTGCTCAAGGGTACAACAGCAGTGCCCCACCTGGGAATTGAACCTGCAACCTTTGCATTACAAGCCCAGCTCCCTAACCATTATACTATACTGCAGTTCATGTCACATGGGGAAAATTGGGGATCTGTTGCTTATAAGAAATAGGAAAAAAAAGCCTTAGGGAAACTTAGCTTACGATACCTAGGTGAGAATAGGAATAGGATTGGAAATGTACACTGTCCAGTCCACAATTCCTGCACAGTGACATTCACTGTGCTGTTTCCAGATTAGTGTATCATTGCTATTGATAGGCAGGGTGATTTTATTTTTTGTAATTTTCTCCAGAGCAGAGTTGGCCAACTCCTGGGGAGCTCTTGACTGTGCTACTTTTCATTCATCACAAAAATGCAATTCATCAAGTGTAATGAGCTGTTAATTGATCTTTAGCCTAAATTAGCTAATTAGCCAATTACAATGACCTACAAGGCCTCATTCTATGTATATGTGCAGTTGGATCTGTTCTCTGCTGTGATCTGGCAGTTCCTGTAGAAAACAGTTATATTTGCTAGATTGACTGATTGTTTTTTTTTATTGACACAGTGAACCACACTGAATTAGAGCCCCAAACACTGCGAGGGTGGGCGCTTGGTAACTGGAACTGAACACCTGCCTGTAGAAAATTAAGCAAATGGTAATAAGCCAAACCTGCAGTCTATTAAAATCAGTTAAAAAACAGCGCTCGAGTACATGTTTTCAATTAACTGGGTTTGAATGAGAACTGGAATGAAGACCAGCGCACACAGAGGGTCTGCAGGACCGGGTCTGGGCTCCCCTGCCCCGGAGGAACCCTCCCAGGAGACATGGCGAGACTGGACCCCACCCCCCACCCCCAGCTGTCCCTCTGTCAGTGCCCAAAAACGTGAGCTTGAGCAGAAAGCTCATTTGCAGGATAAAGTACCCCCACTCTCTTCTTGGGAGAGTGAGATCACCAGATTTATTTGTCGTAGTAATACAAGTAATAACAATACATACAGCACTTTTCTTGCATGGTGTGCAGAGTTTTTTCCAAAATAAAAAGAAGATGAAACTGAATGAATATGAGCAGGTTGCAACATACACACATACAAAACAAAACAAAACATTGCAAAATCTATGTACGATATTACTGCTGTAGTACTCACATGTATAAGAATTGCCCTCGGTAATACACCTACTTAGTGGGTAATTAGATACACTTTTATTGGAAACTTAAACTTGGATTCTGACCATCGGCACAGGCCTTTTTACTTTCAACTTTTACTTTTAACGACGACTCCCTCTTTAATTGACCCTTTCCGCAACTCTCCCGCCCCTTTGAGCGTTTACGCTCCTGCTCTCCTGAGTCTTGCGGTGTACCCTCTGATTTCCTCTTGTGTCGGGGGGGGTAAACAAACCTTTAATCTGACAGAGGAAGGGAGGGATAGACAGAGAGAGAAAAAAGCAAAGCAACAATTACACCAGTCCCGCGCGGTGATGCTCGGCTGTGTGGGGGCATGCCACCCAGATACAATGACAGGAAGTCAGGAAGTCCTGTATTGCCACCGGGTCCGCTGGAGAGCTGTCTCCTTTGCGATGAAAGTCCTGCTATTGAGCCTGGCTGACCGTGCTCAGTTTCCTCTGGTCTCTTTTATGGTGTTTGTTTTGTTTGGAAGGGGGGGAAAGCTTCTGTGGGTTGTGGGGCAGGCAGGGAGGAGGGTCGTTGCTACCACAGCAACAAGTAAATAATGCACATGTGACTAGCCTTTGTTCTTTGCCAAGGAGCTATGTGGGCTTTAGAATGAGTTCCACAGAGGTAAGTGCATCATGCCTCTTGCATGCATGCACGTTCACCTGCATGGGTGGCAGTGTAGTGTAATGGTTAGGGAACTGGGCTTGTAACTTGCAGGTTCGATTCCCAGGTGGGGCACTGCCATTGTATCTTTGAGCAAGTTTCTTCACTTGAATTGATTAAGTAAATACCCCGCTGTATAAAGTGATTGTATGTAAACTGTAAGTCGTTCTGGATAAGCACGTCCACTAAATGCAAACGCAGACTTCATTTTGAAGGCCCTTATAGTGTAGAGGAATAGGACAAGACTAGGGGTTCAATCATCAGTTCTTGCTTGAAGTTTTTGTCGGCCAAAATGGGCTGGTTCAGATGAAATGGTCGTTGGTTTCTCTTTCCCGAGCTCTGCTCGGTTTTTAGTCGGTTGCTGTGTGGTTTGTCACGGCGTCGTTTGCGTAATTTCTGTCCTCCTTTCGCGGTGCGTGGGATGAAAATGTTGAAAATGTTGAAGAGAAAGAGAGGAGCCACACGTCGGGGACGAAAGCGAGCGAGAGTGAGCGGTAAAGGAGAGAGGGAACGGCTTGTGCTGTAATGTTGGGTCTGCCTGGTCCTTCGCTCTGCAACACTCTATCACAACTATGGCTCCTTAGCTACAGTATGTTTTACAGCCGCTGTCAGAACCCCCCCCGCAATGCAAAGACGATAGTTTCAGGGCAAGTTGCTCTTTTTCACATTTCTTTGATGAGGGATCTCGGAATTCTGGTCCAGATCTGCTCCAACTGAACCATCACATGGAGCTCACCATGGTGGAGTCTCAACTCTCCTGGGCTGAGCTGGGGGGAAGGGGGGCTCGGACGTAAACCAGAGGCATCCACGGGACGGCGCATAAACCATCAACAGGACAAGCCGTGATAAATTTCCTTTTCCCTTTCTCACAGCCTCTCAAGAGGTTCTTCCAAAGTTCAGGTCCAGGTAAATGACTGTATTACTGTGCTATTTTACCGAACCCTGATACCGCACCATAATTGAGCTGACCGGAGTATTAACCCGGGCCTTGAGGAGGGAGGGGGTGAGCGCTGTGCTTCACATTTATTTATTATGCCTTAATCTGCCGTGCAGGGTTCTCTCGCTCTTGGCCCGAGGGAGATAAGGCTTCAGCCAGTACCCAGAGCACAGGTCTCCTATTTCTCTGCTTCTCGAATCGGTAAAACAGTCAATTAAAATATAATGTGCCGTTTTAGCCTGCTCCGGGTGCAAGCTGCAAATCTTTCGCGGAATGAAAAGCTGCCCTCCGAGACGTACCAGCGGATCATTCCATATTCGGCCCCATTCCGCTGAGACCTCTTTCTTCCCCCTTCCCTCTCTTTTCCTCTCCTTTTCGTTTGCTTTCCTTTGTTCCTGGGAATCACATCGGTATTAATGTTTCCCTCCGTTGCGTTGCCTCACCCGTGGCCTCCTGTCAATCCCACAAATTTGTGAAATTGATTTGGGTGGAAGTGAGTCTGTTTCTGAGGTTTGAATGCATTTCGGTGGGGGGTTGGGGGTGGGGGTGGATAAACGTTTTATAAACGATAAAAATTTGGCTCCTATGGCCAGTCAGCCAATCAGTATGCACCCCCCCACAATGACTGTGAGGGATAGGCATCTAAACAGATCTATCTGTATGGTGGGGGGGGCATTCCCAAAGTCACGTTTCTGCAGCTTCAGAATGTCAACACAGCACACGGCGCCAGGCCCCCAGCGCCACCTGCGTCGCTGGCCTGTATCCGCGCCATTGTCAGACCCCGCTAAAGATCTCACAGGTGAACCCTAATCAGGACGTCTCCATCGCTAACCGCCGGTAAAAAAGGTCATACAGCGGCGCGATAGCGAGGTAAACAAACCTGGATATTATCACCACCTGCAAGTAAAAGTAAACCAACAGCGATTAAAAACAAAGAAACTAAATAAACAGATGATCAGAGGAAGGTCAGCTTGGTAGGAACAGAGCAGTTATTCTTTCCTTTCTCTTTGCAGAATGGGCTGGTTGTCTCAGCTTTTGTTGTTTGCTGTTTTTTTTCCCCTCCAGGTTGCTGTGTGGGCGCCTGGGCCTTAAATCGCGCCACCTCCTTGTTAAACTGAAAGAAAATGAGATATCATGTCCTTCTTCCACATTTATGAAATGCAGTACATTGTAGATGTATTCAGAATGATATATTCTATTATATCAAATATACAGTGGGTATTGACCCACAAAAAATACTTTATAATGTCAAATAAAAAAACAACTCAAAACCTTTTTCTGAATTAATTACAAATAAAAAAATGATTCCATAAGTATTCACCCCTTTTGCTAAGACACACTTAATAAACTGCAATGTCTGTTCTTTATTTGTAATTATTTATTTAATTACAAACAATTAGTGTTTTTTTATTTTATTTGACATTATAGAGTATTTTGTGTTGATCAGTGGCAATAAATCCAAATTAAATCCATTTTGATTCCATGAAGTAAGAAAAGAAAATGTGAAAAGGGGGTCAATGCTTTTTATACCCACTATGTACAGTTTATCCTTAATGCATAGTTAAATATAAGGATATTTTGGCTCTGTGGTCTGTGTGCACATGAGCTGGATGAGACCAGCTCACCATATCTGCATACTCAGTATATGTGCTCTCTAATTTACTTTAGCTCTCTCTCTCTTTCTTCTTTCTTTCTCTTTCTCTCTCCCTCTCTCTTTCTTCTCTCTTTCTTCTCTCTCTCTCTCTCTCTCCGCAGCGAGCCCCCATGACGGAATACTCCACCAAATGGCTGAATGAACAGAATGAAATGCATTTACATATCGCTGTATAAAGGATCAAAACAATGGCACGTGAGTTGCTGATACTCCCTGTCCCCCAGAGGCAACGGGTGGGGTTGAAAGTGGGTCAGAATCTATTGGCGTAAACTCCCACAACAGGAATAAAAACACAAGATCTCCAGTATCGCTTTCTGCCTTAACCGGATCCTGCAACACAAAGCCTTGTCCAGATGGCTGACCAGGTAAACAGACCAAGTTCGGGAAGGGGGGGCATGACCGTGTCTGTGTCAGTTGCACTGATGGACAGATTTAAACCTTTACCTGAAAGAAAACCTTTTAAAAAGGTAGACTGAAATGTTAACGTGTAGAGTTTGTTCAGCATTCCCTCAATAACACATGGGCATTCAGTGAACTGGTTTGGTTATGCGCTCTCTAAGTTTACCTGACCATTGAGTTTCTCTCTCTCTCTCCCTCTCTCTCTCTCTCTCTCTCTGTCTCTGTCTTTCTTTCTCTCCACCCCCCCCCTCCCTCTGTTCCTCCAGGGGTAATTAATTAATTTACTCCAGAGTTCGGGAGGCCCCTTCCTGTGACAAACCCTGACACATGCACTGAAGCGAACAGACTTCCTCCACACTCCCTGGACTCCGGGCACCCCCAGGTTATCACACTGAAGCTCTCCTCTGCTCTCAGCAGGTATTGTCCAGCACTGTCCATTCAAACAAAGAGCACCAGCCACTAAAGAGCCCCTCTGATGTGTGGGAGCCCTATTTAACTATACAAAGGGCAGCTGGTTCCCAAAGAATGCCCCTGTTTACGTAAACACCCCCAAATGCACAGCACTTCCCCCCTCAGACAAAGGGCAATTAGTTTGTCAAGAATCCTCTTATTTACGCAAGCACCTTCATCGGCACAGTAGCTCCCATTCAGACAGAGAAGATCGGTACAACGGGCCGTACAGACTAATCCTAAATTACTGGAGTTCGGAAAGGGTTAGCTTGATTGTCAAAAGAAATGCGATTACATTTTTTTAAAGTTCAAGACATATCGGTCCATCTTCAGCCTAGATAATCAGCTGGGACACGTGGCAGTTTTCCTCAAGTCTCAGAAGGTATCCTTGGGGCGAGCCAAGAGAATGGTGGTTATGTACATTGCACCACCCACAATGCACAGCACAATGCACGCACAATATCCAATTGACATACATCACAAATCTATCCATGTCAACTTTCATTAACTCCAGGCAATACAGTGAATTGTTGCTAATTATAAAGTTAGTAGTATCTGTCCATTTTAAAGAGGTGTTTAACCTTAATTCCTCTGGTAAAATATCCTCCAGTTGAAATGGACAATGTGTACATTTGGAGCTAAAGTAAGCTATGCTGGATAAGGATGCCTTCAAACTAAACTACTAATGACTGGGCCCAGTCACTGCAGAACTGGGTGTTTGTGGTAGATTCCAGGGCTAGGAACCTACCACAAACTGGTAGGCTTTTGGTAGGTTCCACCAGCACAAGTATGGAGCACCTACCTGGGCGATGCAGTGATTAGCCATGATTCACAAAGTGAAACTCAGAACCTAGTCATCGGATCCCATCCTCTATTTTGCCCTTTCCTCCATGTGCCCTTATGCCCTGCAGGTAACCTAAGCCATCCCTGGTTCTGGTTTTATACCCATTGATGTTTATTTAGTGCTGTCACTCTGAGGCAGATATAGCCCATTTGTCTATAGGTGAAACTCCAATTTCTTCAAAAAATATACACTGTGGCTGAACATTGAAATGCTATCTTACTCAAACTATAGGAAACATACTTTAGTCAGGCTTTAGAAATCTTGTAGTATTTTTTTTCTTCTATTTTCTCTTTCTGCTTTCCCCCATTTTCACCCAATTTAGTAACCAATTATACCCTCTTTTTCATGTCAATTATCCCCTCCTCTCATATTGAGAGTTCACTGCCATGCGGTGACATGCGGTGGAGCACCGCCTCCTCCAAGCCTGAACTCGCCAAGCCATCACCATAACTCTGGCACACAGGGCCACTCCTATACGCAGCAAGCTCGTATCGGCTTCCTTCCCCCCTCCCTGGGCCGGACAGCCAATTGCCGCCTCCTAGTGGCACTCCCGGCCAGAGCCGAAACTGGCGCGACCTGGTGGAATCAAACCCCAGTCGCAGTGGGCAGCATCGGAGGTTCACCACCCGGGAGGCCGAAATCTTGCAGTATTGGCAGAAAACTCTTGAAGGTTGTAGACCAGGGTTACTCAAATCACGGTCCTCGTAGGCCAAGCACTGCTGTTTTTCCACCTTCCCTTTACCTGGGAGTCAGGTGTGAAGAGACTCTGGCCAATCATTTGCACTAATTGTTCAATTAACTACCTGAGAGAAAGGAAAACCAGGACCAAATTTGGATTCATGGGCTGGATTTGATTTGAGTAACCCTTTTGTAGACAGTCTCCTTACTGCCTTTAAGTCAGGTGCTGTCACTATCTTGCTTCTGCTTTTACATATCTTCAGTATGATCCCTCAATCCTTCTGGTCTCAAGAGGGAGGTTTGTATCATTAGTACACCCTTCGACAAGTCCCTGTCTTCATAAAAGGGAACAACTTTTCTCTATAGCCGGAGGCAAAAGTTGTGTTTTCATGTGAAGACATGCTTGCCCTTGGTGTATACGTATACCTGGTTCAAGTGGTGGCAGTTAGTGGAATTGGAAAGTTCAAGGGCGGGGGTACTGGGCATGGAGTCTGGGTGAAGGCTGTATTGTTTGACAACTGGCACTTGCTGAGGAGGGATTCCAGTGTTACGACAATGGCCATTTTATGACAGCATAGCGTTTGTTGTTTGATTCCACTTTTATCAAACACTAAAGAAGCACAGTGTCTGGTTTCATTCTTTTGCTGATGCCAATTGAATTTATCTCCAAAAAAGGCTTGCCACAACTGTGGCATTACAATTAATGACCCAAAATAAACAAACAAACAAACAAACAAAACTTAATCAACCAGACCATTTTGCAGCAATACAGTGACAAGACAGTAGCCATGTCCCTGGCTTTTCCCAATCAGATAAATAGGCCGTAATTCTCTAACCTTGTCAGATGGTGTCCAGTGTTTAATTTCCTCCCAAGACCAAAAATCTTGCAGCTATCTTTGACCCCTGTCTCGCATTTGAATAAGCATCCAAAAAACTGTTTATTCTCTGCCTTGGAAAGACCACCCGTCCTCACCCGATGCAGTCCAGACCCTCTGCAGGGAAGCGTTTGCCCCCCTTGTGTCTCTGCCAGCATCGCCTGCAGTGCCCTGCTCAGACTGCTCAAAATGGAGGTTTCAAAACAAATGCATTGTATTCATAATTGTGCTGAAAGGAAACAAACAAACACACCAAAAAAAAACATATAAACATAATTTTGAAAAATCCTCTCCAGACCCCCCAATTACATCTTCTCTTCTGATGTTGAAACACCCATCACCACAAATCCTTTTGCAGCCGACCCCCCCCCTACCCCCCCCAAACACACACGCACATTTCT
This sequence comes from Aldrovandia affinis, assembly GCA_029706075.1. NCBI lineage: Eukaryota > Metazoa > Chordata > Actinopteri > Notacanthiformes > Halosauridae > Aldrovandia > Aldrovandia affinis. The sequence goes on along the minus strand of JAINUG010000028.1, from coordinate 7,387,227 downwards.
CAGATGTTCAGCTATATTTGATGGGTGACCAGTGTCAAAGCTGTGATTTAGCCTTCTAAAGTTAGAAATGTCCGGTCTTTCTGCTGTTGAGGTGACCAGAATCAAACAGCTCAAATACAGGACAAACAGAATGGTTTTGTGGGATATTGTGGGAACATTAAAGTCTAAGCAAGAGAGAAAGACGAAGCAACTTTATTTGTTGAAGTGGGGGTGAGGGTACTGATGGTACTGCACCAGGGTCAGGGGTAGGGGTTGGGGTGGTTACGATATGTGAAATGTTATGGTTTCATTCATATTTATGCTATGTCATTGCAGGACAGCTAAGCATTAGATGGGACAAAGGATCAAATTGCGGGATATCTGATCACCCAACAGTCCAACCTTAAAAACTCACCTTTTCAGACCCGAATTTGGACGTTTTTGTTCATTGTCATGGTTGTGTTCTATTCCTAACATGTCCGTGTCATTTCACATGTCTAACATGTCACAGTGAAAAAGCCTTCTGATGTCTGTGCATGAATAGTGCGGCATGGAAATAAAGTCTACCGCTAATGTTGTGATGTGACATCACTCATTCTGGCACAAATGTACACACACACATATCCTAAACACACACACACACAAACATGCTCTCACACACAGTCGACTCCCCTCTCTCCTGGCTGCTCCACAGCTGGTTGTGTTTTGCTGTGGTGAGGTATCCCAGAGCCGAAACAGAGAAACCCCCCCCTCCCCTTCCATGGGCAGGGTCCTAATCCCTGCCCTAGAGTTTGGTGACTGACGGGGGCTGTGCTTTCTCAGTCTGACCTCTCTGCCTGCTCTGTTTCCTTTATCCTGTCATTCGTCAGAAACCGGACCCCTCCTCCTCATCCCACCCCCTCCCCCAAAATCAGGGCCTCCTCCGTAACTGACACTTTCTAAATAAAGATTCTTTGAGCACAAACTCCACCTCTCTCCCCCCACGAAGCCCCCCCCCAGGTTTGGAGTGAGCATCAGAGCGTTTCTGAGGCACAGGGGCTGCATCCTGGGTGACCCACAAAATGTGTGTGTGTGTGTGTGCACCCCCCTTTCCCAGGCAGCACATTTTGTTACTTTTATAGATTGAAACAGTGTTTTTAAACAAGTCACATCACATAAAAATGAGAAATGAAAAGACCAAAAGTAAAACTAGAAGTGGCTTTCAAATGAATTAAATCTGTGAATGACTGGAGAAGCCATGCTGTCTTCAAAGGGGGTGACACCTGTCACATGCCTTGCTCTACATTCACTTTTCTTTTTCTCCCATTTTTACAACAAATTGGAATGCATACATTGCTAGTTCACCACTGTGAAATCCTCTGTCAAATTTTGGAGGGTGTCATCTAGCATGCGAGCCCCTTTGAAATGCGTGCAGTCAGCCAATCATTTCTCATCCATCCTGCAGTCTACCAGCTAGCTATCTCTGTGCCGGAGGACTGAGCAGCTAAGGCACCAGAGCAGAGCTCCTGGTGAATTCCTCGATCTGGCTCTCCAAATCTGGTCAGCTAGCCAGTCCCCAGTTTAATTGGCAAAATAAATCCCACCCCTCTCCACCTCAGCTTTGAGGTGATTTTGGGGTATTCTGGCATAAAATGGCTGCTCAAATGGCTGTGAGTCACCCCATCCTAGTAGGAGTATTAGTGGTAGTAGTTTTATTATTATTATTATTAATAATAATAATAATAATAATAATTAATAATAGTAGTAGACTCCAAAAATATGTGATTGACATTTGTACTTGCTGAGCCGGTGTCTTCCTGTTGATAGGCGGTTCAGACAAGCCACCAACAGCTTCAATGCACCTTGGCATAGATTCCATGCCATTCCATAGAGTGTTTCCTTTATTTTGGAAGGTGCCTGTACATCAGTAATCTGTAAATGGCATTTCGTCAGGAGGGCTGTCATAGAGACGAGCCCTGTGTGTGACTGCACCAAGGGTCACAGAGGTGATCGTGGAGATCTTGCCTGAGGTAGAGTCACTGAAATCTCTTTCTCAGGACCCTTTTGTCCCCCTTGGTGAGGGCAGGGGGGGCACTTCCTCAGTGGGGAGGGATAGGGAGGGCCAGGTTCAGGTCAGCACACACCGGTACACTGTACCTGGGTTACACAGAGCCAGAGGGCAGTGAGTGATGTGTCCTGTGACCCCCCCGCACCCGAACAAGGCCCGAGGCCACGGCAGAACAGCTCACAGCCCAGTGCCCAGCTTGCCTTCTGTTTTATCGACCGAGGAATCTCACCGCCACCCCCATCACCCTGGCCCAGTCAGAAACCTGCTGACAAGGCTTCATTCATGGAGCAACATATATACGAGGGGAAGAGGGGGTTGGTCTCACACACACACAGGGAGCCCACTTCCTGTGTGAGAGAGAGAATGACTCTCCCCTCCTTTGCCTGGTTGAAACTGAGGTGACAGTGTAACAGGTGGGGTTTAAATTGGGACACTACTGTTTCACCTCTGTGTGAGGCTGTCCCATTGGCCAACAGTGCTGTTTCACCTCTTTGTGAGGCTGGCTTATTGGCCGACAGTAAAGGTGCATGTTGTAAAGCTCATTTCAATAGGGAGAGTGCCACAAAATATGTGTAGCACCCATCCCTGGGACAGCAAAGTCATTTTCTCCTCTCCTGTATTCCAATGCTTACAGATCTCTTATCATCCACACATCTGCCCTGCTAATGTGGACCTGTAGCTACCATTCAGAAGGGTGTCTGGAAAAGCCAGGAATAAAAGCTTCATGACTACAAATTGTCACCTAGTGCTACCAACAGTGTTAGTTTTATCTGCTAGAGGACCTCAAACTACATTTGAAATAGTTGAGAAGGTTTTCCCTAATTTGATTGTTGCACAACTCTGCTTTTTTCATTACTCACACTTTAAAATGGGAAAAAATCTGAAACTATTTTTTATTTTTTTTAAAGACTGAGAAATGGAATGAATTATTTTTCTTCCGGTAAGTAACAGTTTATAAACTTAAGTTCAGGAGGAAAGACCATTCCTCCCTGTTTCCAATCAAAGCAAGAATATAATGTAATCACTTACAGTTATCATTATTACTGTTGTTACTTCATTTTTTACAATAGTGTTACATTTATGACATATACATTTATGTTTAGAAATCAAAAATGGTCTCTGGTGCTGCTTTCAGTGTGGGGAAAAACTAGATGCAAAATAAATAACAATGGAAGGCAAAAAGTATATTCTGGTTTCTTTATTCCATAACCAAACAAAATGTTTGGACAAAGGTGTCAATGTTTCGGCCTCAAGTGGCCTTTCTCAAGATAGAGAACCACCAGAAAGGTATCACACAACAGGGTGGAGGGAAATGCATTCATTAACAATATTAACCTGATTTGGGAATTTTACCAATTTGATCAAAACGATGAAACTGAAAGTAATTTGTCATGATGCATAGATAGTATCTGCATTTCACTGGCGCAATTAAAAAAGAAATCGTTCTGAAAAAATATTTTGTTGCTAGTGGAAAAGACACAATAGAAGCTATTGTATTTGAGCTATACTGACTTTGCTAAAGGTCAGTCCTGGTTTTTCCGGGAATCCCAGAATGTCACAAGGGCGGGGATTGAAAATGATAAACGCTCAGAAAAATCTGAAACACAAGACCAACGTACATTATATCATACAGACATAACAATATCACTCACAAGCATTATCTTCAATCTGCCGTGTACCTACAGCTCCATATAAATCGTTTAGGCCTGCTCAGATTTGAGGCCTAAACGTACGTGGTTCTGTGTGGCTCAGTAGGTAGAGCATGGCATTGGTAACACTTAGGTTGTGGGTTCAATCCCCACTGGGACCATATATACTGAAAATGTATGCATTCGCTACTGTAAGTCGCTTTGGATAAAAGCGTCCGCTAACAGGCATATATTATATTGCTCAGAGACTAAGAACGCCCAAAGAGAAATAAGAATGCATTGCGCCACAATTAGCTCTTCTTCACAGGGTACAAAGGACCGCTGCTTTTCCACATTGATATCTGCTCCAGTCCCTCTTCAGCAGCGGTCTCAGCAGCGGAGCACAAACCTATCTGTGTGAGGAATCTCTGAGAAGATTTCTCTGTTTGCAATGGGTTGCTCCTATAGGGTCGTTTTCTGACTCCGTGCCCGAAAAAACACAGGAAATCCACAAACATTTTAAACTTCCTTCGCCTCCTGCTCAAATACTGGACATCTTAGCTTCTTCTCGCAGAGCTCAGGTTTGACAACTCCCATGCAAACAGAAACCATTTTGATTTTGCTTTGATTATTATTTCAATCTGAAATGATTAGAAATAAAAACACTGGCCTACCGGTCGAGACTGTAATGTGTCACAAACATCGCATGTTGTCACATACCTTTAGCCTGGAGAGTATCAACGAGACGGTGAGATTTTAGGCCCAATGAAAACCAGCTTTCGACATCAGACCTCAGTCAGCACGTGTGCTCTGCAAGGAGTTGGTACACTCACGTGGTGTAATCTTGTTCCCAGACCATACGTCTCAAATTGTGTCCTGCACCATGGGCAACTGACACTAATTTAACCGCCAATGACAGAGAACAAGGCCAGCCAGATTCAAAACCGGAGAGCTGAGGCCGACACCAACTCTGCTGTTCCTCTCTTGAACAGTACTGCAGCTGATGAAATTGCATAAGAAAGCAATCCCACATATTATTCATTCATTCATTCAAATCACTATATAAATATGCATTTGCAAAACTATTCTCAAAGAGCCATGCTAAATTAAGAGTGACAGAGAGATGATATATTTCTGAGCTGCCCTCCTCAGGGTTGCTCGCCCCCACAGTGTCTCCAGAAGTTTCCCCTGTGTAGGAAATTTGGTCTGTTCATCATTCGTACCCTGGGTGACTGAGCCACAATCATGAGGTTTACTTTTTCTTTTGTGCCTTTGTTTTGGGTCATCACAACCTTGTTTTAATGACATTTGATGATACAGATACAGTGTGGAGGAGTGGTTGTGATCATCAAACATTGAATAGCAGCTAACACCGCTTTCCCTGGGATCAGGGATCAGCCTGGTCACATGTTATCACATAATAAGGCTTCAGAGGATAAGCAGTCTGTGGTTCTTATAGGCCCCTGTCAAAGCTGAACGCAGATTTCAAGATTGCCTACAAACAAACTGGTCACCGTGAAAACGTCTCGTTTTGAACGTTGCCCGCTGCGCGGTCATAAAATGAAACTAGGAGTGCTTTTGTGTCTTCTTTTACTTTTAATCGATTTTCTTATTTTCTTTGGGAATCCATCACAACTGTAAGGTTTACTTTTGCATGTTGACCTTGTTTCAAAACCTCTAGTTTTAAGGATATACAATAATACAGAACCACAGTTGAGGAGTTTGTTTCTCTACAAACTCCTCAACCTGAGAACATCTCATTTGACCATTGCCCGGCACACTCATAACACATCTTTTGTCTTTTTTCCCCCCTTTTAATCTATTTTATTTTTCACTTATTAATATATAGTCGGTTGTCATGTATTATGTAATGGGATGGATGTATGTTGTACAATGTAGCTTTCCGCATGATTATATTCTTAATCTGCTTTAAAGTCATGATGATACATGTTGGTTTGCCTGGGAATTAGAGGGAGAGAAGAAGTGGGAGACTGGTTGGGGGGAAGTTACATTTGAAAATGGGAAATGTCTGTTAAATTGTGAGACATTCCGAGACACCATGTAGTATTTAGACACATTCCGAGACGTGGCGTAGTCTCGGAACCGAGACGAACCTAGACACCATCGGCTTACCGCCTGGGAGCAGCGCTTCCTGTAGTTGCGAGCGTTACACCAGGGACATGGCAGCTTAGACATATTGTCAGAGGGGGGGTTTCTCAGAAGTGTGACCTATTTGACGTGGGTTTGAATCGCCGCCCCCGCACCTTAGGCCCGTCTTCACTGAGTTGATGTGATTGTGATATTCAGTTGTTGGAGGACTATGTCACAGAGGAATGCACTTGTTTCTTTTTCTTTTTAAAATTTATTTCTGATTTTTCCCCGGTTTTTCTCCCAATTTAGTAGCCAATTATACCCTCTATTTTATTTTCAATTCCCCACCCTCACGAGTCCGCCGCCCGTCCTCCGGGAACGAGATTCGTATTCCTGACCTATTTCCCGTCTTCTTTCGAGACGGAGATCTTCCACGGACTCCATTAACCTTCTCCTCGGCGGACTCGTGCCGCTCTCCCTCCCCCTCCCCCGGAGGCGGACAGCCAAATGCCGCCTCCGATCGGGCTGACGACCAGGGCCGGTCTGGTAGAAACGCGGGTTTCGATCCGCGTCTCTGACGGGCAGCGCACACCGCTCCAAAGCGCGGTGCACTAGACCGCTGGGCCATCCGCCAGCCCCCTGCACTTGTTTCTAAGCAACTGACTGAGCCTTTTCTCCCCCTTATATTTTATTTGTATTTTATTTTGTCCTTTATTGTATTTTATATTGTTTGTTGTTTTTTATACGCCTGTTAACAGGGCTCTCCTGTAAAAGAGACCTAGTCTCAGTGAGACCTTCCCTGTCAAAGTAAAAGGTTAACGTTAAATAAAAAAATAAAAATTGGTTCGAAAAAATTGGTTATGTCCCAAAACGTTCGCAGGGTTTTATAGCTCTGAACTGTGCTGCTTTCAACGGGCTTATAACGGAAAGTTACAAGACCTGACACTCGAGGCACGTTGCCATGTGAGAGGGAAGCAGGCAAGAAGCCACGAAAGCATCACCGAGCAGGCCGTCGATATCAGAAACATGCATGTATTCCCAAACCTCATCGAAAAAGATCAAAAACAAAGATTGAATCTGTAACAGAGCGGACACCTCTCTCAAGTTCCAGCCTTCGCACTCTGTAAGCATGTGGTGTGTACTCAGGGAACCTGTGTGCAAGATGCTTTCTGCTAATTCGGCTGAAAGCCGCGACAGCTTACCAACACGTTTGTCGACCAATAACAGACGACGGCGCAGAAGTGAGAACTAATTTAGCGTTCTCAGCACTGGGAATGAATGTTTGGGACAGCCAGAGAGATGAAGGGGGAGAGCGAGAGAGAGAGAGAGAGGGATAGAGGGGAACGGCTGAGGGCAAAAGAGAGATTGGGTTCCCAGTCGATGGTGTAGTGTGGCTTGTTAGCTTCTTGCCGTGAGGTGTTGTGTGGTGCAGCTGACCTTTGACATCTATAAAGCATCCACAGATCATCTGCTATGGCGTCTGCCGGATGCGTCTCTCATCTCCTTTTTCAGTTTGTGCAGCAGTTGCCGACTCGTACAAGTTGAGGCCGTTAATTAGGTCACACGGTAAGTGACCAATATGCTTTTGGCTCCGTAACCTTAAATCCATTCCCTCATCGCTTGAAGGAATGAAGGGAATGAAGATTGATATTTTCAGTCGTCACTTTTGTATTTATTATGAACATAATTCAAGCCGAGTGAAGTACTGGGGGGGGAAATATGACTCTTCGAAAAATAAAAATATTCCAGAACCAAAGTCTTCATACATTCTCTGTGTAGAACATATTTTTGGCTTCTGCTTCTATGTGGACATTCTTTCTAGGTCATAGGCATCATGTGTCTTGTCATTTATTCACATGATATACACCACTTTTTTCAACTTCCACATTTATTTCTCTGGTGCCCTCTAGTGGACACACTTAGCACAACAAGGATGGCAGTCCAGGAACATCAAGATGTCTTCTACAGGCCTGGAATGGAGCATATGAGCTAAACATACTGTAGGGCAGAGGAAAAAAGTCCATAGCCAGAGAGAAAAGGAAGTTGTTGGGGTTTTTAATTTTTCCTTACTGCATCTGGATTCAATTGTTAATTTACGGAACCACGAAACAGAACGAATGAAAAGAAAAATGACATTCTGTTCCACTTAATCTCAGGGCATTACAACATGAAGAATTACTGCTTTTTCCTTGAGCTCTGAGAAATGGGGGTGGGGAAGTGGCAGGTGAGGCTGGGGGGCGAGTTTGTGTGTGTTAGTGTGTGTGTGTATGAGTGATAGAGAGAGAGAGAGAGAGGGTGTGTGTGTGTGTGTGCGTATGTATGTGAGAGAGAGAGAGAGAGAGAGAAAAAGAGTGTGTGTGTGAGAGAGAGAGCGAGAGTGAGAAAGAGAGACAGAATGTGTGTGTGTGTGTGTGTGTGTGTGTGTGTGTGTGTGTGTGTGTGTGTGTGTATGAGTGAGAGAGAGAGAGTGTGTGTGTTTGTGTGTTTGTGTGTGTGTGTGTGAACGTTATGTGTATGTGTGTGCGTGTGTGTGCGTGTGTGTCTATGTGTGAGAGAGAGAGGGTGTGTGTGTGTGTGTGTCTGTATGCGGGCGTGTGTGTCATACTAAATTACTTGCAGGAATACAAAATTAAATATGCAAGGACCTGGCTCAGTAAATTGTGTTTTTCTCTCTCTGCATCCAAAAAACAATCTTCACCACTTGGACCTCCCTGTCAGGGTTTTTTTTTTTCTCCATGGGCGGGGGAAGTGGGGAGGGGGGGGGGGTTTGGGCAGCAAACGCTGGAGAAAGAAGGGACACTTTCAGTAACTCTTACACGAGGTGGGTGTCGTGCGGAATGGGGGGGGTGACTCAGACTGAAAGGCTGAGGGGTGAGTGGGATCAGAAGGGGCGGCGTGGGTGAGTGAGGGGAGCAGACGGACGAGAGGTCCCTCTATGAGTGAGCGCATTTCCCCAAGAATGTGGAACAAAGTGCAGCTCAACCCTCCCGGGACCAGGGCAGCCGCTGAGTAACCAGAGCCTGAAAGCCCGGAGTGGGGCTCTCTCTCTCCCTCGCGCTCATTCCTCTGCACTTCAAAGGGGTCCTGGAAACCATTAAAAAACAGACAGACGCGCCCGAAAAGAAACTGTCCCCCCTCTCCTTGGAGAAGATCCAGAGGAATTTGGCCTCTCCCTGTCCCAAACGGGGCCTGCCTGCGCGCCTGTTCAGGATTCCGCTGGATGCGGGATGGAACGCACTACCCCGTGCCCCCCCCCAACCCCCAAAAAATACCCCACACAAAAGGGCTGGCCGTCAGAGGGCGACGACGACCAGCTGGGACCTGGACACGTGTGAGTGTCAGTCTGATTGTGTGCGTGCGTGTGTGTATATGCTTGCGTGGGCGTATGTCTGGATGTTTGTGAGCATGAATGTGCGTGTACATGTGTGGCTGTGTGTGTGTGTGTGTGTGTGTGTGTGTGCGCTTGCGTGCTTGCGTTTACATTGTGTGTCTGGATTGTGAACATGTGTGAATGTGTGTGTCAAGTACCAGTTACGATACTTCAGTCCATATCCAGTCTTTCACAATGTGATACGGCAGGATAAATTACTCCTGAGTTTGTTCTGTGTCTCCACCGTTCCTTCTTTTCGCAAGACAGCAGACAGCATGTGAACTTCTCTCTGCGTACGCTGCTGAAGTTACCTTCATCTCACAGTGCGATGATTTACTCTGCTTGCATTCAGTTCCTACGGGCCTGGGCCTACGCCGCACACGCACCTCAGTGTCCACGCTGTGATCGGCGTGGTAAGTCAAAGGTGTGCCTAGAGCGCCCTCCGGTGGAGATGGGGCTGATCTGCAGCCTTTTGGCATCGGGAGTGAGTAACTGCAGACAGTTTTCTGGGAGGCCTCAGACAACAGACATGGCATTCAGCAGCTGTTCGGCAGGCTGAAGCCTGTAACGCGCATATTTTACTCCCCATATAAGACGCCTATCTCTATATCCCTCAAAAGCAGGTGAAGGCTCTCATTATGCTTGCAGTCTGGGCAATAGTCGAGACGTTGCCGGCTCAAGCCTCAGCGATGTCATTAGCTGCCTGTGACTGGAGTTCACTGAGGCGGGACACAATTGGCCAGCGTGCCACCAGGGGGAAACTGGCCAGGGTCTCCGGTTACTGATGCATTAGTTCCTCCCAACAATGTGCCAACACACACAGGTAACCAGTTGTTGTCAGTGAGATACTGTATATACCACTCTGCCAATTGGTGCTAGCTCCCCTAGTAGCAAAGAGTGCATTAAATAATTGCACTATTCTTTTTCTGCCTTCTGGAGTGTGTATATATATATGTGTGTGTGTGTGTGTGTGTGTGTGTGTGTGTGTGTGTGTGTGTGTGTGTGTGTGTGTGTGTGTGTGTGTGTGTGTGTGTGTGTGTGTGTGTGTGTGTGTGTGTGTGTTCATGGGAATAATGAATTCAGACGAGTTAAGATGAGTTACCAGATGAGATGATTACTACTGGTAGTTAGATGAAATAATACTTTTGTCATTACCAAACATTAAACAATATGGATATATTCTGCTATTAGTCAAGAGGAATTGTTTTTGGAGCAGGTAACCATGACACTTGTATTACCAAATCTCGAAGTCACCTTAATATTGTTGTTGGAATATTTTTTCTGCCACATTTGTAAAAACAATCTATTATGGTTGCACACATGGTTTCTTGAAAGCTCATGAGATTTGGCAGCTTTGTAAAGGACAATGAGACACATCTGGTGAAACACAGTATCCATGAATCACACGGTTTGGCTGCAGAATATGGCACGGCAGCTACATTTGGTCAATAAAAAATATCAACCATAAAGTGCAAGGGCCTGAAACCTGTGCACATACTCCCTTTTGCCATAATGCACATTTTCCCAATTTATTTTAACCTCATCCCATCACATTGTATTTTCTGTGATTTTCAAAATTACATCTTCTCATAAATCATTTTGGTGTGGAGAAATTGTGCTCCAAATTATAGCAGTCAGATTAAAAACATTACATTTCACTTTTTCAGTTATTTATACATTTTTTAAAAAACTTAAATATTTTTATAAAGCAAAGGACAGACAGATCGGTGTGACATTGGTATGAAGGAACTTTTGGGGCATTTACATTTAAATCACTTATTTAGCAAATGCTAATGTCCATGTCCGCTTAAAAGTGCATAAAAAAGGTATATTCTGTCTACATTGCAATGAAAACGTTGGTCCATCAAAGAACACAGAGTCAAAGTCAATTGATTTGTACAGGTTACGAATATGTGTTTTGGTTTGATTTTTAAGCGGACATGGTTTTCATATGGCATAACACTCTTACACAGTATCACACACTTATAACAACTTTGTACAACACTCAATTGAAAATATTGTAGATCTTGCCTTGGATTTTGTGCTATTTTAATGTGCTCTTGTTGTAAAACAGAGGGCTGTAATAACATGAGTACATTTCTCCATTCAACAACCACAAATACAGTAAGAATAAGTGGCATATGCCATCTTGGAATGTCTGTAAAACATCATAAAATGATGTATGTTTATTTCAATCACTGTTGGCAGCCATTTTGTGCTTGGTCCTAGTCACTGCTTTTTGAAGCAGTATTACAGAATTGTTTTTGGCATGAATATCATTGCCCCGTGAAGCGGTAAAACTGTTATGGCAGTGATATCACTCGTGGCCACAGGGGGGCAGAAGAGAGGCAGGGTTTACACCCAATCTGTGATGTCACTGGGGAGGAGCAGTTGAGCCTCAGCCTCACTGTGTCACCACTGTGTGATTATATGGACCTGGGTACTATGGAATTAAGAGACCTGTGTCCCTCTGACCTGTCTCCCAATTTCCTTTCTCCCTGAGATTCAGAGAAAGTAACATTGCTGCTTCCACCTGCCCTCCACACCCCAGGTAACTCAAACTGACTACCACTCAGCGAACTCCTTGTAGCTTGTAACATTCAGCTGGCCTTGGTGTTGTCTTCAGGGCGGAAGGTGAGGCAACAGAGACAACAATGGGCTGGAGTGTCCAGTCCAGGGCAGGACGGGGGGCTGTGTGGGGTCACTGGGGTAGGAAGGGCTCCCAAACATCTGGCCTCGGGACCAGCATCCCTCACACAGTGACGGGACGCTAAAGTGAGCCTCGCGTCTTGCGAAAGGAATCCCAAAACCGCAGCAGGACACCTAACTCCCAGTTGCGAGTGTTTATCACCACCCAGGTTACTGTACCGCCAATGGGGGTAAATGTCATGTCAGGGCAAAAAAATTTCAATTAAAAAGAAAAAAAGAAACGTTTATTTCTTGTATGGTGAATTATCTGCATTAGTATTTCCTGTGAATAGAAACACTGGAATGTAAAAAAACGACTGTGAAGTGACAGCTATGACTCCCGTGGCAATATTGAGTTAAATACAGTTCAATTAAGCTTCTAAATATTCCCTGTTTTGCTTTGCACCATGGCAATAAACACGGGGCTTTATAATCTATCAGCAGCTACCTCCATCGCTGGCCTTCCATCTGTCACTACTCTTCTTCCTCTCCTTCCCCCCTCTCTACCTCTTTCTCTTGCCCTCCTTCCCCTCTCCTCCTCCTCTCATGACTCGGGTTACAGAGATGGGGGGGGGCGGGGGTACCCAGGGCTGGGCCCAGGTCAGAGGTCACGGCTCAGGTCACAAGCGCTCCCACGGGATTCTGAACTAATTAACATCCTGCCTAATTATTGTACGCATTCCTCCCTCCCTCCCTCCCTCCATCTCTCCTTTCCATCTGCAGCCCGTTACCCCCGGCTTTGATCCGGGCTCGTGTTTCAGCGTCGCCCCCTCTCTCCATCTCCGCCCGTGTGGGAAACAAGCCCAGGCCCTCTTGCGATGATTGATTGCACCTCACTTTCTCTATGTCTGTCTGGGGTTCTTATCTTCAAATCTCTCCCTTTCTCTTTCTCTCTCACATTTCCCCTTTCAACGTTGGCCCTCGACTGAAATCTGACTGAAAAAAGAATTTTTTTGCTTTTTTTCCTTGCAGTTTTTTTTCTTATTATTATTTTCTGCCTTGTAGTTTTTTCCCCCCACTTTCTTTCTTTAACAGGCTAAAGAGGTCAGCCCAAGTAAAGAGAAGAGCCTGAGAGAGGATGCTGAGGAGTCGCAGATGTGAGGTGGAGTAACAGGGGGATGAGCTGGACCCCGGATACAGGACGTGGCCCAGCGTGGGAGGGACTGAGTGCAAAGCAGCTCAGCCGGGGGAGGTGCACAGACAACACCCTTTAAAATACACGTTCTCATCTTTCTCGACGAAACAAAATGGACAACCAAAGTGGAGAACGAAAATCCCAGAAGGGAGCTGGCAGTGCGGCGTAATGGTTAGGGAGCTGGGCTTGTAACTCAGAGGTTGCAGGTTCAATTCCCAGGTGGGGCACTGCTGTTGTACCCTTGAGCAATGTATTTAACCTGAATTGCTTCAGTAAAAAAAAAAATATATATATATCCAGCTGTATAAATGGATTGTATGTAAAGAAATGTAGACTGTGTAAGTCGCTCTGGATAAGAGCATCTGCTAAATGCCTAAAAAAGGAGGAATAGAGGTGAAAGATCAGTTGGAGTTTGTGGCTCTGGTATGGTTGCTGTTGTTGTTGTTACTGTGTGCATGCGTGCGTGCGTGCGTGCGTGCGTTCCGACCCAACCTCACCCGTCCCAAATGTTTCAGAGAGGGCGATGCTCATAGTGACTAGCAGGGCTGGGCTGGCAGAGTTGGCTGAGGGGGGTGGAGCGTCACAGCTAATCACTGAGACAGAGAGAACGAGAAGTAGAAAAGGAAAGGAGGAGAGGAAGAAATGCGGCCGGACCTGGCGAAAGGACGACGCAGGTTCCCCACACCGAGAGGGCTTGGATAAGTCCTCAGGGAGTGAAGCGTAAGTCAATGATTGACAGCTGTGACAAGTCATGACACCAAAAATGGGCGGAGCTACACTCAGCTACTGCTCCTCGCAACAAAACCCAATGGGTTCAAATCAATTTTAAATCAAGAGTTACGGGTAGCATATGGTACCTCCACCCATTTTTGGTGTCATGATACCTAATTTTCCCATCACTAGTACTGTCATAGTCTCAGTAAAAATCTTTCTTTTGTACAGCTTCCAAAATACATTTTAAATGATCAGTTTTTCCTCTGCCAAATTCCCATTAATCACAAATGTTTACTGTAATTAATCAGACGGTGTGAATGTGTGCTCTTCACAGGCTGAAGGCTCAGTGGGAGTACTTACTTGCATGTGCATACCTGTACCTGTAAACAATTATGCATATACATACACATATACATACTGGTAACTGCCAAAATAAAGGAAACAATGTTAACCATATGCCATGGTTGTCTCATTCACCAGATCTCAACTCAACTGAACCCTTATGGGAGATTCTGGAGCATCGCCTGAGACAGCGTTTTCCACCACCATCAACAAAACACCAAATTATGGAATTTCTTGTGGAAGAATGGTGTCGCATCACTCCAATATAGTTCTAGACACTTGTAGAATCTATGCCAAAGTGCATTGAAGTGGCTCGTGGTGACTCAATGCCCTATTAAGACACAATGTTGGCATTCCCCTTGGTAGTTACCTGTATATGTGCAAGTATACACACATACACATATGTACTCACCTGTTTGCACTTGTTCATAACTATAAACAGCTGCTGATCTGCAAAGGTTCACATCCATAATCCTTTGTACATATCCTGTATGTGTACACCTGTATACACTTACCTGTACATGTATGCATCAGGACACAGCTTAAACCAGTGAGCTGACCAAGCACTGCTGGTAGACCTAGGTTGCAATGTTTTCAGGATGGGAGTTCTTACCCATTGTAACCACTAGATGGTGCTCTAGACGCAGGTTAACATGAAAGAACACCAGGCTTCTGAACACTATACGCCATAGGCCGTGTCCGAAACCGCTCACTCGTTCCCTATTCCCTATTCCCTATATATACTATATAGCATAGTGTAACAACTCATTCCATGTCGTGGGCGAGTGTGTGCAGGTTTTTGTTGCAACCAATGCACTACACCAGGTGATTTCACTAATTAGCTCACTTCTTCAACCAAGGAGGGGAACTAATTGAAATCACCTGGTGTTGTGCACTGGTTGCAACAAAACCTGCATACACTCGCCCACGATGGAATGAGTTTGACACCCTGCTATATAGTGTACTATTTAGAGAACGAAAGTAGTGTTTTCGGAGACTACAACTGAACGTCATTTGCGTCAAAAAAAATGCCGGATATTCAGGTGACGCAAGCGGATGTGCTCAGTATCATAAAACAAACCGAGCACTCATGGCGGCAGGTTTAAATGTGCTAAAGTTTTGAGTTTCAAAGACGGGCAAAATTTTGTGTAAATGTAAATAAATGTAAGTAACGTTAAGCTATGTTATTGCGGTCATTTCTGTCGCCATTCTTTCCCTTCTCTCCTTCGGTATGACACGACCGCATTGCATTGTGGTAGACGGGATCAATTCTAGGGTAAAGTAGGGTACAGTCGATGTACACTACAAATCACGGTGAATTGTGGGTATTTTCTCGTTCCCTATTTAGTGTACGAAATTCACATTTTAGAATTCGTCGCACTCTACAAAATGGCGTCCACACAAAGTAGTGTACTAAATAGGGAATAGGGAGTGGTTTCGGACACGGCCTATGTAGGTGGAAGTTGCCCGTAAGCACTCGTCTGAAGTGCGTCAGTTTTGCACTTTTCTTCTTAATGGTTAAGGTTAGGAATTGGGTATGGTTAGACGATCTAGTATCAGTGTATAGGAGCAACTTCTTCCTCAACCACTGTGCACATTCCCATAGGATGTTACTTAGTGTATAGAAGGTGCATTTAGGATTAACCTTTATCTTCCAGAATGTCCAGTGTATGATGTTTGAAATGAGCTGAGCATGGTCAAATAAAACTGGGAAGGTTTGAGAAATTAAACAGAATCCAACGTGTTCATCTTTTGAAACATATTTTATTTAAAAAACAGGAAAGGAAAAAAAAACACACACAAAAAAAAATAACTCTTAGCCTCAAACCATCCAGAGCAACCTTTCTCCACAGAAAGAAAAGCCAGGTATGATGACACTATCGCAGTATTTCCCCAACACCATGGCAACACAGTGAGAAACAAGTCTTGTGTGACATTAAAGGGGCTGTAATGGTTAAATACAACAACGGGACTTGTTTGGGTTTTTTGTTGTTTTGTTGCTGTGCTGTAAATATTCTGTACAGATTCACGGATCTCTATAGTAGGCGGATCACATGATTTAAAAGGAACTGTCCAGACGCTAAAAAGATCAGTTAACCTGCACAGTATTGAGCCCAACAAAACCCTTTGTTTTCAGCCAGACTTCTATTTTTCTTCTGCAAAAGACAAGAGGGATGAGAAAGACAGGAGAAAACCTCTACATAATCAGAACAGAGGCAAGTGTGTAACTATACAATAGTAGCATTATTATATGAAAATGTATTACATGACAGGGGCCCAGATTAGCAGTCGTCCTATCGTCTCAGACGACTAAAAATTAAGGACGACCTTCGATTTCCAAGTGGTCGTCCTGACGACTGTGAATTTAGGATTTTATTATTTTTTTAATTAGCTAACTATTTCTGTTTTACACTCACATCGTAACAAACACGTCATGCACGGATATTCAAAAGGTATTTCCGAAGTTCTAAATGGGAAAAGCGCACATTGTCGCCGCAAAGCAGTCTGTGCTCACCACGCTTGTTGTTGTTATGCCAGCAGTCAAGAAAGTTTGCGGATCGCAGCACATGGACACAACAGCGAGAACCAGCTAGTTAGTTAGTTAGCTAGCTAACGTTAGCGTTCACGGACATTGGGTATCAATATCTGTGATATCTGATCATGCATTTATCACTTACCAAGCCTTGAATTAGCAAGCAATATCCGTGAACGCTAGCTAGTTACTGTCTATATTCAGTTCAGTGAGCCCTCCCGCTAGGCTGAAGAATCGCTGTGATTTTCCTGCAGTGATTTCTCATCTGCGTTCTACAGTCCAAGCACAAATCATTCCCACATAGCTGCTCGGTTAAATCTAGGAATTATTAGCTAGCTATTACGTTAGCTGCCATACCACACTCTAGTTGGGAATGGAAAAATGTATCTCGTTCGAGTCCCAAATGGAGTGTACGTTATGATATAGTGTACAGTCAGAGCACTAGTCGCTAAAGCCACCTGCGGGGGGTCCACCCTATGTTCCCAGGGTCCTATGTTCCCCAGCTCTATACATCACATTCCCAGGGTCCTATGTTCCCAGGGTCCTACGTTCCCCAGCTCTGAATATCACGTTCCCAGGGTCCTATGTTCCCAGGGTCCTATGTTCCCCAGCTCTGTATATCACGTTCCCAGGGTCCCATGTTCCCCAGCTCTGTATATCACGTTCCCAGGGTCCTATCTTCCCCAGCTCTGTATATGACGTTCCCAGGGTCCCATGTTCCCCAGCTCTGTATATCACGTTCCCAGGGTCCTATCTTCCCCAGCTCTGTATATGACGTTCCCAGGGTCCCATGTTTCCCAGCTCTGTATATCACGTTCCCAGGGTCCTATGTTCCCCAAGTCTAGCACAGCAGAGGGAGGCATAGACCTGCTCTACAAGGCAGTCTGTCATTTGACTCAAACTTGCTTTGTAAACTTGGAATTACCTCAAACATTGGTCTAGCTCGACGGGGTTGGGCTTATTTTGATCACAAGACTCGAAGGAATCGATTTGCGTTTTCATAGTCAAAGTAAACAACTTTGTGTACAAAATATTAAACAATCATTCATACATTTATGATTTTGATTGTAAATTGTGGAAAGTTGTACAGTAACATTTTGCGAGCGTGGCCAGGCTGTGTTTGTCATAGAAACAATGGAATGGCTCCATGTAATCCCTGGAGTCTGCCGTTTCCAGCGATACCAGCCTAATTTTTCTATGAAAAGCAGAATGGCCAGTGAGTAGAAATGTATGTTTATAACCCTGCGAAAATAAGTTCATGCTTTTTGTCAAACCTTGATATTTGCTTACAGTCGGGATTTAAGTCAGCATAATCTCTAAAACTTTCACATCTTCATCAGCATTGAGGGAGACTGTAGGCTAGCCAGGCACAACGAGACGATGGCTGACGAGACGATTTCTTCGGAATCACGTCACTGCACAAGACCTATTAATGTGTGTTAACAGAATATTGAACTGGGGAACATAGGGCCTTGGGAACATAGGACCCTGGGAACATAGGACCCTGGGAACATAGATACTGTCCCCCTGTGGGTACCCGTCAGAGCTTCACTGCTACACAGTCCTATGAGCACACGCTGCACAAGTCAAACATAAATATCCGTGCAGAAAAGAAATAACGTTAACTGTCGTGTCCATCTTTGGGCTACATACGACGTAGTGATTTTCAAATATGTGGAGATTTATTGAGGGTGCAAGTCCACCCCCCACTAAAAAGGCTAAAACCAAAGAAAATCAGCTAAAATATGATTCAGAGAGCAGAGATCGCACTTTCCAGGAAAATTGGAAGGTGAATAGACCAAGGACAAGTAACTTTTCTAAGATACCCTTTGACAAGTATGACTTTTACTCTAATCTGGGCCCCTGCGATGATTACATATTATATGTAATATAATATGATTTTTATTTTTTATTTTACTTTGACTGGATTTTGTGAATTGAGCTATAGCTTGGGGTCCTGTGCCAGTATAAATAAACACTGCCTAATCTACACAGGAAATTTTTAATAAAAGTTTACAAAATATACAGGTTGAGGAACATTTATGCATGGATATACTGAATGACATTTTGTACTTTTAACAATACACCAGTTACACCAGTGGATCAAGCTCACTAAATTCCTATAGAATGTTCTTGTATTCGCCTCTGAAAGCAGCTCCCAGTAACCCCAGAATCTGAATGGGACAGCCGGGGAGTGATTCGGGGCCAAGGAGCGCGAGGAGCTTTTTGTGTGTGGTGATGAGCGAATCACTGCACTAAGAGACAGAGGACCGCAGTCACCCCAAACTTTGAAACGAGAATTTCTGAAGCAGGCAGAAATGGGGAGCTCCGCTGTGTCACTCTTGATACCAAGGGAGCAGCTCGGTGAAAGTGAACATTTATGAACTCTGTCTGCGCTCTGATGGACTCCTTTCAGCACGGGGGCAAGCAGAGCTGTTTATCGTTCATCGAGTCAATCGGCACACAGAAAAACGATGACTGGACAAATGGGTTTCCTTCCTACACTTAAAAACATTGACGATGCACACCGCCACGGCGTCCCCTCTGAAAATTTCATCCGATGGCCATTCGAAGAGAGAGAGACGTCCTGCTTCTTACAGTGGGACCTCGGGGATCTCATACGCCGTCACACACAAGGCAGTGCTTTGGGAACCCGCCTTGTAGTTTGGGGGTGGGGTTTTAAAATGGCAACAATAATGAATTGCTTTTAAAAGCAAGCACGACCGACAGGGATTTCTGGGGAGACACTGGCGTGTGCTTGCAAGGAGTCCTGCTTAAGGTTTTTAGCCCGGGCTTGCCTTACGTAGAGAAAAACGCGCCGAGAAGGGTATTCAGTTTGTGCAGCGAGTCCTTAAAAAAAAAAAAAAAATTATAGCGAGGCAGGCGAATCCTACACATCGCTCACGGTGCGGGCGGTGACGCTCGCTCCATCACTGTAACCTTGGAGGTCTTTACGGTGCATCACAGACATTACATAGACCTGATAATATGCTGAGCTCTGAAGCAGAATGTCCCATATTACTGTAAATGGGATTTCCCTGCAGAAAAAGTATTCTACCGTTTCCTCTCAGAACACTGCCCTCTGCCTGAGAGGGGGAGGGGCGGGGTGGGAGACACATTTCCTTCCATGTGTCCTCTCTGCCCGACACTGCCAACTTTCTGTTTGATTTCATTGCCAGATTCTGAGACCTTAGTTGGGTTTAGACACGGAATTCCCACAATTTTTCTTTCCTTTCTTTTGCCAAGTGATCGAATAAAAAAATGTGCATTTTATGTGTTTATTACACCAGCATGGCCCAGAATTAAGCAAGCCTTCAGAATATTAGCTAAAATTCACTCTGGATAATCTCCCCTAGCAACTGGTGTAAAAAAACAACTTTTAGAGGCTCAATCTGGAGACTTTTTGCTGGGAGGAGGTGGCAACACAGTCTCTGCCCCATGGCCTACATGAACCCTTCTGGAACAGCAGTTTGACTCTGATAGTTTCAGCCTCCTCCTACCAAGAGGAACATAGAACAAAACAAAAATTAAAAAAAGTCAGTTAATACAAAAATAAAAATAAAAATAAAAATAAAAAGCTGAGGGGGAGAAAAAAATAAAAAAATCTATAGAAAGCCTAAATGTGCCAAAGTCCGCCAGTCTGTTCCTGATACACTTCAATGACATCCTCGTCTTCCATTCCCAGCTAAAGGAGAGAGAGCGAGAGGCAGGGAAAAGGAGAGAAATTAAGACAGTTCGGGCAGGAAGGCTGT
Source organism: Aldrovandia affinis (assembly GCA_029706075.1). Lineage (NCBI taxonomy): Eukaryota > Metazoa > Chordata > Actinopteri > Notacanthiformes > Halosauridae > Aldrovandia > Aldrovandia affinis. Next base: position 7,366,948 of record JAINUG010000028.1, on the reverse strand, counting down.
GGAGCATTGTTACAGATGGCTCATAAGTGCCCAGTAACATAACACACACTACAAACAGCAGCAAAAATACATCAGAGAAAAGCAACACACCTCTTTGGGAGTTTGGTTGTCTGCAATTCTCTGCCCTTCAAAGAGAAACCGTAGAGAATTCATTGGAACACCCTGAAGAAAATGGAAAAAAATAAAATAAATGGCTCAGAATGCAGCAATAGCAGAGCATATGCATTGGTATAGCTTTTGACTAGTGGCTCGCTTAGTGGATTTGTTTAATAATGTCCCAGTGCGTGGTCACCTGTCTCTGGCTATAGGACTCCTTCAGCTTCTTTAGATGTGTCGTCATCTTCACTTTGAAGTGAATTTCACTGTTGTCCTGAGAAAGACCAAGACGGGATACTGGTGAGTACACAGCAGACAGTTAAAATCCTCCCAATGTAATCCTCCATCAAGCAGATCTTCTCTTGCAATGTGTTGACACAAGTTTTTCAATCACTCGGCCCTTGGGTGCTGACACATAACATCCCTCATCTCCCCTCATGATCAGGTCCCTCCAACCCTCTCCACTTGCCGCCACCTCTTACCTGGCCAATCACCTTCAGTTTGATGTACTCCCCATCCTTCTTGTCTCCTGCATCCTGGCTGGAGGGTTTCGTCTCCTGCAACATTTGGGTGCAGCTAGTAACATTGTTTTTCAGCTCTCTGAACGACATGATGTATGGTACTGTTATGACACAAAGTCGAGCAGTGTCATAAATCATATAACCACTATAAATCCCAAGTGATCTAGCTATCTTGCGAGTAAATATATATATATATTTAAAATAATACAAACACTGGTGCATGCGCCAATTAATATTTAGTGCTGCTGTTGTTTGACAAATATAATAGGTCCAAGAACACGGGACACAGCTACACACAGCGGCCTGTGGGAATCATTACAGACAAATGCAGGTATCTAGAATGTAAAGTGATGACACTGTCAATGGATACGAACCGAGGCCTTCACGAAATGATCTCACAGCCAGCTGGCTAGTGCTAGTACCTACAACACGGTTTCATGAGCAAGCGAAGTGAATTAACTTCGATTGCTAGTTAGCAACATATCGATATGTATGTAACAAGGTAAGCTGGCCACACAACGTCCAATAAACGTAATCGGCCAAGCTTGCTAATGTTAGCTTGTTACCTGAAATGTTACTCTAAAAGATAGAACTATACATCTTGTTCGCAATCAGGCAAACGGGGTTGCTAGCTGCTGTTGATCAGTAGCGTTAGCGAGTTTACGTTACATTCGGTATGTTGGGACCATGGTAAGCTGGCAAGCTAGCTTGCTTGTATAGCTATAAACATCCAAGGAGCAAATAGCTTTTCCATGGATATTTCATTTAGATAGCTAATCTAGCTAACTTCAAGATTAATTTAGTTACACTTCGAAACACAGATATCTAGGTTGCTAATTTAGCAAGTCATCTAACATCAGCTAGTTATGCGCACCTAAAGAATGAGATGCCTAGCTAACTAGCTAGATAGACAGAGCTCGCTAGCTAGCTCGTTGTGAATTCCACTCGGCCTGACTACATAGCCAAGCCAGTTAGCCCTGCTTTTGTTAATTCGCACGTTGCTAACGCACACTTACCGTATCTGACATGATGGGTGTTTTCTGTGTAACCTGATTACAATCGTATTTTTATAATTTCAATTCTGTGTATCCTTAGAGTCCACTCCTGTCGACAGCCCCCACAAAAACAGACTCTGACCTCATTGAATTTGAGGCGGGATTTCCGCAGGAAATACCGTCAATCAGGTAGCAAGTCCCCTCCGCTTCTTGTTCTTCTTCCTCAGCAGGTTTACAGTTGTACACCGCCATCTACTGTGCTGGCGTGGGACTCGTAGCATTAGGGCAAAATAAAATATAGTTCTACTCCCAGAGCCCTGAAGGGTAGGTTACAAATCAATGAATGTCCCGGCTATTAATGTCCAGAAATCCTTGGAGAACCGACAAAACATATTTCACTCTACGGCTCTGTAGAGCTATTACATTTACATTTACATTTTAAGCATTTAGCAGACGCTCTTATCCAGAGCGACTTACAAGATGTGCATTAATACAAGGTGAGAACAATCAAAGTTAGCGTACAAGATAAGTGCAGTAAAACGGCAAAGGACATCATTGCAGGCGTCTGCGTATCATACCTGTAACATTGGGAAAGAAAAGGTTAGTGGGGTTTTTTTTGTTTGTTTGTTTGTTTGTTTTTTGAACAAGTAAACAGTGGTGACGACAGATTGACTAGATGGACAGTGTTCAGTGGTAGTGGAGTCTGAAGAGGTGGGTTTTGAGTCTCTTGCGGAAGATTGGAAGTGATTCCGCAGTCCTGACCGATTGCGGGGAGGTCGTTCCACCAACGAGGGACCAGGACAGAGAAGAGGCGAGACCGCGAGGAGCGGCTGCCAGGCGCCCGGAGGATGGGGCAGTCAGTCTGCCAGCGGAGGCGGAGCGGAGGGGTCTGGACGGGGTGTAGGGCGTGATGAGTGACTGGAGGTACGGGGAGCAGTACCTCTGGCCGCTTGAAAAGCCAGCACCAGTGACTTGAATCTGATGCGTGCTGCGATGGGGAGCCAATGCAGAGAGGAGAGTAGAGGGGTGACGTGGGAACTTTTTGGCTGGTTGAACACCAGGCGAGCAGCAGCGTTCTGGACTAGTTGCAGTGGCTTGATGGCACAGGCCGGAAGGCCTGCCAGCAAGGAATTGCAGTAGTCCAGACGTGAGATCACCAGGGCCTGGACCAGGAGTTGAGTGGCCTCTTGGGTGAGGAACGGTCTGATCCTCCGGATGTTGTGGAGGGAGAAACGGCAGGTCCGAGAGATCGCTGCAATATGGCTCGAGAAGCACAGCTGGTTGTCCAGGGTTACCCCAAGACTCCTGGCAGACTGGGACGGAGACACTATGGAGCCTTCCACGGTAATTGACGCATCAATCATCGGGAGTCTTTCGCTGGGAGGAAGAGCAGCTCTGTCTTCCCCAGGTTCAGCTTCAGGTGGTGGGTAGACATCCATGCGGAGATGTCAGCCAGGCATGCAGAGATCCGTGCCGGGATCTGGGTATCAGATGGAGGGAAGGAGAGAAACAGTTGAGTGTCGTCAGCATAACAGTGATAGGAAAAACCATGAGCAGAAATAACAGAGCCAAGTGACTTGGTGTACAGAGAAAATAGGACAGGGCCTAGCACCGAGCCCTGCGGGACACCGGTAGAGAGGGTGCGGGGAGAGGAGAGGGATCCTCTCCAGGCCACCTGGTAGGACCGGTCAGCCAGGTAGGACTCAAACCATGTCAGCACAGATCCAGAGATTCCCATCTCGACGAGAGATGAGAGCAGGATCCGGTGGTCCACGGTGTCGAACGCCGCCGACAGGTCAAGGAGGAGGAGGACGGAGCTAAGGGATCGGGACTTAGCGACGTGAAGAGCCTCAGTGACCGCAAGGAGAGCAGTCTCTGTGGAGTGGCCTGCTCTGAACCCAGATTGGTTGGGATCAAGTAGGTCATTCTGTAAGAGATGAGCAGACAGTTGATTATAGACAGCCCGCTCTAACGTTTTGGAAAGGAATGGGAGAAGAGAGACAGGTCGGTAGTTAGAGATGACAGCAGGATTCAGAGAGGGTTTTTTGAGGAGGGGGACAACCTGAGCACATTTGAGGGAGGAGGGGACAGAGCCAGAGGAAAGAGAGGAGTTAATGACATTAGAGACAAAGGGGAGGATGTCCATAGCAATGGACTGGAAGAGGGGGGAAGGAATGGGATCAAGAGGGCAGGTGGTGGGACGGTGGGAGAGAACAAGTTGAAGGATGTCCGAGTCAGGGAGGGGTGAGAAGGAGGACAGAGAGGTGGGAGGTTTAGGTAGCGGGATGGGAGAGGGAGGGGTAGGGGGGAAGGAGTTGCGAATGACCTCAACCTTCTCGTGAAAGAAGGATGAGAAGTCATCTGCGGTTATAGAGGAGGGGGTGGGGGAGGAGGAGGGGACATCTACGGTGCTCAGGCAACATGTTTCACGGGGCAACTAGAATCAATAATCCATTGGGATGTTTACCCACCTGATGCAATGAACACAGTATGTCATATTCTTAACCATGTCAACAAGATTCCCCCGCCCCCAACAAGAGTAACTACTTCACCACTACCTGTTGTTCCATGTCCTTATTACTATTATTTATTATCAATTCATATTATTATTTAATTTATTTATATATGAATGGATTTATGTACCATTACATTTGTTTATTAATAGTTTTTTATTCATTCTATTAGTTTAACAAAATTACGCTGCACAGGAACCATCAGGGTGGGCAAGAACAAAATAAGTTGGGGGTGGGGGCTCCTTCCAGACTCCTGGTCATAGTCTGGATTTGATCCAGACATCATTGCGCTAAGAACAAGCGCCGCAGCTAGGTACGTCATGTGGAAACTCCACTCCCCCAGGAGTGTTACTTTTGTTCTACTTGTGCAGCCTCAGTGAGAGAACCCATTGGAACTGTGTGGGTAAATTCTGTATGCCCATCCTGAATGATGCCAAAATGCAAAATTTGGTGGGGAGCCCATAGACATGAACCCTGGATGGGTCATGTACTGTTACCAGAAATTCTGGTAAGGTATGGCCGTACCAGAAAATAAGTTGAACTTTGGTTTGTGAGCTGTTCTATGGGGCCTAAAAGCAAACATTTCACTGTTTTGAGTGTCAACAGAGAGCTGGATCAGTACTTGTACACACAGGAAACTAGTGGATTTTTTCAGGATTTGGGGATTGGGTTTCTAGGTTTGTTTTACTGGAAGGTGTACCACTGTTTTGAAACAATGTTGCATAATTTTGGAAAAGAAACGATTGCAATACCCTGGGACAAGCGACTATATAACACAGGAGGGTCCCAGTACCAGTGGTTGTAAACTCTGGCACCGTCCCCTCTCATCATGTATCTGCTCTCTGCAGCCGCTGTACTCAGCCTGCTCTCTGTGAGCACAGCTATCGCTCAGCAATGTGAGGATCTCATCCAACCCCTGGTCCTGGACAACGTCAGCCCGGTGAGTCATTGTGTTCGGACACGAGGCGCTCCATGTGTTTCATGAGAGCACATGAATAGGTCAATAAATGTGTATATCATCCTAGGTCAACCACTAAAGCATGTGTAATATAACCTACAACATAACCTCATATATCTTTAATGCCTACGTGTGTTTTTAAATTCCTGTTTTGTCCAATTTTATTATGTTTTTGTTGTGTTTGGCCTCTTGGCCAGGCCGTTATTGTAAATGAGAATTTGTTCTCAATGAATTTGCCTGGTTAAAGATTGGTTAAATAAAATAAAATACAAATATAACAATGATATCATACAAAATGGGACGTATCATACAAACCAAGGCACATATGGGTATACAATTCAAGGTGCACGAGGGGCTGCCTGATAGCTTGTGCTGCGAAAGCACTCGCTCACAGTGTAGTGATGTGCATCACAGTCTGTGATCAAACCCCACCGGTGCCGTTGTCCCGGAGGGAAGGGTTCTGGGTGGCAGAGTGTGTCCTGTCCTGTCATGCAGAAGCGCCTCCTCTGGTCAATCCCGAGGTGCAGGCTTCTCTAGCATTGGCTGTGCAGCTCTGGCGGTGGACTATATAATTGTGGGAGCTGGTGGCTGGCATGCTAGTCTGTGCTCTCCTGAACATACTGAGGATGTTGCAGCAATGGTGAAATAATTAGAAAAAATAATTTGTCAATACATAGGGGGCCACAATATCTCACTGATGTCTACCCTCTCCTGATGTTTCTTTTCAGCTATTAGGGAAATGGATCTTCCTTGTAGGATCATCAGATTACCAGAGATATGCTGCAATGTTGAAAATGTTGAACAGCTCCTGGATGGACATTGTGATGTCGTCGCACAACGATACTGTCGTCATCAATCAGGCCACCATGTAAAACAGCCTCAGATCATTCACACAACTTTGGAGATGGAAACCGTTCTCACTCCTTTATGTATAACTAATGCGGCTCCTTTTCAATTGCAGGAGTGGGAAGTGTATTTATAGTTCTGAAAATATGACCATTTCAAGCAACACCTTTCACATGTCCTGTAAGTACCACCTTTGCTTCTCTCCATATGGTAGTTAGGTCTGTGTTTAGGCTCATTTACTATTGGGAAGCATAACATATTATTATGTTATCATATTATTAACATTACATTTAAATTGTAGGCATTTAGCAGACGCTCTTATCCAGAGCGACTTACACAGTGTACATTTCTTTACATACAATCCATTTATACAGCTGGATGTTTTACTGAAGCAATTCAGGTTAAATACCTTGCTCAAGGGTACAACAGCAGTGCCCCACCTGGGAATTGAACCTGCAACCTCTGAGTTACAAGCCCAGCTCCCTAACCATTACACTACACTGCCAGCCTATTAAGTATGATTATAGGGGAATGTGATCAAAAATGCATGAAACACAATATCATAATTACAAATATAAAGTACAATAAAAAAATCTGACCTGTTGAAGGATTGGTGAATAATCTAAAAGCCTTGAGAGAATGTCTTTGTTCCATGGATGTGCAGAACGTTTTTTTTAACTGTTTTCAGAGAAGCAGGGGAAAGCTTCTTACGGTAAAGAGATCTCCGCGGCGGAATAAACGTGCAAGCACTTCTGCTGTGTGTCTTCATTCATTCATTATCTAACCCATTTATTCCTGGTCAGGGTCGCAGGGGGGCTGGAGCCTATCCCAGCATACATTGGGCGAGAGGCAGGAATACATCCTGGACAGGTCGCCAATCCATTGCAGGGCACATACACCATTCACTCACACACTCATACCTACGGGCAATTTAGACTCTCCAATTAGCCTAACGTGCATGTCTTCGGACTGTGGGAGGAAACCAGAGTACCCGGAGGAAACCCATGCGGACACGGGGAGAACATGCAAACTCCACACAGAAAGGCCCCGGCCGGGATTCAAACCCAGGAGCTTCTTGCTGTGCGGCGACTGTGCTGTCCACTGCCCGCTGTGTGTCTTGGTGCAGAAAATCTAAACAAAAGCAAAGATGTGAAACTAAGGAAGAAATGGGCACAAGCACCAATAGGATTGAACGCCCCAAATGCTGTCCAGCTACAGTAGCTAGCTGCTACAGCGTACTTCCTATTTTGACAGCTCTGGATACTTTCTGTCCTGAACAGTCATTCTAGCGAGGCCGCTTGATCAGGGTGCTTCCTGGAGAACATGGTAACAATGGGAAACTTCCGTGTTGAGTTTTTCAACATCTTTAAATTAAAAATCAATTTTGATACTTAACTAAAACAGACATCTTTGACACAAATAATTGTAAGAATTGAAATAATTGTAAGAAAAGTCTTTACTATTTATTTTACAGTAGCGAAAATAAAAAAGTAACATGTAAATATTACATGTAAATATTATACGAGGCACGCTGATTGTAGACAGATTTAGCCAATGAAAAAGACATAAGATGGGTTCTTCCATGGCATTACTGTCCCCACCAATGATGCCTCTAGAGCTTCTGTTAAGAGCAGAAAGGAACTGGAGCTACAAGCTCATTGCAACAAGTTACAAGCTATACCAAAGGTGATTGCTGTCAGATTGTAATTTTCTTGCATTATACATTTTTCCTCTGTCTTATTGTTGCCTTTATTTGGAAAGTCATTTATAATAATTATAATAATAATTATTATTATTATTATTATTATTATTCTTTTATTAATTTTATTTTGTATTTTATTTGGTATTATTATTATTATTACTGCCAGTGTTGACAATGGGAAATAGCTTTACCCTGCTTCTCCCAAATTCCAGAATCCAAGAGATAGGCCTATTAAGAAATTACCTCTGCAGGGCAGCACGCAAAGTAGCAGTGTGTTTAAATTAAATGATGATATGCATAAATCTCATTCTCTTTCTCAGATACAAATGGCACCTTGAATGGCACCTTCCTGTCCACCTGTCCTGACTGTCTCCTCCTAAGCTTCACCACTCTGGATGCTGGCGACGTCACCAGGGAATTATATCTCTTCGGTACGCCCACTCACCCGGTGAACTACACATGGGGGTGGCACAGAACGTACCCATATGTGATAATGTGAAGTGAATGTTTACGTGATATATAACATTAGATGTATAATGTCACAATCAACACAATTAAGTTAAAAGGAATCAGATGATGATGGGTGATCCTTACTTAAAATGGCGAACAATCAAATAGAGCTTCTGGACAATTGTAAAGTGTAAAGGTAAGTTACCATATTTCTTTACTGGCTCAGTCTCTCTGGCTCGTATTCTCTCTCTGGTAATCAAACTGGAATTGCATGGTTCTGTCCACACATTGTTTTACAGGGAGAACGGGAAAGCTAAGTCCTTCTGACCGGGAGACACACAGGAGAAAAGCGGAGTGCCTGGGGTTTCTACCGCCAAGTTTCACATACGATGGACAGCAAGGTCAGCAACGACTTCCTCTCGTGTGTTTCTATACAATTCTGCAAAGGCCACGCCAATCAATGGCTTAACAAGCACACATACCATGAACCGGTGATACCGGTCACATGTCACATACTGCACTTCAAGGACCTTTAAGGCCCTCCATGTTATTCAGGAACAGATTTCTGAATGCACTGTGTTTAAATTGTATTCACAAGCATGAATTTTATGGGACCATCCAGTCATCCAATCAAACTAGCTTTCTTTTTTTGTCTATCTGTTTCCGTTCACAGTTTTAACATACTGATTCTGTGGTTCTGTGTGGCTCAGTAGGTAGAGCATGGCGCTAACAACGCTTAGGTTGTGGGTTCGAAAAATGTATGCATTCACTGCTGTAAGTCGCTTTGGATAAAAGCGTCTGCTAAATGGCATATAATAATAATATAATACAGTTTTTCTTTTTTGATCATTGTATCCTACTATTTAACATGATCAACTTGATCTCATGTGAAACGGTAATTTTCTATAGTTTTTCCCACATTATCTGAAATAGCATGATTGTAAATGGCCTAATAGATGATACATAAAATATTTATAAGATGTTTTGATTCATTGATTGATAGTGTACTTCAACTGCTGTAGTAAATATTCAGCTACACAACTCTAGAATGTAAGTTGTTTACATTGTAAATCCACACAACCAGAAACTGTATTCGTCTTCAGAAGTTCTACATGACATAAGCAAAATAAAATACCCTCACAGGCCACGGACACACCCGCGTTTGAACCATGAGAAGGGAGATGGTCATTTAAGAAAAACATGCAATTTCAGTTTATACACCATTCGGCTGCATGTAAAGGAAAGTTTAATGGTTTTACAACACTCTTCATTCTGTTTTACAGTTCTTTGTCCTGAAGAAAAGAAAAATGCAGACACCGAGGTCAAACGTGACCACAAAGATGTCAAACATGAAAGTGATTAAGTGAAAGTGAAACTAATAGGGTGACATATTTTGAAATAAATGTCATATTCATATTCCACTTTGTAATTTTGTATTATTTTCTTCATAAGCAATAACAAAAGCATTGAAATGAGGAGTAATGACAACAGGATGAAAAATAAAATGCAGCCCAAGTGTAAAAACAATCCTATTAAGTTTCATATCTAATAGTGGAGGAAACTGCCACCTAGTGGAGACTATTATCCACTCATGTTATGTCTTACGTCATTATGTGTCCCAAACCAGACTGCCTGTGCAAACAAAGCAGTCTGCACACAAAGGAGTAGTACATGATAATAATAATAATAATAATAATAGTAATAATAATGATAACAATAATGGATTACATTTATATAGTGCCTTTCAAGGAACTCAAAGCACTTTACAGTGAATGGGGTAAACTCACATCACCCACCACCAATGTGTAGCATCCACCAGGGTGATGCACTACAGCCATTTTGTTACAGAACGCTCACCACACATCAGCTGAGGTGAAAAGGGAGGGAATTATTTAGCCAATCAAACTCAGGGATGATTATGTGGCCGATTGAAATAACCAATAGGGAACGCCCTACTCTTTGTGGTCCGCTCTAGTGTTTTGGAAAGGAATGGGAGGAGAGGACAGGTCGGTAGTTAGAAATGACAGCAGGATTCAGATAGGGTTTTTTGAGGAGGGGGATGACATGGGCGCTTTTGAGGGGAGAGGAGACAGAGCCAGAGGAAAGAGAGAAGTTAATAACATTGGAGACAAAGGGGAGGATGTCCATAGCAATGGACTGGAAGAGGGGGGAAGGAATGGGATCGAGAGGGCAGGTGGTAGGACGGTGGGAGTGAACAAGTTGAAGGATGTCCGAGTCAGGGAGGGGTGAGAAGGAAGACAGAGGGGTGGAGGATGGAAGTACAGTTTGCGAGGATTAGAAGCAGAAGATTGAATCTTGGAAAAGAAAAATGCTGATTTAGCAGAGGAAAGGTTAGAGGAAAAGGTAGCCAGGAGTGTGTGGAAGTCAGCCAGCGCCACAGGGGATTTGCATTTTCTCCATTTCCTTTCTGCCGCTTGTAGTTTGAGTCGGTTGGCCCGAATGGAGTCAGTTAACCAGGGGTTGGGGGGTCGGAGACGAGCAGGTTTAATGGAGAGAAGACAGAGTAAAACCTCTAGATTGCAGGACTGTGAATGAAAATTTGATTAAATGTAAAAGGGCTATTGTAGATGCACAGTGTAAATTCATCCCAAAAGAAAGGAAAAATAGGATAGGATGAAAGGTCTCTACAGTGGATGACTAAATCTTTACAAGAGATTTTGATGCAAAAGAAGCAACTGTACAGAGTATATAACAAGGAAAACTCCGACAGAAACAAGGTATTGTAATATGCAGGCTAAGGCTAAAAAGGAAATAAGAGCAGCTAAAAGGCCGTTTGAAATTAAAATTTCCCAAGATGCAAAAAGTAATCCTAAGTAGTTTTTTTTCAATATTGTAGTAGAAAGGGGAAAGCTAATGATGAAGTTAAGTGTACTAAGAATAAGGAAGGATCTTTGGTTTATAATAATAAGGACACTGCTAACACACTAAACAGTTACTTTGTTGAGAGCTTTACCAGAGAAGAGGTTAAAATATGCCTAAATGTATAGCCAATGGACAGAATGTTTTGGAGGACTATAGGCAACAAATAACAAATAAGGCAGCAGGCCCTGATGGCATATATCCCAGAGTACTCAGAGAACTTGCGGAAATTATATATAAACCATTGACAGATATTTTTATGCAATCCATAAACACTGGAGAAATACCAGATTACTAGAAGCAGGGTAGTATAATTCCAGTATATAAGAAGGGGGACTGTACTGACCCAGGGAACTATAGGCCTGTCAGTTTAACTTGCATCTTATGTAAAATACTGGAATGTATTATTAGGGACAAGTTGGAATACTTCTTGAAAAATAATAGTATTTCTTTTTTTTTTTTTTGCTTTCTGATTTTTCCCCTTTTTTCTCCCCAATTTGGAAGCCAATTATACCCTCTATTTATTTTAATTAACCCTCCCCCACGAACTCGCCGCCCGTCTCTACGGGAAAAGCTACTCTCAGAGGCTGGCGATGATCCGTCTCCTTCGAGATGGAACTCACCGACCCCCTTTCTGGAGACATCTTTACGTACTTCACAGCAAGTTTGTGCCGACCACCCTCCCCCCTCCCTCAGGAGTGGACAGCCAAATGCCACCCCTGATCGAGGCTAACAGCCAGGGCCGGTCTGGCAGAGATGGGTTTCGAACTGCATCCCTGATAGGCAGCTCACACTCGTACAAGGACCAGCCAAATATGGGTACATTAGCCTACTACGCTATCTCCCAGCCCCAAATAATAGTATTTCTAGGGAGAGCCAACATGGTTTTCTCAAGGGGAGGTCATGCCTAACAAGCCTGCTGGGCCTTTTTTAAGAGGCTACAAAGTGATTTGACCTCACTTATGGACTTATGATATTATATATTTGGACTTTAAAAAAGCATTTGATAAGGTACCACATGAGAGGCTCATTGTTAAAATGAATTCAGTAGGAATTGCAGGAGTTGTTTCAGAGTGGGTTCATAATTGGCTGCAAGGGTGAATACAAAGAGTAACAGTAGGTGGGGCCATATCTGACCTAGGTTCTGTGGGCAGTGGTGTCCCGCAGAGATTGGTTCTGGGACCTCTGCTCTTCCTTATTTACATAAATGATCTTGATATGGATGTTAGTAGCAAAATAGTTACATTTGCAGATGATACTACATTTGTGGGTTTGGCAAACTGTTTGGAATCGACTAAAGTAATTCAAGATTATTTAAACAAAATCCAAGAATGGGCAGATACATGGCAGATGACATTCAATATTGCTAAATGTAAAGTTATGCATGTGGGAAATAAAAACATAAGACAGGAGTATTTTATGGGAGGAGAAAAAGAAAAAGACTTAGGAATTGTAGTTTATCAAAGTCTATCTGCATCAAAGCAGTGTGCTAAGGGCAGTGAAAAGGCCAACAAGATGCTGGGATACATAGCAAAAAGTATTGAGTATAGATCAAAGGAGGTTATATTAATGTTATATAATGCCTTTGTCAGAGTTGTGTGCAGTTCTGGGCACCGCACTACAAGAAAGATATAGAAGCGCTTGAAAAAGTTCAAAGAAGGGCAACTAAATTGATACCTGGTATGAAAGGTAAAAGTTATGAGGATAGACTTAAGGCACTCAATCTATTTAAGCTTAGCAAATTGAGTTTAGCAAATGGAGGGGGGATTTGATTGAGGTTTTTAAATTCCTAAAAGTGATTGACAAAGTGAACTACCAAAGATTTTTTAAGATAAGTGGGGTCAGCAGAACAAGAGGCCACAGGTGGAAATTAGTTAAAGGCAAATTCTGCATGGATATTAGGACGTTTTTCTTTACACAGAGAGTTGTCAATGCCTGGAACAGCTTGGCAGGTTGGGTAGTAGAGGCAGAAACACTTGGGCTATTCAAGTCTAGGCTAGATGCAGTACTAGATACTCTTTAGATTAGGATATGACGGGCCTAGATGGGCTGAACGGCCCGTTCTCATCATTATGCATTCTTATGTTCTTATGTTCTTATTGAGAGAGGTGCTGATTGGCTCCCTGTCTTATTGAGGGAGGTGCTGATTGGCTGTTTTATTGAAAGAGTTGCTGATTGGTGCAGAGCTAAGCAGAGGTGAGATTAGGTCCTACTGATGATCAAACAGAACACCTTCTACAGCAGGGGTGCCCAAGTTCGGCCCTGGAGATCTACTGGGTTTGCAGGCTTTTGTTCCAGCCCTTCACTAACACACCTGATTCCATTAATCACTTCACTAACACACCTGATTCCACTAATCAACTGCTCGTCAGGGCAATGAATGTTCAAATCAGGTGTGTTAGTGAAGGGCTGGAACAAAAGCCTGCACACCCAGTAGATCTCGAGGACCGAACTTGGGCACCCCTGTTCTACAGGATACACCTTTGGCAGCACAGCTAGATGCATATGGACTGTGCCCAACACAAAATTAATTTGAAAAGATTTGTAGGCCCATCCCATCACTGCAACGTCTTCCTTCAATTCAGGACAACATAGACAAGCTTACGCATGCGTAACCATCCACCGCTTTTTTTTTCCCATTCTGAAGTCCATCAGCTGAGCTGCACACACTTTATGCACAGCTGGTGCAGGCAGATTGCATTTTTGGTTTGGGCATAACAGGCACAACCACCTCAATTTTCACAACTTTCACAGATTTTTTCCATCAGACTCTCTTCTCTTTAACAGTTAAAAAAAAAACCCTGGCTGCAGTAAGGCAATGAACAGGCTTCTCACACAAAATGCTTATAAATCCATGGCATTTTATAACTTGGCATACACATTGACAGCTATAGCAAGACTCTGGGCCAATCTTATAAGACAGGGATGGCCAAATTCAGGCCTGAGATATATATATATATATATATATATATGCCATTTAGCAGACACTTTTATCCAAAGCGACTTACAGTAGTGAATGCATACATTTTCAGTATATGTGGCCTCAGTGGGGATTGAACCCACAACCTAAGCGTTGCCAACGCCATGCTCTACCAACTGAGCCACAGAGAACCACAGAGATCTATTGGGTGCAGAGGCGTAGCGTGGGGGGTGCAAGTGGTGCGGTCGCACCAGGCGCAAGATTTTGAGGGGCGCAAAATTTAAGAAAACGCTAAAAAACAACCTTTTTGCACCGCGGACCGGTTCCGAGGGGCGCAATTATTTCGCGCACCCCCCGTGCAGGGTGTTCCGAGGGGCGCAATTATTTTTCCGCGTAGCACCCACCCCCCCGCGAAATACATAAACTGGTCTCAGCTTTTTTTCGCGTAGCACCCCCCCGTTTCGTGGGCTCGCACCGGGTGCTGGCAACCCACGCTACGCCACTGACTGGGTGTGTAAGACTTTTGTTCTAGTCAAGCACTAACACACTTGATTCAAATATTCAATGTCTTGACGAACAGTTGATTAATGAAATCGGGTGTGATAGTGAAGGGATTCATGAAATAAGGTGTGTTAGTACTGGGCTGGAGCAAAAGCCTGCACACCCAATAGATCCCAAGGACTGAACTTAGGCACCCTTGCTATGAGACTAATTAAAACACATGGTGGTGCTACAGATTTTTTTTTGCTGAAATTCACATAAAATCTAAATCACCTATTTTGCAGATTTCAAACTTGCTGCAGTGAGCAATATCCTCATTAGGAACATATATGTGCCCTGGCGGCCGGTGCCATCTTGAATTTGTCACCATTTTGTATTATTAATCTGTTGCCACTTTTATTTGCTCCAGTGTCGAACTGGAGAACCAGTGACACAGCACCAAAAGTGGGTTACACAACATGACACAGAATTGAATACTACAAATAATGTTTTGTTAAATCAAACTTGCATGACCCTCCCCTACAACCCCAAAAAATACCCTGCCTCTCATTGCAGAGAAACTCAAACACCAGAGCTAAAGAGTGTTGAGGTATAGATGTCCAAGCATTAACTGCTAATAAATTATATTTAACAATATAGGCATATAGTCCTGCTTGAGACTGCCCAAAATTGTGACAATAGACCTTAACAAAATGGCGGCTACACGTGTCTTTGGAAGCGTAAGAGGTCCTTCTTCAAATGTGCACGATCTGCGCAGTCTCAGTTTGTCCAGGGCAAGGGTGGCAGTAGTGCTACCGCGTGTGAGCGTGGAAGTTGCGTATTTGGCCAAGCTGCAGGCTTGGGAAGATTGCAGAGTAATAGAGTAAAGAAGAATACTAATTTTTTCAAAATGTTGGTGTTATTTGAGACCGCAGCCGGCTATGCCATTTTCAAAGTAAGTATATATTTATCTATCTATATATCTGAACGAAGAAAAAAGAAAAAAAAGAAACACGTGTACAGCTACCCGTGTAGCTAGTCTAGCTAGCTGTGTTAGCTATGATGTCGCTAGCTAGCATTATTTCACGTTGAAGGAAACAAAATTACGTGCCTCAATAAGTTATCCACAACAATATGTTTTGTTGGTTTGTTTTCAGGTTAGTACTAGCCTGTTAAAGCTGATTGCTAGCTGGCTAGCTAGCCAAACTAACGAGATCCGGTTGTTGAATGCCGCAGCATGGTAGCTACCTACTAGCAACCACGTTGTCGAATGTTTCTTGCTGTGTTGAGGACAGTTCGTTTTAATATTTGAAAATGGGTTGCTAATTTTGCGATGCTAAATAGTCAAGTACGCTGGAAGTTATAGTACGGACGTACATTTGTCGTATTTTTATTGACAATGTATTTGCGGTCTGTTTTAAAATGTCTTGCTAAATTGTACAAAATACAGGATTTCGAAATGACTACATCAACTAGCCAACTTGCAGGTCCATGCAGTTTGGGTACGTTGATACCAAATGTTGGTATCTTACTTACTAAATCCATTCTCAATTCTTCGTCTTTACCAGGTCCTGGACGAGCAGAAACTCCAGGAGGTGGATAGTCTATGGAAGGAGTTTGAGACTCCAGAAAAGGCCAATAAAATGTGAGCGAAACTTGGCTTTTTGGACGATGACAAACTCCCTGTTTGAAATATTCATGATTTGTGCTAAAAGGTTTTTATGGCCTTCTATGGCCATACTTCCCCCATAGACTGTACCTACATCATTGATGCAGGCCTCTGATATGTGGAAACAAGCTAGTTACAGTAATGTTTGGTTGGAATTCTCTGCCACTTTTCAAATCAACATATCCACATTGAGTGAAAAAGGGTTAAAAATAAACATCACTCAAAAACCATCAGTGACACGTGAAATCAGGATCTTTAATGTGTGCTGCATTGTGGTGGTTTAACCGGTGGTACATTTTTGTATATTTCCTCCCCCAGAGTAAAACTGAAACATTTTGAGAAGTTCCAGGATACCACAGAAGCATTAGCAGGTACGGTCATCCTGACTCAACCGTGAAGTCATTCAGCAGTATTCATCACTACCACTGAGACTACAATGGCAGGAAAAACGCATATAAATACTGATTACCCATTTGATCAGTACACAGAATAGGCTTGTGCCCACACTATTTTGTCCCATAGTGTAGACTTTGAGGCAGGACATATTTTATACCAACTAACGCTATTTGAATATAACATATAATTATTCTAACAATACTACTCATATCCTTTTTCAAAATGTCTGACAATTCTATACTCTGCATTGTATTATTTTCCTCCTTTCTGTCTGAGGAAGCATTTTTGAGCAAAGCATTTTTTATTATACACCGTAAACGGGCAGAATTGTAGCTGCTGTGCAATTCATTTACTTTGTTTCAAAATTGGACTCATTATGCCAGAGTTGGCTACAGCAGTCCTTTGGCAAGTAGTAACACGATACATAAAGAACAATAAATGCAAGCAGCATTAAATGGCAGCGGAAATGCATATCAACACATCTAGATTAAGAACCAAAGTAGATTTTCAGAGGGGGATAACATTTATAGATATTCCCCAATGATATTGTCTGCTCATTAATGATTCCTGCTCTCCCTGGTCTGCACAGCTGCCACAGCGATGGTGGAGGGCAAAATTGGAAAGAGTCTGAAGAAAGTGCTGAAGAAGGTTGTGGCCAAAGAAGCACATGAGCAGCTCGCCATCAGTGATGCTAAACTGGGTGGAGTCATTAAAGTAGGTGGAGTTATTTCCTAGTAGGCGGTAGAAGCAGTTTTGTACCAGTTTTTTTCCCCCCCACTGAAAGTTGGTGCTAAAAAGTAAGCTTTTTATTGTCCTGGCCATCTTTCCTGTCCTCACATAGGGAAATCGCTTTAGTCTACCTAGCTAGTGTGTGCTGGTGCAGACCTTTTTATGAGCGATTTTAAAACAATCCCCACCAACAATCCACAAGAGATTAATACCCATTTCCCCAACAATGGAGGTTACCAACATGATAAATCTGCATTTATAAGGTGACATGCCCTCATCACAGCATTACACCCTGTGTATAGTTAATGGATGTTCACAGTGGTGAATGTCTATTCAATTGTGTACTACTCATTATATATTCTTAGGTTATCTGTCAACTCTGATGTTTTGACTCATTCTATATTAGTGAGTATGGATTTCCTTGGCAAGATTGTGTTTCATAACCACCCCCCTACCCTCCTGTGCTGCCCCCTGTAGGACAAGCTGAACCTGAGCTGTGTGCACAGCCCTGCCGTGTTCGAGCTGATGAGGGGTATCAGGAACCAGATGGAAGGGCTGATCACAGGACTGCCCCCTCGAGAGATCAGTGCTATGTCCCTGGGATTGGCACACAGGTGGGCCCCCTCCCCAATTTTTGTCATATGACTCAAACTGATTTGTAGCTACAATGATTTCTGCTTGTGGCTACAGGTGTAGTAGTTGTAGTACAGGTTGTTTTCCAGTTGGTCTAAAGTGTTCATTTGAAAAAAATCCACCTCTTCCCCCCCACCCCCTTGTCTCTGCAGCCTGTCTCGATACAAGCTGAAGTTCAGCCCTGACAAAGTGGACACGATGATTGTCCAAGCTATCTGTAAGTTGTCCACACTACAATAAGATGACACAAAATTGGTCACTGTCAGACACTGTTGTACAGCTATATACCATTTCTGCCAGAGTAATAATGAAATGGGCTGAATTACAGTAGGCAACAAAAAAAAATATCTGGAAGCTAGTGGCCATCCGGTAAATTCTTTCTCTTGTCTGCTCTCCCCCAGCTCTTCTGGATGACCTGGACAAGGAGCTGAACAACTACATCATGCGCTGCAGGGAGTGGTATGGCTGGCATTTCCCTGAACTGGGAAAAATCGTCACAGACAACCTGGCCTACTGCAAGAGCGTGCGAAAGATTGGTACGTGCACAGTCGCAGGAATTGTCTGCCATTTTGTTATTGGTGTCTGGTTATTTAGGATGTTTGTCTGAGTGCTCCATGCCCTCTGTGTCTCTTGTCTCTGAATTGTGGAATTGTCAACGATGCCTGTTTTGTAAATGCCTCCCAGGTGACCGTACAAATGTGGCGACCTCCGACCTTTCTGAAATTCTGCCAGAGGAAGTGGAGGCCGAGGTCAAGTTGGCAGCTGAGATCTCCATGGGAACAGAGGTGTCGGAGCAGGATATTGGCAATATCATGCACCTGTGTGACCAGGTATGTCTCAGGGTGGGGTAAAGCTTTGGGGAGGGGGGAAATGGTGGTGGTGGGTTTAGCATTGGTGCAGTGCCTCTGACAGTGGTGATGATGAGGACGTTCTCGTCTCTTCCCTGAATAGAACATGTGGGTTTTTCAGTCACTACCTCATCTGAACTGGAAGAGTGATCTCTCTCAGCACTGATCTCTAGCCATATTAATGCACTCTTCGTCGCTCTGAAACCTTGCTCCTTACGTTATGTGACAAAATACAACCAACATTTTGGTACTCTTGTGTTCTACCCTGACTAAGGCACATTCCTTATATTTTGTCAAATAAATTGAGCAGTGTGCAATCTTTCTTTTGAATTTATATCCTCTGTTGATCTGCATCTTGTGGCGCTTTTCCACCGCGCAATACGGTACAGTATGGTACGCCAACCATCCGAATCCATAAATATCCCCTTCCCGGATCGAGTCCCTGTGTAGTTTTTCCACTGCACAACACAACCGTGAAGATGGGAGAAGTTATCTGAAGTGACAAAAAAGAATGCGACCGCTGTGGTGACATTAGTATTGATATTGTAAACATTCCAGCTCAAATTCACAAAAGCAGAACACTGCTTTCCCCATAACAGCTACAATTGAGGTGCGATGCTGGGGTAGACGTTGGTCACACTGTCTCCCGAACCATCTATTTCAATCTTAGCATGTGCGCTACATGATCAATCAACCTTTTAGTACTATTATTGTTTCGTTTTACTGTTTCCTGACGCACATTGCGGTATATTTGAAGTTCAAAGTGACGGAAAATTACTTAATCTGTCTGATAATGGCTGATGAAGGCACGCAATGCGATTCTCCAGCCGAGTCACGAGATGGCTCCGACCAACGTACACGGTCTACTGCGGGCAAGAAAAAGGCAATGAACATGACTCAGCTCACGGCATTCCTGAAAGATGCATTTGCTATGCAGACAGAATTGAAGAAAACTGAACTATGCAAGGAGACTGACCTGATGAAGGCTGAATTGTCTAAATCCCCGTCCGAGATGGAGGAGTCTTTCCGGAGAGTGGTCTGCGAGGAGGTTGGAGATTTGTCCAGAACCAGCACGGAGATAGTGACGCTGGATACCCGAGCTGCAGAGATGGAGCAGCGAGTTTCGGACCTGGAGGACACCTTCAACCCCCTGGGCGGACGGCTTGCTACTGCTGAGGCCACCATCACTTCCTTGCAGTACAAAGTTGACGAGCTGGAAAATCGTGGACGAAGAGATGACATACGAGCCCTCGGTCTGCCGCTATGCGCGGAGCGGAGGAGGGATGCGCTGGAATTTTTCCAGGATTGGGTGCCTGCAGTCCTCAGCTTGGACGGAAAGATCAAAATGGACAGGGCCCACCATGCATATGTAGCAAATGACGCCACCAGATTTCCACCTCCTGTCATGATCAAACTGCATAATTCCTGCGACAAGCCACGCATCTTGACTTCGTTTCAGAAGAAAGGCACCGTGGAGCATGACTGTCGTCGCATCATGTTTCGCCAAGGCTTCTCGGCGCCGATCAGAACATGGAGAGCAGCTTTCAATGCAGTTTGCAACATGTTAGTCGAGAAGATCAGGTTTGCGATGAGGTATCCCGCCGACCTACTTGTCTTCCACGCTGGATCAATGAAAACCTTTGGGACTCCCGCAGGGACGCTCAAGTTTGTACAAGGGCTATGAAGCTGTAGCGCCTATGTAACTTGTTCAACGAATGTGCTAAGGGACATGTCATTCTCGCTAACTGCAGGTATGTGTTTTTACAAGTTAGTAAATTGACTGAAATGCACACAGACGATTTGTTGGCTGTAAGACATTATTGAGGTGTAATGTTGATCATGTTTTGCTAGCCTAGGCTTCTGTGAGGCGCTGATGTTCGAACAACAGACCCTGTTTATGTTCATGTTAACGTTACTCGCTTTGGTGTCCATTATTTAGAATATACATACTGAGTTTGCCTGTTTTCGTGTGTGTATGCGAGTCCTCAGTCTGCTGCTGACCGCGGAGTTGGGAGAGATGTGCTGGAATTTTTCCAGGATTTGGTGCCTGCAGTTCTCTGCTTGGATGGAAAGATCAAAATGGATAGGGCCCGTTGTGAATATGTAGCAAATTACTCCGCCAGATTTCCATCTCCTGTCGTGATCAAACTGCATAATTCCCGTGACAAGCCACGCATCTTGACTTCGTTTCGGAAGAAAGGCACCATGGAGCATGACGGTCGTCGCATCATGTTTCGCCAAGGCTTCTCGGCGCCGATCAGAACATGGAGAGCAGCTTTCAATGCAGTTTGCAACATGCTGGTCGAGAAGAAGATCAGGTTTGCGATGAGATATCCCACTGACCTACTTGTCTAACACGCTGGGTCAACGAAAACCTTCGGTACTCCCGCAGAGGCGATTGAGTTTGTACAAGGGTTATGAAGCTGAAGCGTCTATGCAACTTGTTCAACGAATGTGCTCAGGGACATCTCATTCTGGCAGGTATGTGCTTTACAAGTTAATGGAACAAAATGCGCATAGTTTGTTGGGTGTAAGATATTGAGTTATAATGTTAATCACGTTTCGCTAGCCTAGGCTCCAGTGAGGCTACAACAGACCTTTATGTTCATGCTAACGTTACTCGCTTTGGCATCCATTATTTAGAATGCACATAGACTGAGTTTGCCTGTTTTCATATGTGTGTATACTGAGATTCTTAGGACTGCAGACCCTATTTTATTTTACTTATTATTATTTTTCCTTATTGCCAAACTACTTGTGGTAGTATTATGCTTTTTACAACGTTCTAGACAGGCGTTGTGTGTCCGGATGGACAAGTAATGAGCAACATTGGCGAACACTTACAAATTAGCGTTGGCTTTCGGTTTGCGTTGGCTTTCGGAATTTTCATTGTAATCATAAAATTTGCGCTTTCTGAAGCGATCGGTTCGCTGCAGTTATGGTTGTCGGTTGTCTCTTCTCTCTCTTTCTCTTTCTCTTTCTCTTTCTCTCTCTCGCTCTCTCGCTCTCCCACCAATCACGGATATGCATGGTGAAGTTTGACGTGTGCTTTTAAACAAAACGCGCAGGTTGTTCACCCTGGAGGGTTGGGGTCATTCTATTAATATGGTGATTTTTGTAGTTGAGTATATGCTCAATCAATGCAATAGTGTTTTTGACCACTGTAATTTGGATAAACGGCTTGTCATCCTTTACCTCCTAACAGTCTGTGCTATCAGGTAATTATAACTCCATTGTTGCTCTGTGTTTTAGAGGGGAATGACGCTTATTGGATTTATGTGGGGAACTGCTATGAACACAATGTATTGTGGCATGTCGATATGTTCTATTCATGCTGGCTATCTATGGGTGATGGTTAAGTATTTACGGTATTATGTGTGATGGTTCCAGGAGCAGTGATGGGCTTTTATGGGCTTGTTTTTTCCTACTCGTTCTGGCCCTGTTGGCTTGGACACTACTAGTTTCTTGCTTTTGGATTTCACTAACGGGTATGTAGGGGGATTTTCCATTTTCCATTTTCTTCCTCGTATCAGATTTTTGTGTTTTAGGGGGTGGTGGGGGTTGTAATAATAATTCTTGGGGGGAGGTTTATTCAGAGACCAGGGGCTATCCATACATTCTTATATAGCAGCACTCACTTACTTTTACATCCTTTATATTAGGTACGAATAAACTTAAGATTTTGAGCGTAAATGTCAGGGTCCTTAACTTGCCAAACAAACGTACAACATTTTTGGATTTTCTTTGAAGGAAAGCGGCTGACATAGCTCTGGTGCAGGAGTCACACCTGCTCTAAAGGCATCTACCGTTTGGCTAACAGATATTTTCAGGTGATTGCGTCCTCAGCTGCCAATACTAGATCTAGGGGTGTGGCTGTGGTCTAATCCTCTTCCAGTCTCACAACGGAAGAGTCTGCCTCTATGGACGAGCCAATCTCTCTTGAGGAACTCAGAGAAGCGGTTCAGAAGTGGTTTAGGGCATGCGGAAGGGCAAGTCTCCCGGTAACGAGGGGATACCGCCAGAGTTCTATCTTGCCTTTTGGGACGTTTTGGACCCTCTTTTACTTGAAATGATCCTGTTCGCTATTGATAAAGGTTCCTTTGCTAGAGATGTTAATGTGGCTTTGATTTCGCTGCTGTTGAAAAAGAACAAGGACCCCATGGATTGTGCAAATTATAGACCGCTCTCACTCTTAAATGCGGATGTGAAGATCTATGCCAAGGTCCTTGCGCGCCAGTTACAAACTCACATGCTGAAATTGGTTCATTGTGACCAGACCGGCTTTATTAGGACTAGGATGGCTTCAGATATGAGTAGGCTGTTACATATCATAGATGCGGCTGCTTCACTAGAATTGCCTTCTGCAGTGCTGTTGCTGGATGCAATGAAAGCATTTGACCGCTTAGAATGGTCCTACAATGGGGGAAATAAGTATTGAACACCAACATATTGTCCAGTAAATGTATTTCCAATGAGCCTATTCAAGTGAAATTTGCACCAGACTTTGGTATTAACTAAAAAAATCCAGACAAAAAATCTAAACATTAAAGTCCATATGTAAATAAAGTTATGTGTAATAAAGTGGAATGAAACAGGAAAAAAGTATTGAACACACTAATAAAAAGCAGTACACCACAGCAAGGAAAGGCAAGGAACCAGCTGAAAACCATAACTAATTAACTAACTAACTACCTCCAATCTGTGCTAATTAATGTCAGCTGGGTTAGAATATATTGATGGGCTATAAAAGGTTTTTTTTGTTACCAAGGTGCCACACAAGAAACATCTAATGATGGGTAAAAGCAAAGAGCTCTCTCAAGACCTTCGCAACCAGATTGTTGCAAAACATGAAAATGGAATTGGCTACAGACTTATTTCACAACTTCTGAATCTTCCAGTAAGCACCATTGGGGGCATTATCCATAAGTGGAAGCAACATCACTCCACCATCAACCGGCCATGCACAGGAGCTCCTCGCAAGATTTCTGATCAGGGAGTCAGAAGGATACTTGGAAGAGTAGCCAAAGAGCCAAGGACCACTAGGAAAGAGCTCCAGAAAGACTTGGAGGCAGCAGGTACAACTGTGACAGGAAGGACAGTAGGCAATGCACTCCACCGCCATGGCCTCTGCACGCTCAGCCCACAAGACTCCACTACTGAAAAAAATACATGTTGAAGCTCGTTTAAAGTTTGCCAAACAACATTTGGACAAGCCAGTGAACTACTGGGAGCATGTACTCTGGTCAGATGAGACCAAAATTGAACTTTTTGGCTGTCACACAACACACCATGTTTGGAGGTGGAAGTATCATGATGTGGGGCTGTTTCTCCTCTCGTAGTACTGGCAGACTTCATAGCATTGAAGGAACAATGAATGGAGCCATGTACAGAGAGATTCTTGAGATGAACCTGCTGCCATCCACCAGGATGCTGAGGATGAGACGTGGGTGGACCTTCCAGCAGGACAACGATCCAAAGCATACAGCAAAGGAAACTCGCAATTGGTTTCAGAGAAAGAAAATCAACTTGTTGGAATGGCCCAGTCAATCACCTGACTTAAACCCAATTGAACATTTGTGGAAGCATCTGAAGATCCAGATTCACAAGAGGGCCCCCTGCAATCTTCAAGATTTAAAGACAATCTGTAGAGGAATGGGCCAAAATCACACCTGAATACTGCGGGCGATTAGTTACTTCATACAGAAAGCGCCTTGAAGCTGTCATTACAAACAAAGACTTCTCCACGAAGTATTGAATTAATTTCAGTTAGTGTGTTCAATACTTTTTTCCTATGTCATTCCACTTTATTACACAACTTTATTTACATATGGACTTTAATGTTTAGATTTTTTTGTCTGGATTTCTTGAGTTAATACCAAAGTCTGGTGCAAATTTCACTTGAATGGCCTCACTGGAAATAAATTTACTGGGAAAAATGTTGATGTGTTCAATACTTATTTCCTCCATTGTATTTATGGACGGTGCTAAGGAAAATGGGTTTTGGTGCGACATTTATCAATATTATCAAGGCGATTTGCGCCAACCCCATGGCGATGGTTCTGACTGGTAGAAATTGTTGCCGTTTGGGTTTGCTAAGGGCTCTAGGCAGGGCTGCCTGCTCAGCCCGTTATTATTCACTCTTTCTCTTGAACCTTTGGCTCAGAGGATTCGTCAGTTCACCACGGTCACGCCGATTTCCATTCATGGCACTCGCCATCACATATCTTCATATGCTGATGATGTGCTTATGTTGATGAGGCTTCACAATATATTCTGAACATTTTTGATGATTTTAGTACCTTTTCAGGCTATAGAATAAATTAGACCAAGTCTGCTTTCTTACCCCTAAATGAGGCCATGAGGAGTTTGGCTGTTCCCTCCCAGATTCCAATAGTTACTAATTTCAAATATTTGGGAATTGATGTGTATTCCTCACTCCCGAATACAGCTAAAACCAACTTCCAGAATTCTTTACTAACATTATTAGAGACTTGGATGGTTGGGCCGCACTGCCGAATTGGCGTGCTCTAGAAGAGGGGTTGACGTCCCCCCTGATGTTGGAGGTGTTTTCAAACACTTCGCCTGTTCAATCTAAACGACGATTTGGCCCATTAATCTCTCAATTAATTTGTCTGGCGGGAAATGGAAAAGACGTGCAAATGTACTTCTAAATGGAACCCCTGTTCACCAATATTTTATAATGACGGACTTCTAATTGGGGGCCGTTCCATTAAATTCCATCAGTGGACTGACAGAGGTATTCATTCATTGGGAGATGTCTTTGGAGATTATGGTCTTCCTTCCTTTGATGAATTACAGGTACATTTTTACCTGCCTTTTTTTATTTTTTTATACAATTGAGGGCTGAACGTATGGGGTTCCGTGGCAAGAGGCACTTCATAGACACCCGGGGCTTAATGTCCTAGACGTTGTGGGTGGTACGAGCAGTTTGTTTTTCACATTTTATAAGTACTTATTGGAAAAGTCATACTTACCTCTGGCAGTGGGATCAGTTTGGAGGGGTGACATTCCGGATTTGGACCGGGAATTTGATTGGGACACGGTTTGGTCAGGTGTCTTACAGGCATCAAGAAATCCTGATCACCAGCACATATATTATAATTTTATTCATAGGACTTGCGTGACTCCTCGGAAGATGTGCAGTATGAAAATGATAAATTATCCTGGTTGTACTCGGGGGCTGTGGGCACAATCTTTCACATGGTTTGGGAGTGTCCAGTGATTACAGCTTTTTGGGAAATGGTTGCTTCCAAACTCTGTTGTTGTCTGTGACTATACCCCCCTCTCCTTCTGTCCTGATCCTTAATGATCTTTCCCTGATACACCTCCCTCAAAATAGGAAACGCATTTTTTTTGCTGGCATTACTGCAGCCAAGAAGATGATTGCCACACGGTGGAAACCTCCTCATTCTCTCATTTAGACATTGGGTTTTACGTTTTTTGGATGTTGTTTATTTGGAACTCTCTACGGCCGTATGCACGGTGCTAGTAAGGTTAACATTAATTTATGTATTTCCATTTCTGTTGATCTTAAAAACCTTTTAAGTTGAGTATTTGCTATTTAAAATTTTAATTTTAAAACTTAGCTATGGTCCTTTGGTCTCGGGTGGGTGGATGGGGTTGTGTTTTTTGGTTTTATTTAGTGATTTCTTTGTTTTGTTTTGTGTTTTGTTTTTCTGTCTAATTTGTGGTTTAAAAGAAAATAAATTAAAAAATTTGATAACAAAGAAAACATTGCTACAATTTTCTTACCTTTACCTAGACGTTTGGGAGTCAGGGGCAGCGACTGCAGGAGGTACCATATAGCGATTTCACAGTAGGCTATATAATCTTTAATATTTGGCTATATGTATGTGTGTATATATATATATATATATATAATATATAGAGGCAAGTTTCCCCACGGGGACAAATAAAGTATATCATATTTATTATTTGGTGTTGGTCCTCCAATTTACCAAGATCTTTGTCTTTGTGCTTACATCTGCTTTTATGTTGCTTGTCGCTGCAAAAATATGTCCAGCCCGAGCTGCAACAAATGTAATGCCAGTGTCGATTTATGGAGGCACAGGATTGTTCAAATACTTTGTCATTCGACACTGTCCAGTTCAGATCCTTTCGTTTTAAAGGCCTGGGTTTAGCTCGAGCATCGGAATGTATCGAAGTGATTCATATATCTTTATGAAAGTCTAATTGTGAGGAATGAAAATGTTGTACTATGAAAATGTATATTGTAATTGCATTAATGAAAATGAATATATTTTGTCCTTTCAAAGAAAATGTTTATTTCAGTGAAAATGTGTTCATTTAAACTTGTAGAATCACACAAACCTGACAATAATGTCAAACTACACTACCGGTCAAAGGTTTTAGAACACCCCTGCTTTTCCCGTTTGTACTTAAATTTAAGCAGTTGAAGTCCACTGAATAACCTGAAACGGTACAAATGTAAGTGGTAAACTGCCAGAGGTACAAAAAAACCAACAGCTGTTCTGCAGCGATGGAAGTAAATTAAGCCTTGAAAGTTGATGCAAACAATTCCTATAGGTGTCCCAACTTTGTTGATTACTTACAAACCCCTCTATCTGTATAAAAGCACTGTTGGAACGGACTGTGCTACTACACCCTCTGAAGCCTAATTTGAACAATATTGCACTGCAGGTAGTAGTAGTATATTGCTATCATAATGGCGAGAAAAAGGCGATTAACAAAGGAAGACAGACAAACCATTATAACCCTTAAAAGTGTAGGTCTTTCCTTTCGAGAAATTGCAAAGAAGGCCAAGGTGTCAGTGAGTACAGTTTCCTACACTATCAAAAGGCACTTGGAAACTGGAGGAAACTCTGACAGGAAGAGGTCTGGCAGACCCAAAGCCACAACAAAATCAGAAGACAAGTTTCTGAGAGTCAACAGCTTGTGTGATAGGCGGCTCACAGGACAACAGCTTCAAGCTCAGCTTAACACTGGTCGAAGTAAGGAAGTCTGTTTCAACTGTGAAGAGAAGACTTCGAGCTGCAGGTTTGACAGGTCAAGTGGCAGTAAGAAAGACTGCTAAAATGGCAAAATAAGAGGCCTGGGCCATGAAGTGCCGCCAGTGGACTACTGAAGACTGGAAGGTCTTATGGACCGATTAATCGAAATTTGAAATCTTCGATTCATCATGCAGGCACCATGCAAATACCCTCTGGTCTATGCCTAGTTGGACAGGGGTTCATCCTACAGCAAGACAACGACCCAAAAACATACCTCCAGGCTATGTCAGAACTACCTTAGAAGAAAAGAACAAGACGGTAGGCTTCAAATCATGGAATGGCCAGCACAGTCTCCAGTCTTAAACACCATCGAGCTGGTTTGGGATGAACTGGACAGAAGGGTGAAAGCAAAGCAACCTACAAGTGCAACACGTGCAACAGTGTTGGGAAGAACTTTCCGAACAATATTTGATTTCCATTGTAGAAAGAATACCACGAGTGTGTTCGGCTGTTATCTGCAAAAGGTGGCTACTTTGAGTCAAATTTAGATTAAATTTTGTTAAACAAAACAATTCCATTATTATTTTTTAAATCTCCAATTGTTTATTTGTTCTATGCTTTAATTTGAGTACATTGAAACATTAAACTGCTTAAATTTCAATCAAAACTGGAAAAATTGAGGTGTTCTAAAACTTTTGACCGGTAGTGCATATATAATACTATTTGAATACTAACATTGAAGTGAAGCTGAAAAGAAAACGTGGGTGTGTCTGAGCCGGTTTGAGATTTAGCGTGATGATTGTGACGATTGCTCTTGACCAATAAACGATCTGCAGTATTGCTAGCTCCACCCTTCGCTCCCTGTTTGGCTCGGTAGTACCAAAACAGAGCAGTAGCTAAATTCAGCGTGGGTACTTTGGTTTGGTACGGTTCGCTTGGCAGTGGAAAAAGCGTAAAAAACGTGGGATTGGTTACCGTAGCGTGCAGTGGAAACACGCCATTAGTAACAATTGCGTTAGTCTTCTCCTTTACAAATACCCTTATTTTGAAGCCAAGGTATTATTTTTACGCCATTTGCCGCCTCCACTAATATCAACCTGAATTCATACAGTTTGGCTCTTACCTCTTTGACCAGGTGATCGAGATCACGGAGTACCGCAGCCAGCTGTACGACTACTTGAAGAACCGCATGATGGCGATCGCCCCCAACCTGACGGTGATGGTGGGGGAGCTGGTGGGGGCCAGGCTGATCGCTCACGCAGGTGAGTCGTCCACATTCCACCACGTCGCCAGACTCAAGAATGCGCGTGAGATTACAAGCAGTGATGATGCTGACATATTGTCACAGCCCTGAAAACTAAATGTGGGTTCTTAAGTCACTACCTCATCTGAGCTTGTGCACAGGAAAAACAATTAGGCCGCATTTCTTTTGTTGCTAGTCCAGGTCGGCACTGCATTGACATTTGACATGCCACTATTTCTTCCTTTACCGTTTTCTTCTGACAGGGTCGTTGTTGAATTTGGCAAAGCACCCTGCCTCCACGGTGCAGATCCTGGGCGCAGAGAAGGCCCTGTTTCGGGCTCTGAAGACCCGGCGGGACACGCCGAAATACGGGCTCATTTACCACGCCTCCCTGGTGGGACAGACCACTGCTAAGAACAAGGGCAAGGTAAGGACATGCTGAGCCTGGCCTGTCCCCCTCATTGGTCAGACCGGGCGTGTGCATCATCGATTTCAGTGCGCTGGCTCCCTAATTGCCTGACGCACTTGGTTCACTATACATTAGTTCATTAGTCTTTACAGACGTGGACACTGGGTGTTTGAGTAGTGACCTCTGACCCCGATGGACCCGGGACAACCCAGCTATGCCAGTAACTAGGATGATCTAAATAAGTTCACGATTCCTTGAATTTCTATTCCTTTTTTTTCGAGAAAGTACTGCACTGGGCATAGCTTGGTCTTTTATAGCCTGCTAGCCCAAGACCACTTCGAACTAAGTGCATGGTTTTGTATGATGTATATTTTTTGCATTATTCCTGTTGGTGTAATGCCACAAGCTAAATCTACGGATTGGTATCATAAAACCAGTCAGGCATTGTGACGGTGCACATCGTTAGTTCCAGCGAGTGGAGCAGGCTGTGCCAATTTCAAGCTGAAGCTAGTCCTGACCTGGGTGAGGCGTTCCTTCTCTGGGCAGATCTCCAGGATGCTGGCAGCCAAGGCTGCGCTGGCCATCCGATACGACGCACTTGCAGAGGACGGCAACGCACAGATGGGTGTGGAGAACCGCGCCAAGCTGGAAGTCAGACTGCGCCACCTAGAGGAGAAGGGGGTAAGAATTGCTTCATAAATGGTCTCTGTCCTTGCACCTTACAAAGTCTAAATCCAATAGTTGTTTTTTTTCTTCAGCATAAGTTTTTAGAAAATTACCTGCAAACCTCCTTAAATGAAAGGTTATGGATCACTTAATAGTGAAGTGTCATAATGCTTTCTCATCTGTCCTCGATCTAAGGAGCACTTCTTCCTCCCTGTCTCTCCAGATAAGACGTATCAGTGGAACAGGGAAAGCGATGGCCAAGGCTGACAAATACCAGCATAAGAGGTGAGCTTCCCTTCCCAGCCTGCAGGGGGGTATACTTTCTAGGCACCCGAGGGATGAAATGTTGGGGAGCAGCATTTGTGTTGAGTGCACTCACCATTGTGCATGGCAGGGTTGGGGTCAATTCCATTTCGATCCAGGAAATGACTGAATTAAATTCATGAATTGAAAAATGGCCATAATGTTTAATGCTTCTCCCCACAGTGACGTCAAAGTGTACGACCCCTCTGGGGATTCCACGCTCCCCTCGTCCTCCAGGAAGAGGAAGTTTGAGGAGGTGGAGGAAGAGGCGAAGCCAGCAGAAGTTAAGGCCAAGAAAGTTAAGAAGGAAACTGTAGCCAAAGGTCAGTTGCTGTATTTGAGTCACTGGCATCGCAGTGGCCTGAAAGCTTGATGTGCCCCTCACCAGCATGCTGCCTCCAACTTGTTTTCCACCCAGAGCAAAACAAAAAGCTTGCATTCCGTAATATGAAATGGTGTCTTCGTTGGTGCAGTGCCTCTGATCACGTGAGACAGTGGTGATGATGAAGACGTTCTCGTCTCTTCCCTGAATAGAACATGTGGGTTTTTCAGTCACTACCTCATCTGAACTGGAAGCGTGATCTCTAGCCATAATTTAATGCACTCTTGTAAGTCGCTTTGCATAAAAGTGTTCTGCCAAATAACTGAATTGTGAATTGCACTGAGACTTGGCCACAGTCACCCAACTTGGTGCACTTCCTTTAAGTGAAGTCGACTTTGATTAATCCATGGACCCACCCCAAGGTGTCCTATGCAGTTCTGGTACGGTGCGACAGTCTCTGCTATCAAGTCTTGGATTAGGAAGACGTGTTAATGTGACCGACCTGTAAGTCTGGTATGCAGTGGTCTCCAAATTCATTGCTTTCTGCTCATATCCTGAACAGTAGTCGGAGGCAAATGTGCAAAAGTACAGGCTGTTTTTTGCTGGAGATTTAAAGGCTTTATGGTCCCCGTAGAACCTGAGGCGGCGGCGGCGGCGGAGACTGAGGAAACGCCAAAGAAAAAGAAGAAAAAGAAGAAGCAGCAGCAGGCGGAGGAGGCGGCGGCGGCGGCAGCAGCAGAGGAGGCCATGGAGGCGGAAGAGGAGGCACCTGTCGTCCAGGCAGCAGAGGAGGTAAGGAGCTGGATGGGGTTTGTGGGTTCAGCAGCTAGCTTTTGGGAAACGTTACACCATACAGTCTGGGTGCTGTACTGTTGATTCCTCCCCTGGATTGTGGCGGTGGGGTGTATCAGGTTCTGCAGTGTAGTATCATGGTTAGGGAACTGGGCTTGTTACGCAAAGCTGGTAGGTTTGGTTCGAAGGTTGGGCACTGCCGTTGTACCATTGAGAAAGGTAGTTGACCAGAATTACTTCAGTAAAATTACCCTGCTTTATAAATGTGTATGGAATGGAAAACTCTAAGTCACTCTGGATGAGAGCGTCTGCTAAATGCCTATAATGTAATGCATTTACGCTAACCCTAGTTTAGCTTTTGGTCAGATATGCTGCCTTTCCATGGCCTGTTGACCCATATCAACAGTATTTTGGTGAACCCAAGGCACTTTAGTGGTATGGCACTGTAGTCTTGGGGAGTCAGGTTGTCATAGGCATGTTTAATTGTAACGTACTAACAATGTTCCTGTTATTTCAGACTACAGAAAAGAAGAAAAAGAAGAAAAAGAAGGCGAAGGAGGTGGAAGAGGACTGAGGGGAAAGACCTTTTTTCTTTCCTTTTTTTTTTTTTTTTTTTTTTGCACATTGTTGCTCTTTCATAAAGACAGAATTCCAGGACAAAGCGTGGAAATCACTGTCCCTTCTCCAGATGGCTCCAGTCGTACTCTTTGACAGATGAATTTTCCTCTTTTGTCCGCCCAACATAGAAACTTACCCAGCAAAAGTAAGCAAGGAAGGGATTTACTGATTTAAAAAATGATTCTGTGTAGAACATGCATACTTTCTCTGATTTTGTCTATTAAAAAATGAAATTTACACATTTTGGCCACAATTGTGAGTACCCTACTACCTTGCCAGGTGTGGAGTACCCACTACCTTGTCTAAAGTTATTTTTATTTTCTATTGAGTGCTTGATTTATTTGGTAGTACATCAGTATGTAAGCAGATTTTGGAATATACATACTTCTGAACTGTATTTTTTCTAGACCAGGATTATATGTACCGTACCAAACTTGAGATGCTAATGTTTTGAACTGTACGTTCATTGGTGCATTAAATGCATTTATTTTACATTCTGAATTGTTTCATGGATGATCACAACCGGTGCATCCTGTACCTGCTGGTGCTGTTTTTAAAAAATGAAATGTTATCACTGGATGTTCTGTCAGCATTGCACAGCCAAAATGAAGAAATTACTCAACTGATTTGATCAGCAAGCCTTGAGAATTAAATGCATCTTATTTTAATTCAGTATTTGCAGTATGCAATTCTAGAGTCTAGAGAACATCGTTTTCAGATTTATTAAAACTAGGCAGAATTGATCCTGAATTTGAGTCTAGATTTCAGTGTGCCTTCAGGTGTAGATTATTTACCAGTCAAGGTTAATTAGGTCTCATCCAGAAATCTAATCTCATCCTCAATCTTGCAATTTACATGTTCTTGCCAGTGTAAAAGCGTTGAAGTCCATTTCTTAAGTAGCCCTTAGTGAGCTCTTTGCTATATATTTGCTAAACCTTTAGCTTGAACCCTTGATTGCCTCACGGTATTCCCTAACAGTCGATAATGGTGAAGTACTCAGGGCTGTTCTAGGGCTGGCTTAAAAAAATTGTTACCAATACATATCGATGTTGGTTTTTTTCTTCTCCAATTCCGGTATCGATCTCTACGTTATAAAACGAGCAGATTTCGTTTTTATTTTATCGAGAACTCGCACCTGTAGGTGTGTCACCCCAGTGATCTTTTTACAGCTACTTCGAGTAGTACGGAAGGCCCATTGAACCATCCGGGCATTTGCAATGGCAGGCACCATAAAGCCAGTGCCTGCTGGTAGAGGCGCAGGAAGATGTTCTGACTAGTGTGTTACCTTCTTTTCATGTTCTGGCCGTGTCCTACTTGTCGCTACAATTTAAATATGTAAAAAACATGCAACAGTGGTTATCAACTCGCTCTGTCAACCCTGTTTTTTCCGATCGAGCTATGAGCGCGTGCACACAAAAGGGGCGGCATTTGTAACACAGCCAATCGCATGCAACATGAACAGATCCAGAGCACTGTTTCACGAAGCAGGATTTGTCGGTTAGTGAGCTAACTTTGAGCTTAACCCTGGGTTTTCGGTCTCATGACTGGCTTACCCAGAGCTGCGGGTGATGGGAATGTGAGTGCAATCTATTGCACCAATCACTTGGGAATCATGAAAATTACACCACATTTAATATGCAACAGTACATTTTATTCATTATTGATAACTATATACATATAACTATAAACTGTTTGCTCAGGTTATCCGGAATAGTATATGTTCCTGTGGCTAGAAAACGTAGGGCAATACATAGTTTGCTGCACAGTGATCGCATGGCTTCGACAAGTGGCATTTGTGACATGCGGCTCTAGAAGCTTGCAAAGACAATATTCCCTCCGCGGAGAATCTATCTCTGATATAAAAAATGATTATGCAATTCTCTAGGATTGGTGAAGCCATTTTCCAGAGCGCTGATTGGTGAGGGGCGGGATTTTTATAGCATTTGATCCGTTAGCCTGAACTTCACCTACTTCGGAGCAGGTTAAGTTCGTATCATAATTAACTTTTTTTAACCTCCGGGCAGCACCTCCTACAAATATCAAAGTTTCAAATATGACACACAGAGGCACACTCATTTTTGTCTTTATTGTAAATATTTTATATACTTCTATATAAGAAAACTTCATGACAGCGGATGCTGCAGCACGCACACTTCTCGCACGTATGCCTGCTAGCTCCAAAGCTGATCAAAATGCTGTAAGCTTTGCCATTCGGTATTGAAATACTTTGGTAACACGACAAATTTACGCGCTCACCTGACAAGGCACCACGTGGATGTTTTCCGACAGCCAGTGGCTACATTCGTGCATCCCAAACAGCCTAAACGGGACAAGGCCTTAATTTACAGTGTCTGGTAGTTTTAATCTGTAAGGCCATATGACCTTATAGCGTTGTGGAAAACTAGGGTTTTCGGAACATGTTACGCTACGCCATACCAACGCACAAACACGACTGAAATAGCAGTCCCGAAGCTATATGCGGAGGTGAAGAAACCCGTCGTATCGCTTGAGTTTTGTTTCACTGGTCTTTACCAGGTTCTGCACTGTAGTCTTATGTGACTTTTGTTTTTTACTTTTTTTAAAGAACTTACAAGGCACACTGTGTTTCATTTGCACTAACTCATTTCCAAAGACGCATGGTTTCATTTGCACTATTTTCAGTGGCATATAGTGTATATACATATATATACATGTATATACATACATACATACATACACAGTGGCGCTTTTAGGGTTTTAAAACGGGGTGCAATGGGCAGAAATCATTTTCTTTTAAATATTTTTTGACATTGATTTGAAAATTGTAATATTTTCATCCCAACAGTAAGGGGTGCAAATGCCCCCTGCACCCACGGTAAAATCGCCACTGTATATATATACACCGATCAGCCACAACATTAATACCACTCACAGGTGAAGTGAATAACATTGATCATCTCGTTACAATGGCACCTGTCAAGGGGTGGGATATATTAGGCAGCAAGTGAACAGTCAGTTCTTGAAGTTGATGTGTTGGAAGCATGAAAAATGGGCAAGCGTAAGGATCTGAGCGACTTTGACAAGGGCCAAATTGTGATGGCTAGACGACTGGGTCAGAGCATCTCCAAAACGGTAGGTCTTGTGGGGTGTATGCAGTGGTTAGTACCTACCAAAAGTGGTCCAAGGAAGGACAACCGGTGAACCGGCGACAGGGTAATGGGCGCCCAAGGCTCATTGATGCGCGTGGGGAGCGAAGGCTAGCCCGCCTGGTCCGATCCCACAGAAGAGCTACTGTAGCACAAATTGCTGAAAAAGTTAATGCTGGCTATGTTGGAAAGGTGTCAGAACACACAGTGCATTGCAGCTTGCTGCGTATGGGGCTGCGTAGCTGCGGACCGGTCAGAGTGCCCATGCTGACCCGTCCACCGCCGAAAGCGCCTACAATGGGCACGTGACCGTCAGAACTGGACCATGGAGCAATGGAAGAAGGTGGGCCCGTCTGATGAATCACGTTTTCTTTTACATCATGTGGATGGCCGGGTGCGTGTGCGTTGTTTACCTGGGGAAGAGATGGCACCAGGATGCACTATGGGAAGAAGGCAAGCCGGCGGAGGCAGTGTGATGCTCTGGGCAATGTTCTGCTGGGAAACCTCGGGTCCTGGCATTCATGTGGATGTTACTTTGACACGTACCACCTACCTAAACATTGTTGCAGACCAAGTACACCCCTTCATGGCAATGGTATTCCCTGATGGCAGTGGCCTCTTTCAGCAGGATAATGCGCCCTGCCACACTACAAATATTGTTCAGGAAGGGTTTGAGGAACATGACAAAGAGTTCAAGGTGTTGACTTGGCCTCCAAATTCCCCAGATCTCAATCCGATCGAGCATGTGGGATGTGCAGGACCAACAATTCCGATCCATGGAGGCATCACCTCACTACTTACAGGACTTAAGGCAGGGGTGTCCAATCTTATCCGAGAAGGGCTGGTGTGGGTGCAGGCTTTTGTTCTAGCCCTGCACTAAAACACCTGATTCAACTAATTCACCAATCATGGTCTGCAATCAAGACCTTGATTAGTTTAATCAGTTGTTTAGTGCTGGGCTAGAACAAAAGCCTGCACCAACACTGGCCCTTCTCGGATAAGACTGGACACCCCTGACTTAAAGGATCTGCTGCTAACGTCTTGGTGCCAGATACCACAGGACACCTTCAGAGGTCTTGTGGAGTCCATGCCTCTAAGGGGCAGAGCTGTTTTGGTGGCACGAGGGGGACATACAGTATTA
Source organism: Aldrovandia affinis (assembly GCA_029706075.1). Lineage (NCBI taxonomy): Eukaryota > Metazoa > Chordata > Actinopteri > Notacanthiformes > Halosauridae > Aldrovandia > Aldrovandia affinis. The sequence goes on along the minus strand of JAINUG010000028.1, from coordinate 7,330,700 downwards.
GGCAGGTGGTTTTAATGTTGTGGCTGATCGGTGTATATATATATGTATATATTAAAAAAGTTGTCTCATAATCTCAATATTCACTGTATAATATGTATTAATTCTTGCATTTCAGTCATATAATGTATATAATATTGATATGTTGATATTATGTGAAGTATAGAAATCGAATTGTTTCATGAGGTTCTTGCCAATACCCAGCCCTACAGGATTCCATTCTGTACCACTGGAACTCGTTATTGCATTGAGCCAGTACTTTAGAGACACACCACCAGGGCGGTGCCACAAGCACACACTTTTATTCTTCAGCTTTTAATTGTGACTTCACTGAATATCCAGTGTGACTTTTCTTACCTTTTCAATCATTTTGATAATTCCCTCAAGAAAATTTAAAATGTGGTTCAAGTTATCTAATTGTCCAAAGCTATCTAAAAGCCCAGAATCTCTTGCTCCTCATCTGCTCTGCAGATTTCCTTGTTAATTGATGACCTAAATGCATAGATAGACTCCAAACTAAGCCAACAAAGTCATGTCTGTTTTACTGTGGTGAATTTGCATTTGTATTTATTTTTATCAGGCAAGCTAACCTTGTGCTTATGGGCAGAATTAGCTTCACAGTGCATTTTGCTGACCTCAGGACTGTAAAGAGGATTACACTCAGTTTCAGCTCAAAGTAAATGTTTCAAATAGTTTGGAAAGCAGTCTACATGCATGGAACACACAATTATTGTTTAAAAAAAGTAGTATCTGCAGGGAGTAGGAAATCAATCGTTCAACCACTGCTTCGTTGGAGAGATGTTACGCTGACGTCAGAGCGCAGCATTCTTGTGAAACCGGTTCCCTGCTTTCCATTATGCAAACCTAAACATTAGGCATGGAAAGGAACACCGTTTTATGATCCAGATTTTCTGTGAAGTTAAACACCCTTTAACAATCCTTTGAACAGCAGTTCTGGCGGGTGCATTGTCAGAAACCATACCACTCTGGAGCTTACGCAGTGGTTTACAGTTGAGCACTTAATCGTGTAAATGAGGAATTTGAAACTTATCACGTAACATAAATCATCAGACGGCTCCTTTAGTGACACTGAAAAAGGCTGGTGATTCAGTGGACAATCCTCAAGGACGCAAACACAAAGCTTAACAGGAGATGCGTGTTGCATAGGTTGTGTGCCACAGTATCGCCTTTCCAAACACAAACTTGACCCAGCAATGTCGTTCTGTCGCTCCATTCACTGCACAGTTCACATGACCAGAACGCTTTAGTGGCCCCTGTCAGGTCCCGGGTCCCAAATGTTCAGTCAGGGGTGTGAGGCCCCATAAGCAGCCGTTCCTTGGAGTGGGGAACTGAGGGTGCAGCCCTGTGGACCCCTCTCTCTCTCTCTCAGTCCCTCCGTGACTGCAGGGAATCGATCCTCCTCTCCTCCATCTCCATCGCCTGTTCCTCAGGACTCGTGACCTCTGAGGGAGAGGACACAACCAGAACGGACACAGGGGTCAGCCTCCAGCTCCTCCCGCGTTTCAAACGCACTTTCATTCGTCTTTTTGAAAGAAACGCTGGGAAGAGGTGACCGCTGCACCTCGCATGCCTGAGCGATACTGTATGGCGATAGATACACCTCTACTGGCAAATTAAACCACCAAAATGTGCTGATTGCACCGCACTGACAAAACTACATTGGATTTTTAGTCAAACTGAATCCTAGTGAAATGGGATTGTCCCCCTCGTCGGTTCTGGAGTCAACGTCAGGGCTTTGGCGCAAACGTCAGCAGAGACGTAGTCTCTCTGTTTCCCTGTCCTCCGCGTTTGCCTTCTATCGTTAGTGCAAGGGCTCACCTAGGCCGACAGGTTCCACAATCTGCACCGGGATGGCCTGTCCGTCCTCCAGCAGGATCTGGTGGACCCGGCCTCCAGGAGCCCCGTCGCTGAGCGTCGACACGCTGACCAGCTGCCCCACGCCGAGCAGCGTGGGGGGGTCGGGGAGGGCGATGCCTTCCCCGAGGGGGCCGGGGGGCTGCAGGAACTGGGCGGGGCTGAGGAGCAGGGGCTGAGGGGGGGCGGGGTCCGGGAGCTCCACTGTGCGGCACAGTGGGGCAGGGGGCGTGGCCAGGTCCTGCTGGGGAGCTGACCTGTCCGCCATGCACATCGCTGGCTGGAGCTGGACGCCCTGTCAGGGTGATAAGACAGGCGCCACTGTGAAAACCGCGATCGCAATTACATCAAATACAAAGATTGTAAAAAGACTGGTTTGCGGTTCTATTTTTTCAGTGTTCAGCTTTATGCTCACTGATTGTAATCCAGTACTGATATTTCACATATTTCATGTATTCTGCCATATCAGCCTTTCGCTCATCGATTTGGCAAATGGATAAATAAATTGAGTCTCAGATGGTACATAACTTCCAAACAGATCTTACAATAATCTTGGGTATGATCTGTTTGGAAGTACTGTACCATCATTGACCAGTAGCAGAACTGGCAGTGGTGTGCTCGTGTTGATAAAAAGGGCCACAAAAGGTTGGGATCGCCCGTCGTGGGCAGGTAAGCGGTGGTCAGATTCGTCATGAGAAGATGAGAAGTGGAGCGTCGACGCCGGGCTTGGCTACAGGCCGGACCGGACAGCACTCACGTGCAGCTGCGCAAAGATCTTGGGCTGCAGGGCGGTGAGAGAGCTGAAGAGCTGCATGGCTTCGGGGGACAGAGTGTCGCTCCCTTCCAGGACTTCAGCCCTCTGTGGGTGCACTGACACAGACAGACAGACAGACAGTTAGATTTAGGGACGGTCTGTGTGCGAAGAGGAGGCAGGAGCAGTAGCAGAGATTACCTTCTACAGTGGTGGGGGCCAGGGTCAGAGTTACAGTCTCAGCCAATGAGCTTTCACATCCAGTGGTCCACTGTGGGTAAAGCAACAGGGCGCAGGCATGTTCAAAAGAGGGGGGCAGAATCAATAACATCTGTTGTCTGAAATAAACAGGGGCAGGGGCTTTTCCCCACCTGTACTGGGCTAACCCAATTTCATTCCTCAAACCCTCTTGATTTCCCTCTTGAAAAGCTAAAATTACAGTACAGATGCACACATACATTCACAAAAAGGGGGTTTGTCAAACTGCAAAGCTCTCTTAATCAATGCACACTTGCAATTCATTGGCTCCTAGTAAACAAAGTAAACAAAAACAAGACCATTTAAAAACATATACATATGTACACAGAGTTTGGCAAGTGCAAAATAGTGATAATAGATAATAAAATAATGTTTCAAAATAGATTCTTAGTCGATGTACACTTGCAATTCAGTAGACAATGAAAACGAAAAATGTTCTCTGCAAAATTGCATCCTCCCATTATTTAAGTTCAAATTCCATTTTGTGTTCGAGTCGAGCCGTCTCACCTGTGCGTCCGTGGTGTCGGAGCTGTACTCAACCCCGTCCTGCTGCAGGGATTTCTGGGCCTCGTGGATGTGGTTTTTGATGTCGTTGACAGTGGGGAAATAGCACAGGTTGTGCCTCTCAGGCACCTTGTCTGACTTGAACATCTCACGTTCCACAAACTTCCTACGGATAAACGAGCCGGAAAGGGAAGAGTCAGGCTGAGGTGTCAGGAGTCAGGTCTTTCCGTCCAACCACACCAGACCCCCCCCCACTCCTGTCCAGCCCTGGGGTGACGGTGATATCATGGATTGCAGTTATATAGCACCTTTTAAAGTGAAGGAGGGAACTCGGCTCAACAACCGCCCCTGTACGGCGCCTACCTGGGTGATGCACAGCAGCCATTTTGTGCCAGAACATCAGCTGAGGTGGAGTGGGAGGAAATACAATCATAACGACGCGTGAGGGCGGCGGATAGCGTAGCGGTCTAACGCACCACACTTTGGCTGGTCCGGTGTGGTGTGCGCTGCCTGTCAGGGACGCGGTTCGAAACCCGCGTCTCTACCAGACCGGCCCCGGTCGTCAGCCCTCCGATCGGGGGCGGCATCCGGCTGTCTGCCCCAGGGGAAAGGGGGGGAGGGAGAGCCGGCTCGGGTCCGCCGTGAAGCACGGGAAAGGGAGTCTCCAGAACGTGGGTTGGCGAATTCCGTTTCGGAGGAAAGCGGAGGTCGCTGCGCGCGGAGAATTAGCTTGCCTCGTAGAGACGAGCGACGGACCCGTGCGGGGAGGGTAAATCGAAATAAATGGAGGGTGTAATTGGCTACTAAATTGGGAGAAAAGCGGGAAAAAATCTGTAACAATTTATTAAAAAATAATAATAATAAATAACGACGCGTGAGGGGCACGTTCAAAGGCACTGACCTGAGCTGCTTGCGGACGGTGTACACCTGGTGATGCCCCTGCGCGACCAGCTCGATGATCTTCTCGGCCACGCGGGGGTGCAGGCGGGACGGCACGCAGCCGCCGTCCTCCGCCGTCGCGCCTTCGCCGTCCTCGCAGCCCACGTCTGCGCCCTCGTCCTCCTCCTCTTCCTCCTCCGGCTCCTCCTCCTCCTTGGGCAGCAGAAGCTGCACGGGCAGCGGTGGCAGGACAGGGGCGTCCATGTTGTGGTAGAGATGGGCCTTCTGCATGGGAAGCTGTACGTAATACCTGTCGGGGGGCAGAGGGCACACTGGCGGTCACGAAGCCGAAACGTACGCGGGGCCCACTGATGGGAGAGAGAGGCTTCGTGAGCCTCAAACTGGGAAGGAGCCGTCATGTGTCACCGGTGACTCACCGACACGAAACGATCATATTCTTTTGAGAGCCTTTTGATTGGTTAGTGTAAGTGGATGGGTGAAAAGAACACGGTGCCTAAACCCATTGTTTGCCTCGTGAAGACTCTCTCTCCAATCACTGTGCGGATCCACAGCAGGGTGAAGCGTTGGCACCCTGTACCTCAATACTCCGCCCGCGTCCCACAAGCTCTTCTTCAGGTTGAAGAACGCTTTCTCCTGCTCCTGACGAACCACCTTCTTATCCACCTTGGGGTCGGTGGGCACCCTGTACTCTGGAAACTTCCGCACCTTCTTAATGTAGATCCTAAAGGGGGTGAGAATATAACAGAGATTCTCTGGATTCTGGTCTGGTATTTATTGTCTATGAATAATCCTTTTTTAAAATATTTTTTTATAGACCTAGCAGGACAGGTGAGTGCACGTGTGCACGCAAGGAATTTGTGTGCATGTGCCCGTGTGCGAGTTATCCATCTGCCAAAGACAGGTGTGTGTGTGTGTGTGCACATGTGCGTGTATGTTATCTACCTGGTAGGAAAGGTGTGACCATGTGTGTGGGCAAGCATTTACATTTGTGCGTCTTATCAACCTGGCTGGACAGAAAGGTGTGAGTGCATGTGTGTGCAAGTGTCTATGTGTGTGCTTGATCTACCTGGCAGGACAGAAAGGTGTGAGCGCATGTGTGTGCAAGTGTCTATGCGTGTGCTTTATCTACCTGGCAGGACAGAAAGATGTGAGCGCATGTGTGTGCAAGTGTCTATGTGTGTGCTTTATCTACCTGGCAGGACAGGTGGCCTTATACTGTGTGCTGGGACAGATCTCCTGCTCTGGCATCTTTTTGGGCTGGAGGCCCTTCCTTCGCGGGCCGAACTGACACTCCATCACGATGGCCCTGCTTCCTGTGAAGAGAGGTGGAGACGGTACAACCTGGGAGCCAGAGTTTGCCTGCCACTCATTCAGAACTGAAGCGCGCCCCAGTGATCAGGCCAGCTCTCTGGCCGTCTCTGGCACTCTGGCCGTCTCTGGCACTCAGGCCTGGCGGCGACTCTCCAAAAACACAACAGACGAAGCGACGAGAGGCCCGGGCGCCTTGTAACCATGCCCAGCGTGGGCCCGGGTCATTATATAACAGCCATTTAGCACAGCGCATGTGTGCAAGAGTTTATGTGTGTGTGTTATCTACCTGGCAGGAAAGGTGTGTGCATGTGTGGGTCCAAGCGTGGCGGACACTCTTATCCAGAGCGACGTACACAGTTTACATTTATTAACATACAATTTATTTATACATTTGGATATTTTACTGAAGCAATTCAGGTTAAGTACCTTGCCCAAGGTACAAGACCAGTTCCCTAACCATTATTCTAGACTGCTGTGGGTCATGTGACACAGCCTCCACCTCTCTCGGGCGTGGAAGTCAGGCGCTCACCTGCGTTGATGAAGGGGATCCCGTCATAGGGCACGTACTGGGATTTCCACATGAGGCGTGTGGCGGGCTTGGCGGGGGAGGGGGACTGGCGCGTCCCGAACACACTGTGGGTGTGCTGCTTGTGCAGCATCAGCACCGCTTCCAGCTCCGTCTCCGTGGTGCAGAAACCCCGGTACGAGTCACCGATCTTCTGCTCCGGGAAATGGCAAAACACGGAGTTAGTGTGGAAACCACAAAAACGCGGAGTTGGTGTGGAAACCACCAAAACGCGGAGTTGGTGTGGAAACCACCAAAACGCAGAGTTGGTGTGGAAACCACCAAAACGCCGAGTTGGTGTGGAAACCACCAAAACGCCGAGTTGGTGTGGAAACCACCAAAACGCCGAGTTGGTGTGGAAACCACCAAAACGCGGAGTACACCAGAATCATTCACATTTTAGTGAACCAGCAAAACGTATAGGGGAAAGAACCCTCAAGATTAGCAGTTATAATGGGTTGCACGTGTTCCATGTGTGCACACGAAGGTTGAATGTGCGAACCGCGCACCCACGTGTCTACGTGTATGAGGTGTATACGTGTGGACGGTGTGGGACTGACCTCACAGTTATGCAGCAGGTGGGCCCAGCTGGGTGTGTTGGGGGGCAGGGGCTTTAGGGGTGCAGCGAAGCAGTCAGGAGAGCTGCAGGAGACAGGAGACTGTAGGACAATGCTGTCTGATGGGGAGAAACCCCTGCCACACCTCATCAGCTCTGTAAGATCAAAACTGTGGGGTGGGTCGTGGGATTGGCTAATGTGGGGCTCGAGATGATACATGACAAAGATGACATATTTTACACAATAAAGTGCACACCGTACGCTCTCCTTCCGTTGACATTCAAGCCAGTTAGTCAAATTAAACATTGCGCTAGTTACAGTGTACACATAACAGTTGTGTTGGTGTATTTTAAACGTATTTTGAACATATGTTAGGCTACATTTTAATAAGGGGTGGGTCACAAGAAATCACTCACTCTTCCAAGTCTTCCATAAGAGACTAAAAACCCACCTCTTCAGACTCCACTACCACTGATTCTATACATGAATTAACTGCCATCACCACTGTTTACATGTTTATAAAAAAAACTTTTCTTTCCCCAAGTTACAGATCTGAGTTACAGATACGGTGCCCACCAATGATGTAGCAGCGTTACTACACTGATCTATTGCACTAACCATGATTGATCTTACCGTGTATAAATGCACTTTTTGCAAGTCGCTCTGGATAAGAGCGTCTGCTAAATGCCTAAAATGGAAAAGTAAATGTAATTAAATGGGCCATGGGCTCAGAGAGACATGGAAACACTGTGTTACGGGACATGGACCTTACAAAAGCGATGACTGACAAAAATGCCTACCGATTGTCTGATTGGCCCCTGCTGAAATGATGTCATGCGACGTACACGGTGTGGGCCTACCTTTCGGGCGGGGTCTTGTTGGGAGTGACAGACGGCGATGTCACAGTAGTGGGTCCGCTGGCGGGGTCTGCGATAGCCGTCACGGTGATGGTCTGACCTTGCTCAGCGCTGGACTTCTCCACGCAGGGGCCTTCGAGAAGGGCAAGGGAGAGGACACTGGTGTGTGCTGGGCGGGACATGAACTTAACTCAGTCACAGAGGGAGGGAGCAGGCGGAGGAAGGTGAGAAACAGGAGACGTGTCACTGGGAGGGAGGAGAGCCTGCGGTGAGTGGTACCTGCTGTCGCTGTCTCGCCAATGTCCATCAATTGCCCCTGGGGAAGCAGCACCTGGGCCCCCCCGAAATGGTTCGACGGGATCACATAAAGCTGCCCGTTCTCTGACTGTCCCGTCAAGATCACCTGTGGAAAACAGAAACTCGTGGCAATTATGTCACATTACACGCATTTAGCAGACGCTCTTATCCAGAGTGACTTACACAGTTTACATTTATTTTACATACAATCCATTTATACAGCTGGATATTCACTGAAGCAATTGAGGTTAAGTAACTTGCTCAAGGGTACAACGGCAGTGCCCCCACCTGGGGATTGAACTGGCAACCTCAAGCCCAGAGTTACAAGCCCAGTTCCCTAACCATTACACCACACTGCCACCCACTGTTGCCACTGGTAACCGAACTGTAAGCCACCCTGCTGCTTGTGCTGTGTTCTAATATACGCCATTTAGCAGACGTTCTCCCATCGACAAAGCCTGTTGTTAGATTCTATTCCTGCCTGCTCTTAATGTTGCGTGTTGCTGGATTCCAATGCTATATATAATATGATGTATATAATATATGCCATTTATCAGATGCTTTTATCCAAAGCGACTTACAGTAATGAATGCATACATTTTCAGTTTCCAATGAGAATGGGGCCATATATAATGCTGTTGTGCACGAGTCTCTCACCATACGCTCATATTGAAGAGGTTGCCCGTTCTGATCGAAGATGATAAACTCCTCTGTCTGATTCTGGCTATCAGGTCGGGGTGGGTTTTGGGCCAAAGTGGAATTATCGGAAATCGGCACGATGACACACGGCTCATGGGAGTCCAGCTTCGTCTGCGTCGGAGAAATCTCGCCTGGCAACTGGCACGCCACCGATCACATTCAAGTTTAATTCACCTCAGCTGATGATGTCACAATCCAGCTTCATTTCTTGTCTGTGCTTAGTGCAGTATCATATCTTCAATCAATCAAACGTAATGTGTATAGCGCAATCCATACATTACAATGCAATTGAATGTGCTGAATATAATAATTAATTCATTCTATATCATTAAAAACACTAAATAAAACGTAGTATAATTATGGGTACAACTAGTCATTAGTCGATGTATTGTACAGGTTTTCAGAATTGTGGCAAAATGATTGTGGTGTTGATGGTGCATTTCAGTTTTCTATTATTAGTCCCATGTTTCAGGCATTGTCACCTGTCCTGGTCCACACTCAAGGGGCCCGGGCTGTGCGTCCTGAGGACTGTCTTTAGCCGTGCTGGTTTCTGAGTCCAGGGTCTCCCGACCCTTGTCCACATACCCCGCCTCCCTCACCTGCGCTTCCATGTCCTCCACACCTACCCAACACAAACAGGCGTTCAACCATGATGCTAGAGCAGGTACGCATACAAGGAGGACTTATTTTAATGGCGGAAACGTGGTCTTCAGACAAAAGCTGTGAGCATTCCTGTGGGACATTTTGTGTACATAAACAGCGATGGGGAGATGCGCTATGTTTTCACAAAACAAACTTCGTCATTTTGGGAATTCATTCATAGCTTCAGATTGACGTTGTGATCAATGTTGTGCAATCAATTGTGTGCTCTGGAACCTTATTGTCGTTACATTTCCATTTGATTAGTCAATAACTAAATGTGCATTCATTTAATTTCACTTTCGAATTTAAATGTAAAACGAGCTAGCACACAGATTCTTTATACGTTAATTTAAATTAAAGATAGCTAGCTAATTCACTACTGCAGTGTCCAATATCGATATTAATCAATGAAATGGGGAAAAAGCTTACATGTATTTTCAAATGATCAAGGTGCAGATCGTAAAAATAAAACACTTTTTGTAAGATTCCACTTGGATTAATACCCACAAATAGCCTACCATCATAACTACCTGTCTATCTACCTGTTAGCTAGCTAGCCAATTCCATTTAAATGATTAAAATCGCAACAAAGAGAAGCCTTTATCATGTACAGACAACAAAATAGGCACATTCGTGGGAACGCCATGTTGGATAGTACAGTAATAAAGGCAAATGCTTGTAAAGACAAATATGTCGAGGAAAAGACACGAAAAAACACTCTCTTTCTGCAAATTTGTTCCTCACTGATCCTGTCTCTTTAAACTGCTTCCAATGTGGTGTGCGGGAGTGGAAATAAACAGAGGAAGGACTGAAAATTCAAAACGAGTCTACTCAACCTCGTCTTCACCCGGACTCCGCTCTGTCGTTTCCACCATGGAGGCACAACGCAAAAACTCGTGACGAGACCACGAGGAGACCTTTTTGATACTCCGAGACCACCGTCGCTCAGGAAGAAGTGCAAAATATTAAAGTATTACGTTTTGGAGCATAATTTAGCCAATGCTCAAAAACAAAAAAGCAATGCGTTGGTTGAGTAAAAACGAATTTAAAGGGAATAAAACGAATAAAAGCCGCCTTCCAGGCATTAGTAGTCGATAATTGGATCTGCTCTCAATTTATCGGCGATTGACCTGCAAACCTGTCTCATTCTCACGCACGCTGACCCACATGGTCTAACGTTAGCAGGCTCCGTTTCGTAGCAAGCAATTGCAGCGTGCTTGCATATTACTAGGTCGTTTTCTAAGTAGCTAGCTAGCCTACTAGATAACTTACAATTTACGCATATACACAAGAGTGTAGTTGGCTAAACTGCTATTCTAAACCACCCTTTGAAAATGTCACAGCTACAAGCGAGATTCTTCACAGAAAACAAAAAGTAAGTATTTCGCTACCTGGGTAAAGTCAGCTCGCTAAAATGCTGGCTACGTAGGCAAATGGCTATCTTGGTGAAGAATGTTCATATATATGAATGTAGCGTAACGGTGACTGTTTCGATAAATACTTAACTTTGGCTAGCCTATGAGTTGAATGCGGTGTAGTAACACAAAGATTGCTTACTCGTATGTGTAAACGGATGTACATTTTGGTACCTTCAACAGGACAGCTTAACATATCAGGTACCTTGCTTGTTGTGAACATGCAAACGTTAGCGACCAGACATTTAACTGGTCAGGGAATATAAATATAACTTTTCAGCTACATTGACAATGTCTTCACCTGCGTGCGTTTGTGTGCCATGTATGTGTGGTGATAGATATGAAGTAGATGATGTGCCATTCTCCATCCCGGCTACCTCGGAGGTGCAAGATCTCAGCAATGTCATCAACAAACTACTGGAAGCAAAAAATGGTAAGACGATTTTCATACACCACGAAGTGTATTGTAACGTGAGTAGTTACTAAATAACTGTTGTGTACAGTTTAAAAACGGTCGCCTTTCATGTATTCTCTACCTCTAATATTCCCTGACCCCATGATTGAATGGAATTTCTCAACATTAAATGCAATCTCAACGAATCCTCTGAAATCTACCTTTAAGGTGGTATACCAAAAATATACCCACTACAGCTATGGATGATATGGCTTGTTTGGATTGTTGTATGGATTGTTACAGCTGTTGCTTGACGTGTGTGCTTCGCTCTTGTTTCAGGGGCCCACCGTCCCGTGGAGTTTGACTTTCTGGTCAGAGGGCAGTTTTTGCGCACTTCACTGGTTGACCACATGGACACAGAGGGCATTTCAACAGTACGTTGTTAAACTTAAACGGGTTGCCCAGGGCCGCGTGCCGTGGCCGTTCATACCACGATCATTCAGTGGGGTGTACTTAAATTCAACCAGGAGCAGACCGTGTCAGAGTGACTGTTGACTGAATAAATAAAGTCTGAACTTGCCTGACTCCCTTTCTACGTCCATGTTGGTGCATTTCAGGAAGAGGTGGTAGCGATTGAGTATGTGGAGAGGTTCACTGCCCCGCAGCCCGAAGAGTGTGTGATGCACGATGACTGGATCAGCTCGGTGGATGCAGATGCAGAGTGGTGAGGCAGGCCCCCGTGGCTTTATCGAGTGTCTTTATTCCTGAAACGTTTGATTACAATTGAACAACATGCAGCCAAACCTGGACCTTTACAAACAAGTGACAACTGTGTTACAAGACATTTAGCTGTGTGAGTGTAGTGCGAGAGCGTGATAAAATCCCATTTTAAGGGTGATCATTTTAAAGTTTATTAAAGTAAAAGTATAGGATTTGCAAATGAGATGTATGTTAAAAACACTGTAGTTGTGATTTTGGACATATAATGGCTCACAGACCTTGTGCCACACATCCAGTATATGCAGTTCAACATCTAAGCAAATGGATGATGGCTTTAACGGATCTCTTGTTGCAGGATCCTAACAGGCTCCTATGATAAAACCGCAAGGATCTGGTCTCTTCAGGGGAAGGCACTGGCTACCCTGGCAGGGCACACAGATGTGGTCAAAGACGTGGCCTGGGTCAAGAGAGGTGAACGTTTCTTTTTTTTGTGCGTGTATGTATGCGTTGTACAGCGCTTCACCCTTGTCAACCGCACTGAGGTTTGGATGATGTCCAGATGCTTTGAGGTTGGGCAAATCTAGTGGTCATACAACTGTAATAAACAACAATTACTATAGTTTGGGGCGAATTAGTTGACAGGTAGGGTAGTTGGCATGTCATGTTTTCGATTAAATTAGTTGAAAAAACAGTGATAGCTTTTGATTTCCACTTAAGAATTTCTGAAGTACTTTTCATTGGCTGGCTGTTAGAGCACTCAAGAGATTGTGATTTGTCATATTAAATTTAAATTTAAATTAAATTAACAGGAGATAAACAGGGCTCCTCCCTGAAATCTGGGTGGACTTACCACAAAACAGTGCTTTAACAGCCAGGCGATATATCCGCAAGGATATAAAAATTAAAAAAAGCCTGGCTCGTGAGGCTAGTCAACACATGCTTATGTGTACCAACACAAATGTATGGCAAGTGTGGTTATTTAAAATAATATTTGACTATAAATGCATATGGTGGGGCTCTCCTAACATGTGCTGTGCTCTTCTGTAGATGGGCTGACCTCTCTGCTGCTCACTTCCTCTGTGGACCAGACGGCACTGCTGTGGGAGTGGGACTCGGAAAAGAACAAGGTCAAGGCTCGGCATTGTTGCCGGGGTCACGCTGGTAGCGTGGATACGGTTGCTGTCGATCCTACCCAGACCAAGGTGAGGGAGGGGAAAAACGTGAAAGGTAGTTGTAGAGCAGGGCTATTCAGTTCCAGGCCTCGAGGGCTGCAGTGTCTGCAGGTATTGGCTCCGACAACAGACTACACCACCTGATTTCAATAATTACTTTACCTCCTTGGTCCATAAGGTGAGCTAATAAGTGAAATCAGGTGGTGTAGTGCATGGGTGGAGCAAATATTTGCAGACACTGTGGCCCTTGAGGCCTGGAATGGAATAGCCCTGTTGTAGAGAATTAAGATTCCAGGCATACTGATTGAAGTGTACCAGGTATTCATTCATTTTTTTAAATTAAAGAAGCTTTCAAGCGGTGAGTGAAGTCAGTCAAAGAAGTCGATGTTTAGGATTCATTAGACTGCAGTTTTACTTGCTTGCGAAAACTTGCTTCACATTTCTTTTTTACTTATCTGTATTTTTATTTTTTTACAGTTCTGCAGTGGCTCTTGGGATAAAATGCTTAAAATCTGGTCTGCAGGTAATGTCCCTTCCCCCCATATTTAAAGGATTAAATATGGCTACGCTTGTATAAATGAATGTGTGTGCGATGGAATGGTTTTTGTGCTTGTCGTGCCCTTGACAGTTCCCACAGATGAAGAAGATGAGACGGAGGAGCAGCCGAACAGACCGAGAAAGAAGCAGAAGACTGAACAGATGGGACTGACGCGGGTGAGCATCCTGCTCCAATTCTAACTTGTGATTTATCATCTCGCCATTCCGCTGAACACTGAGTGGGCCTGGTGGTAAGGTGTAATGCGCCAGAGTGAGACTTTGTGGGTCCAGAAATTGGTCCCACAAGAATATTATTTTAATAAAGAATATTCTTTATTGCCATGTTACACACAAGGTCATTCGAACCCACCCTACCCTGGTAGGAAGTAGCCAATCCGGTCCCGTTGCTGCAGACTCCTGGTCATAGTTGGCCAATGACATGGATTGAAACTCTGCTTGGAGTGAGCACGCTTTGAGTTATCCACTTGAGGGTCCTGAGAGCAGAGCCTTTTGATATCTGTTTTTAAGCACATGGTAGCTTCATCTGTCATGGCGCTGTTGAAGCCTCACTCCCAGCAGTAGTGTCTATACTGTTCTGACCCAGGCCCTGATTCTCCTCAGACACCCCTCATGACTCTGTCCGGACACAATGAGGCAGTTTCGTCTGTGCTGTGGACCGACAATGAGGAAGTCTGCAGTGCATCATGGGATCACACTATGAGACTATGGGACGTGGAGACCGGGGCCGTGAAATCCACTCTGGTGACTATGTTTACATTTACTTGTTTAGCAGATGCACTTATCCAGAGCGACTTACAAAAGTGCATACCAAGACACAGCCGATTAATATGCATCATTATGCCACTTGCCACATGTCGTTAAATGCACATAGTAGGTGGAAGGAGGAGTTTGATGGAATGGTGTTTAGATGCATAAGAGATTTCAGCTCAGAGTGAGTAACGCTCCGTTTGAGTTAATGCTCGGCTGTTTCTGCGCATTCACGAACGAATGCATCCTCGTGGTCTCTTTCAGTCGGGCAGCAAGGTGTTCAACTGTGTCTCGTACTCCCGGCTGTGTTGCCGCCTGGCTACTGGCAGCACTGATCGGCATGTTCGACTCTGGGACCCGAGATCAAAAGGTTAGCGAAATCTCATTATGGGGCGTGGCGGGGCGGGGCAGGGCGGGGGGTTTATGGTCGTACAATGGCATTATCACACCTGACTTTTGTTTCCCCCCCTCTCCACCCCAGACGGTTCACTGGTCCTGCTGTCATTGACGTCCCACACGGGGTGGGTTACGGCAGTACAGTGGTCCCCAGCACACGAGCAGCAGCTGGTTTCGGGGTCGTTGGACTGTGTGGTCAAGCTGTGGGACACGAGGAGGTGCGTGAGACACCACTCGCACTGCAGATGGGCTTCTGTCAAAATTCAAATCAAAATGATTCAAAATGAAATTAGCAATTCCACAGTGGCAAGAAAACAAACTCCCTTGGTTGAACTCATGGGAAGAAACCTTGTGGGGGACCAGACACAAGGAAGAAGCCCAGCTACTGACTTAAGTTTAAATTTTAAGCATTTGGCAGAAGCACTCTATTCTGCTAAATGGCATATATTATTCAGAGCGAGTAACAAAGCTTACATTTTTTTTAGACGTAATCCGTTAATGCAGCTGGATATTTGCTAAAGTGCTTCAGGTTCAGTACCGTGCTCCAAGCTGCAATGGAAGTTCCCCACTTGGGAATCGAACCTGCAACCTCTTGAGTTACAAGCACAGTTCCCAAACCATTATACTACAGTGCCACCCAACGATGATTGCATTGTATAAAACGGGCTGGCTGTGTGTGTTGGTGCTGACCTGTGATGTCACTGGCCCATGGGTGTGATGGGTGGAGACTTCATGGATCTCTGTCGGCCACGGTAAATGTTCTATGACCTCATTGCTTTGCTCCTCTTGTGTGTGCTGTAGCTGCAAGGCCCCCCTGTATGACCTGGCGGCCCATGAGGATAAAGTGCTGTGCGTGGATTGGACGGACAATGGGGTAAGAACTCCATGCGCCTGGAGACATTGGACAGGGTCCTCCTGTCTGACGTGTTGTAGTGGAACGTACATTTTTGTTCATGTCTGTTTTGTGTCTGCCGTTTTCCTCCCGGATGTTTTTATATTGTCCCTCTAATATGAACTCTTGCTCTGTGTGCAGCTGCTGTTGAGCGGAGGGGCAGACAACAAGCTGTACACCTACAGATACTCCAGCTGTGTGTCTGATGCCGGAGCGTAGTGCCACTGTCTGAATTCCCACCAGCAGGACAAGATCAGCGCAACAACACAACACCACAACACAATCATGAGGACAATGCGACACAGAAACATTAAACCTGCAGACGGGACCTTGGGGAAATTTTGATAGATGACAAAGATATTCAATGTGGTTTGAAATTGTTTTTAATATGAATTTAAACGCTTGAAATGCAGTGTTTTTTTGGTGATAATAGCCCTTGTTTCCCCTGTAGCTCTGTCATGTATGGTCAGAGCTGATAAAATAGATAAAAAATAGATTTTGTTGTAAAACAGAAATATATTGATTTGGTAAGAGAGGCTTGTGTCAGAAGTACCTCCCAACATTATGTTAAGCAGAACAATTGCTCTTGTACTGTCATGGGACAATTTCTGTGTCATAGGAGTAGTCTCTTGGTTAATAAGAATACGATAATAGTTTCATAGAGTTATGTGTGACTGTGGTGCATATGAGAATAAGATTTGGTTGAAGAATAAAGCCATTTTGATGTCTGATGGCTTAAGTGTATGTGGCGAATAATGTATGAACTCCTTTATGGCAGTTTTAAGGTCTATAGTTATCATGGAATGATTTGTATTTGAAAAGTGTTTTAATTTTAAATGGATCACTGAAGCTTCCATCGGTTACTGTCTTGTCTTTGTTCTTAATTTCTGTTGGATTTAATTTACACACATGTCCTCTATTGTCAGGACAGATTGATCTTTTTTTGTAATTTGATGCAGCCTATAATTGGTGGTGCTGCTTAGGGTCATAATGTGCTCAAAACATTACTACTTCTTTCATTTTTAAATATTAAATGTATTACCATGTGTAATATTTATTATTCTAAGCCATTCTAAGTCAGTCCTGTTTCTAAGTCATCCATCATGGTCAATTGCTCCCTGACAGTGTAAGGTAACCAAAAGTGTAATAGAGGTAGTCTACGAGTGTATCTGTAATTCTGTACGTTTTTTTCTTCTTCTCGGAACACGGAACTTGAACCACTCCTTTGCCAATTATGTATGTGAAGAAAATTCATTAAAATAAGTTTTCACTTTGTGTCAAGGCCATTACTTGAAATTGATATCAAGCACATGGCTATATGTCTATTTTCTCATTTTGTGCAATTACAATAAGCATTTACTATAAACAACAACCTAATTACTTCCAGAAAGTATGTAAATTGATATACATTCACTTAAATGACAAAAAGAAAAATGCTGAATTTATAAAAAACTAAAAATGGGTATGAGTTGTATGTCTTAAGCAAAGAAAGGCTTGCATCTGACCATTTCCATTACATTTTTACATTTTAAGCATTTAGCAGACGCTCTTATCCAGAGCGGCTTACAAGATGTGCATTAATACATGGTAGGAACAATCAGTTTGCGCAATAGATCAGTGCAGTAATACAGCGATAGACATTGTTGTAGGCAGCTGCATACCATACCTGTAACACTGGGAAGAAAAAGGTTAGTAATTTTTTTAAATTAATTTTTAATTAATTCAACACTTCCCAAACCTACCACATTTGGCCAGAAACAAACACATGGCCAGCTCTGATGTTATAACGAGTGATATACAGTCAAACCGGAAAGTCTGCACACCCCTTTCACCCTCTCCACGTTTCATTGCGTTAGACTTATTCTACAATAGATTATGTTCATTTTTTGTCTCAAAATTCTACACAAAATAGCCCATAAGTGAAAACAGGTTTTTAGACATTTGTGCTAATTTATTAAAAATCAAAATGTAAAATATATGTACACAAGTGTGCACACCCTTTGATATGACACCACTCCATCAATCAGAGCTTTTTGGTAGTGGCTAGACGGAAGCTACTCCTGAGTGAAAGGCATATGACAGCCCACCTGGAGTTCGCCAAATGGCACTTAAAGGACTCTAAGAGCATCAGGAAAAAGATTATCCGGTCTGATGAGACACAAATTGAACTTTTTGGCCTGAATGCCAAGTGCTAACATAAAGACCAAAAAGGTCTGATTGATGGAGTGGTGCAGAGATGGTTGTCCTTCTGCCAGGTTCTCCCATCGCTGCAGAGGAACTCTGAAGCTCTCTTAGAGTGGCCATTGGGTTCTTGGTCACCTCCCTGACCAAGGCCCTTCTTGCCCGGTTACTGAGTTTGGCCAGATGGCCAGCTCTAAGAAGAGTTGTGGTGGTTCCAAACTTCTTCCATTTCACAATGATGGAGCCCATTGTTCTCCTGGGTGCTTTCAATGCTTTAGCAATGTTTTTATACCCTTCCCCAGATCTATGCCTCAACACAATTCTATCTCGGAGGTCTATGGAGAGTTCCTAGGACTTCCTGGCTTGGTTTTTACTCTGACATGCACTGTCAACTGTGGGACGTTATATAGACAGGTGTGTGCCTTTCCAAATCATGTCCAATCAATTGAATTTACCACAGGTGGATTAGAATCAAGTTGTAGAAACATCTCAAGCAGTATCAATGGAAACAAAATGCACCTCAGCTCACTTTTGGGTGTCATATCAAAGGGTGTGCACACTTGTGTACATATGATATTTTACATTTGGATTTTTAATAAATTAGCACAAATGTCTAAAAACGTGTTTTCACTTTGTCATTACGGGCTATTTTGTGTAGAATTTTGAGACAAAAAATGAACTTAATCTATTGTAGAATAAGTCTGTAACGCAATGAAACGTGGATAAGGTAAAAGGGGTGTGCAGACTTTCCGGCTTGACTGTACTTTAATTCACATCTAATTTTTTTAAACAAATCCAAAATCCAAAATCTTCTTCGAAACGTATTTCATGACGCAGACGAGGCAAGCTACAATCAACTTCCAATTAAGGGTACATCTTATTCATGTAATTGACGAGATAAACACTGTTGTATGGTAAAATGCATCTCTTCCTTTTATGGCAGGGGGATGTTGTTATTCATCTATTGTTCCAAATTTGAATTTGACAAGGGGATGCGTCGTTAAAAGAATCCATAATTAGCCACGTCATCAATGATTTGGCCCGCAGGGGGACGAAACTTATCCGCTTCCTCGGAACCTGTTTTGCTACTGTGAATTCGGCATCACTGCCCCCTAGCTGCGCGGATGAACCGCGGCTGCACATCCTGTTTTTTACCCCCAAGAAAGGGTAGATGAAAGGGACTATATCCTCCACCGTAAGGACGGAAAGGTAATGTAGCCAGCTGTCAACAATGTAACAATGTAGTAGTTAACATATTTTAAAGCGAATTAACGAGGCTGTCATGAGATGCATGTGCGGGGCGAAAATCAGGAAAAATAAAGGTATTTCGCAGGCTATGAACCTTAACGTAGTTAACCAGAGCTGTTTTGACAATCGTCCGAATTCATTGTGGAAATATAATCTGATCGGGCTAGTTGTCTACGCGCAGACGTAACGACTCCACTACTGACTAGCATTTGTGTGTCGACAAGAAGTAGCTAACTTGCCATTATGATGCAGTCCAACGTTTTAATAAGCACATTTGGTAGCTAGCTTGGTCGCTAACTCCTGACAAGAAAGCGGTCCTTTTCCTGTTCAACTTTAGGGATATGAGTCCAGTCGAAACTGAGGTGTTTTACTCACAGATCTTATGTCAAAATATGGTGTCTGTGTCGCGTAAATGCAAATGTTAGCTATGCATTTGATACCAGGTAAAAAAATAAAAAAAAATACGACGCTCGCTCGCTAAATGGATATCCCTTGCAAATTGTGTAAGCGCTTAAAAGGATTGTCTAGAGAAATTGCATTTTTCATTATCGCGGCGTTTTCCTGGATTGGATCATCATTAGAGTTCTTTGACTATGGTTCTCAAGGTTGGCAGATCGCATTTTCTTCCGGGGATTGTGCATTTAACTTAAGGCATGTATGCGTTGGCTAATGTTATATATTTGTAGTCACATGTGTCTTCAGTAAATTACTAGAAGTCGAAAGATCATTCGATGTGCTGTCTTTCCGAATGATTCGCCAAACAGATGTCATCGCTTCCGTTTTTCTCCGATCAACCTTAACATTGTTACTGAGCAGCTTGATGCGTCTCCATCAGTGGGCACAGCATCGCGTAGGATACTTCCAGTTGATTAAGGCATAGCTAACGTTACTAGCTAGTACCGCTTTGAAATAAGAATTTAATCATTAATATCCCCTTAACTAATCGTCAATGCACTATTATATAACATTGTTAAATTAACGCATTAAGTCTCATACCGATCTTCTTCATCATATAGGGACACCGGGATGTAGCCAACTCCGCCGGCTTATCTAAAGGGTAAGTTTTTACTTTGCAATGGCTAGCTCATGTGTATCAAACGCGGTTTTTACCGAAGCTTTTTTAAAACGCATTAATACCGTGCACGATCAAAATACGTGTATTCTATCCCCCTCACAGACCTGAGAGACAGCTGCACAGAAAATGGACAGTTACGGGTAGGTGCTTAGATTTCTATAGGCCTACCGTTGTCGTTACAGTTGCTCTTTATACAAACCCGACCTGTGCCCGTCCTCAAACCACCCTCCCTCCCCGCGCCAGGTTTTCCAGTGATATGTTCAGCGGCCGGGCGATGCTAGGGGAGGACAGCTCGGTCATGGCCCGCATGCAGAAGAAATTCTGGAAGACCAAGCAGGTTCTGATCAAAGCCACGGGCAAGAAGGAGGACGAGTACGTGGTGGCCTCTGATGCAGACCTAGACGCCAAGCTGGAGGTGTGTGAATGCCTGTATATGTCTTTGTACGTCTGTGATCCCTGTGTGTCTGTACACACCTGTATTATGTCTTATGTTCACTCGTGTCCAAATGTGTGTGTCAGTACATGTGTACTGTGTCTTTGTACGTCTGTGAGTGCCTGTGTCGGTCTGGATTCGTGTTAAGTTTGTATATCCCGTTCCCGTTCTTGATCACACAGAGGACATTTATTCAAAGAAATGTATTCAAATGAGATGTTGCAGTGTTCCGTGGAGCAGACTCCAGGTGTTGCCGCATGGGAGGGTGTTGTAGGGTATATCCAGGGTGACTTGCTGTGTATGCCTCACATTCGACATATTAGCCAGTTACATCGCTGTTTACTCAGTGGGGTCCCCTACCATTTTCCACGGCGTATTTGGTTATGCAACGTGTGTTTGGTGTGTCATTGATGTCCGGTGCCTGGTCTTGACTGTCCGAACGGCTAGGCTTGCCTCTGTCACAGAGCCACAGACGTGTGAGCTCCTCACTGTGAATCCTGGTTAGCCTTTTTCTGTCTGTCCTCATTCCCACAGCCATTTTACGTGCCATTGCTCTGTATGCTGCCCTTTTAAAAAATGTTATGATGTACATTTTTGTTTCAGATTTTTTTTCCTGTTTTTCTCCCCAATTTAGTGGGCAATTATACCCTCTATTCATTTCAATTAACCCTCCCCCACAAACTTGCCACCTGTCCTCCAGATCAAGCCAATTCCCCGCGGCTGGCGATGATCCGCCTCCTCCGAGATGGAACTTGCCCCTCTCTTCTGGAGAACACCCTTTGCGCTTCCCGGCGAGTTTGTGCCGGCTCACCCTCCCCCCTCCCCCTAGGGCGGACAGCCAAATGCCGCCCCCAATTGGGGCTCCCGGCCAGGGCGGTCTGGCACAGTCAGGTTTCAAACCGCGACCATAATAGCTCACACTCGCAATGCAGCAGTCAATGTGAGTGCGTTAGACCACTATGCTATCCGAGGCCCCCCTGTATGCTGCCCTTTAACAGCTACCTGCTGGGGATATAGCATGGGAGAGCGTACAGATCAGTGATTTCAGATCCAGAGGTGCATTATGTTGTCTCTCAGGGTGGACATGCCAACATAATTATTGTTTTTTATATGAACAGAAAGATATTTGTTAAATGGAGAACTCTTTGCTCACATCAGTTGCCTTTTCTTTTTGGGAACTTTGAACTGGGTGTACTCCAGACAAGATACACTAAGTTTTAGAACACCCCCATACACCATCAAAAGGCATTTGGAAACTGGAGGAAACTGACAGGAAGAGGTCTGGCAGACCCAAAGCCATAACAAAATCAGAAGACAAGTTTCTGAGAGTCAACAGCTTGTGTGATAGGCGGCGAACAGGACAACAGCTTCAAGCACAGCTTAGCACAGGTTGAAGTAAGGAAGTCTGTTTCAACTGTGAAGAGAAGACTTCGAGCTGCAGGTTTGACAGGTCGAGTGGCAGTAAGAAAGCCATTGCTAAGATGGCAAAATAAGAAAAAGAGGCTTGCCTGGGCCATGAAGCATAGCCAGTGGACTACTGGCTTGACAGGAAATTGCTTTGCAACACGATTGCTGTGTCATATGTGCAGAGTTTGAGCAGATTGTTTGTTGCTGTCAGGATATTATTTGGATTGTGTTTTGTATTTTTGCTTAGGGTTTGGCGTTTTGTCATTAAAAAGGGTAAAAGGATGCAAGATTTGCTCTTAAGGTAAACATTTGTCGCCATTAGGGGACAGAGGGAATTTTCTATTTTTTCCTCATCTAGCTTCAGAAAGCTTGTTTAAAAAGTTACAGATTTGGCATTACACCCAGCTGACGCGAGGTTTTTTTGTGGTTTTTCGCCCTCTCCGGAGCAAATTCAAGAGCAGGGAAATATACTATAGCTAACTAGCTTTTGTTGGCTTAAATTTAATTGTTATATTTCAAGCGTTGATCGTATAGCCGTTTCGGTTGGCTGCTACTAGCGCTCTTGCTACAGACAACCGGACCGAAAGTTTTCTAAATCGCTTTAAGTGTTGTTTCCATTTAGAAATGTCTGCACCTGACTCTTCGGAACCGCCTCGGTGTATAGTATTTTTATCGACTTGGTGTCTCTGTTTTGGAAGTAATTCATTCAGTGCAGGGAGAGCAGTAGATATATTTAGGGGTGAAAATGTGGCCATCGGCACTGCAGTGCGAGTGTTGTAGAATGATTGCGTTTCTGGAAGGAGACTTCCAGGAGGGTTTCGTCTGCGGCCGTTGCCAGCTAGTGAAGCATCTCGAGAGCAAGATTCTTGATCCCGAAGCCCAACTTGCTGGTCTCGATTGCCCTGCAGAATTTGTAGAGTTACAGGAACTTATTAGTACGCCCTTTAGAGAGATAGCCTGCACACCGAAGCGGCGTAGGTGGGAGCCTCTAGAGCAGGTAGGGAGAGAGAGTTGGGTAGCGGTAGGGCGCTAGCGTAGAAAAGGGCGCGCACATGCAGCGGTGGCATCTCCAGAGATTGTGGTGTCCAATCAATTCCAGCCCTTGCAGGAAGAGGATCTGCCCCAGGGCACCCTGGCAGCCATGCCACCCAGGAAAAGGGAGTTAATTGTAGTGGGGGATTCTATAATTAGAGGTATAGACAGTATAGTCTGTTCGTGGGAAAAGGAATCTCGCATGGCATGTTGCCTGCCTGCTGCTCAGGTTGGAGACCTGGAACACGCGGACAAGCTCCTGGCCAGAGCAGGGGTGGATCCAGTGGTCATGGTCCATGTTGGAACCAATGACATACAGGTGCATCTCAATAAATTTGAATATTGTGGAAAAGTTCATTTATTTCAGTAATTCAATTCAAAAAGTGAAACTCATATATTATATAGATTAATTACACACAAAGTGAAATATTTCAAGCCTTTATTTGTTTTAATTTAGATGATTATGGCTTACAGCTAATGAAAACCCAAAATTCAGTATCTCAGAAAATTAGAATATTGTGAAAAAGTTCAATATTGTAAACTCACGGTGTCACACTCTAATCAGCGAATTAACTCAAAACACCTGCAAAGGTTTCCTGAGCCTTTAAATGGTCTCTGTCTGGTTCAGTAGGCTACACAATCATGGGGAAGACTGCTGACTTGACAGTTGTCCAGAAGACCGTCATTGACACCCTCCACAAGGAGGGAAAGCCACAAAAGGTAATTGCTAAAGAAGCTGGCTGTTCACAGAGTGCTGTATCCAAGCATATTCATAGAAAGTTGAGTGGAAGGAAAAAGTGTAGTAGGAAAAGGTGCACAAGCAACAGGGATAACCGCAGCCTTGAGAGGATTGTCAAGCAAAGCCCATTCAATAATTTGGGGGAGTGGACTGAGGCTGGAGTGGACTGAGGCTGGAGTCAGTGCATCAAGAGCCACCACGCACAGACGTATCCAGGACATGGGCTACAACTGTCGCATTCCTCGTGTCAAGCCACTCCTGAACCAGAGACAACGTCAGAAGCGTCTTACCTGGGCTAAGGAGAAAAATAACTGGACTGTTGCTCAGTGGTCCAAAGTCCTCTTTTCAGATGAAAGTAAATTTTGCATTTCATTTGGAAATCAAGGTCCCAGAGTCTGGAGGAAGAGTGGACAGGCACAGAATCCAAGTTGTTTGAAGTCCAGTGTGAAGTTTCCACAGTCAGTGATGATTTGGGGTGCCATGTCATCTGCTGGTGTTGGTCCACTGTGTTTTCTCAAGTCCAAAGTCAACGCAGCCGTCTACCAGGAAAGTTTAGAGCACTTCATGCTTCCTTCTGCTGACAAGCTTTATGGAGATGCTGATTTCATTTTCCAGCAGGACTTGGCACCTGCCCACACTGCCAAAAGTACCAATACCTGGTTTAATGACCATGGTATTACTGTGCTTGATTGGCCACCAAACTCGCCTGACCTGAACCCCATAGAGAATCTATAGGGTATTGTCAAGAGGAAGATGAGAGACACCAGACCCAACAATGCAGACGAGCTGAAGGCTGCTATCAAAGCAACCTGGGCTTCATAACACCTCAGCAGTGCCACAGGCTGATCGCCTCCATGCCACACCGCATTGATGCAGTAATTCATGTAAAAGGAGCCCCGACCAAGTATTGAGTGCATATACATGAACATACTTTTCAGAAGGCTGACATTTCTGTATTAAAAATCATTTTTTTATTTTTATTGGTCTTATGTAATATTCTAATTTTCTGAGATACTGAATTTTGGGTTTTCATTGCCATAATCATCAAAATTAAAAGAAATAAAGGCTTGAAATATTTCACTGTGTGTAATGAATCTATATAATATATGAGTTTCACTTTTTGAATTGAATTACTGAAATAAATTAACTTTTCCACGATATTCTAATTTATTGAGATACACCTGTAGGTAAGGGTAGGGTTGAGGTTCTGCAGGACAAATGTACAGAATTAGGATTGAAGTTAAGGGGCAGAACCTCCACGGTGGTCTTCTCTGGAATTCTGCCAGTACCACGTGCTAGCAAAGGCAAGCAGAATTGTATATGGAGATTTAACATGTGGCTACAAACCTGGTGCAGGAAAGAGGGGTACAGGTTTATGGGGCACTGGGACTCCTTTTGGAACAGGGGTGACCTGTACAAGTGGGACGGGCTACACTTGAACCGGAGGGGTACAGATGCATTGGGCCAGCATATGCTCAGGGTAGCGGAGGAATATTTAAACTAGGGACTGGGGGGGGCAGGGAGGGAAATTAGTAGTAGTAGTAGTAGTATGGATAGGGAGGTACAGACTGCCCAGATGGAAGATACCAGGGAAGAGTGTAATAAATGTGAGGATATAATTAATAAAGATTTTTTGGATCATAATGTGAATAGAGGTGGTTCGGCACAGTTATGTGTGGAGGGGAAGGACAACGTAAGTGTGAGTAAGGCTCTGAGGTTCATGTGTTTAAATGCGAGAAGTATAAAAAAAAAAATGTTTGGAACTGGAGGCTGTCATGTAGAATGGGGGTTATGACATTGTTGGGATTACTGAGACATGGCTTGGCGCAGCGGATGGGGATGAATATAATGTAGAGGGGTACAAATTGTTTACGAAGGATAGGACTAATAAAAGAGGAGGAGGAGTGGCCCTTTATGTGAAAGACAATCTTAATGTGCAGGAAATTCCAGGTATAAACTCATTAGTTTCTTGTGAGGACATCTGGATTAGATTACTGGGAGATCATGAGAAGGGCCTATAGGAGTATGCTATAGACCTCCAGCTTCAGACGGTAACATAAATAGTACGCTCTATGGTAACATAAAACAAACCTGTGCTGAAGGAGAGACGATAATAATGGGCGACTTCAATTACCCCTCTATTAATTGGGAGATAGTGACAAGTCAGGGCAAATGTGAAGAGGAGTTTTTAGATATGGTCAATGACTGCTTTTTGGTACAGTCTGTTACTCAGCCTACGAGAGGGAAATCAATACTGGATCTGGTTTTGTGTAACAATCCTGATAGAATTTGCAGCACAGAGGTAGGAGAACCACTAGGGGCAAGTGACCACAGTGCAGCTATTATTTTATTTTTTTGGCAAGTTAAGACAGCCTCCTCTAACTCTAGAATTTTTTATTTTAGACGAGCTGACTTTAATAAAATGAGAGAGAATTTAAGTAATATAGATTGGGTAAAACTTCTAGATTGCAGAACTGTGAATGAAAAATTGATAATATTTAAAAGGGTTATTGTAGATGTACAGTGTAAATTCATCCCAAAAGTAAGGAAAAATAGGATGAAAAAACAGTCTCCGCAGTGGATGACTAAATCTTTACGGGAGATTTTGAGGCAAAAGAAGGGAAGAGTATATAAAAAGGATAACTCGGAGAGAAACAAGTTAGAATATTGTAATATGCGGGCTAAGGCTGAAAAGGAAATAAGATCAGCTAAAAGGCGGTTTGAAATTAAAATTTCCCAAGATGCAAAAAGTCATCCTAAGAAGTTTTTTCAATATTGTAGTAGAAAAAGGAAAGTTAAGGAGGAGGTTAAGTCATTAAGAATAAGGAAGGAACTTTGGTTTATAATAATAAGGATATTGCTAACACATTAACAGTTACTTTGTTGAGAGCTTTATTATAGAAGAGGTTATAAATATGCCTAAATGTATAGACAAGGTACAGAATGTTTTTGAGGACTTTGAAATAAGGGACGTAGAAGTACTACAAAAACTACAAAAACTTAAGACAAATAAGGGAGCAGGCCCAGATGGAATATATCCCAGAGTACTCAAAGAACTTGGGGAAAGTATATATAAACCATTGACCGATATTTTCATTCACCCATAATCACCGGAGAAATACCAGATGACTGGAAGCAGGGTAGTATAATTCCAATATATAAGAAGGGGGACCGTACTGACCCAGGGAACTATAGGCCTGTCAGTTTAACTTGCATCGCATGTAAAATGCTGGAATGTATTATTAGGGATAAGTTGGAATCATTCTTGAAAAATAATAGTATTTTAAGGGAGAGCCAACATGGTTTTCTCAAAGGGAGGTCATGCCTAACAAACCACCTGGACTTTTTCGAAGAGGCTTCAAAGTGTGTTGACCTGAACCAGGCTCATCATATTATATATTTGGACTTTCAGAAAGCATTTGACAAGGTGCCACATGAGAGGCTCATTGCTAAAATGAATTGAGTAGGAATTGCAGGAGTAGTTTCAGAGTGGCTTCATAATTGGCTGCAAAGGCGAATACAAAGAGTAACAGTAGGTGGGGCCGTATCTGACCTCGGTGCTGTGGGCAGTGGTGTTCCGCAGGGATCGGTGCTGGGACCTCTGCTCTTCCTTATTTACATAAATGATCTTGATATGGATGTTAGTAGCAAAATATTTAAATTTGCAGATGATACTAAACTTGGGGGTTTGGCAAACAGTTTGGAATCGACTAAAGTAATCCAAGATGATTTAAACAAAATCCAAAATTGGGCAGATACATGGCAGATGACATTCAATATTGCTAAATGTAAAGTTATGCATGTGGGAAATAAAAACATTAGACAGGAGTATTTTATGGGAGGAGAAAAGTTAGTAGGTGTTCAATTTGAAAAAGACTTAAGACTTGATCAACTACAGTTCCTATCTGCATCAAAGCAGTGTGCTACAGCAGTGAAAAAAGCCAACAGGATGCTGGGATACATAGCAAAAAGTATTGAGTATAAATCAAAGGAAGTTATATTAATGTTATATAATGCCTTTGTCAGACCTCACTTAGAATACTGTGTGCAGTTCTGGGCACCACACTACAAGAAAGATATAGAAGCTCTTGAAAAAGTCCAAAGAAGGAAAGATTTAAGCTTAGCAAACGGAGATTTAGGGGGGATTTGATTGAGGTTTTTAAATTCCTAAAAGGGATTAACAAAGTGAAATACCAAAGATTTTTAAAGGTAAGTGAGGTCAGCAGAACAAGAGGCCACAGGTGCTACGCCTAGTTGGTCAGGGGGTTCATCCTAAAGCAAGATAAAGACCCAAAACATACCTCCAGGCTATGTCAGAACTACCTTAGAAGAAAAGAACAAGACGGTAGGCTTCAAATCATGGAATGGCCAGCACAGTCTCCAATACTTAAACCCCATCGAGCTGGTTGGGATGAACTGGACAGAAGGGTGAAAGCAAAGCAACCTGCAAGTGCAACACATTTGTGGGAACTTCTGCAACAGTGTTGGGAAGAACTTTCCAAACAATATTTGATTTCCATTGTAGAATGAATGCCACCAGTGTGTTCGGCTGTTATATCTGCAAAAGGTGGCTACTTTGATGAGTCCAAAATTTAGATTACATTTAGTTAAACAAAACAATTCCATGATTTCTTTTCTTATCTCCAATTGTTTATTTGTTCTATGCTTTAATTTCAGAGTACATTGAAACACTAAACTGCGTAAATGTCAATAAAAACTGGAAAAATGAGGTGTTCTAAACCTTTTGACCGGTAGTGTAGACTGCTCAAAATCATGCAGTCTTGAGAAGTTAGTAGCCATCTGAAATAGCAGTCTCTCTCTTCATATTTGCCGTTTAAACTGGGACTGACCTATTTTTGAATTGTCTCATTCAAAGCACCTCTGCGAAGCATTTTATGTACGCAGCTGAATGGGGATGGCAAAAAAACATTAGCTAATAACGAAATAAACATTTTTGTTTGTGTGTGTGCGTGTGGGAAAATCTGTGTATGAATAAGCGTGCGTGCGTGGGTCTGTCTGTGTGTAGCGTGTCAGGTTCTGCAAGCGACGAGACCAGATCCTTAATGACACATTTTTCTTTTCATATTCAGTCTTATGTTGTATCCATGTATCCAATTGTGGAAACATCACATATCGCATATGTATGACCTTGTAGGGCTGCATCAGTGACTGTTGAGCAGCACCTCGCGGGTTTAAAGTGGTTGCTGAGTCCTGGGGGGGTGACACACCGTGATTCCTCATTTGATAAATCATGTGGCGTCTCAGCTGCCCCCCCCGATTCTGAAGTGATCCAGTCCTTATTAGTGTCACCCTCACTCACAGAGAACTTTGTGCCACTTATCATCAAGTGTGTACTAGACTTGAGCATGTGAGAGTAACAGAGTGCGTGTGCGTGTGCGTGTGCGTGTGCATTTGGGTGGACATGTCTTATATGCAGTTAAACAGTAACTAGGGGCAGCTGCTCTGCTGTAAGAGCATACACTGGAATGAGTGTGTTTGGGAGCATGTGTTTGTGTGTGTGAGAGCGAGAGTGTGTGTGTGTGTACTTTAGCAGCTCTGTGCTGCAGTCCATTTGGAGGGGAGTGAGAAATGACCCATGTTGGCACAGCTGAACCATCGTGTCTATGACGGTGAAAATGAGTGATTGCTGTTGCATGGTAACCATGATACTCGGGTAAAAAAAACTTCTGTCTGAATGAGCGCAGCAATGGGGAATTTTAGCTTTTGGGTCTATTTTTATTTATTTTTTGGAAGGAAACCATGTGGTTTTATTTAATCACTGAATAAAAGTGTTTTGTTCTTTTTTTCCCTTCCCTCTCCACAGTTCTTCCGCTCCGTGCAGAACACGTGCACAGAGCTGCTGAAGGTGATCGAGAAGTACCAGGAGCGAATCACGCGTGAGTGTCGCCTGAGAGAGCCTGATGGACGTAGCGGTGCGAGAATGTCTCGAAGGGGTGGTAGCCATGTTCTCTCTCTCCCTCCCTCCCTGTCTGTCTGTTTACCGTGCTCCCTCTCTCCCACCCCAGACCTGTCCCAGGAGGAGAACGAGCTGGGGCTCTTCCTGCGCTTCCAGGCGGAGCACGACAGGACCAAGGCGGGGAACATGATGGATGCCACCAGCAAGGCCCTGTGCACCTCCGCCAAGCAGAGGTGGCGCCCCCTCACCCTCCTCACTTTAAGGGCCTCCGCCCCGCATGCCTGTGCGGTCGCAGTGCCACTGACCAGTCAGATAGCGTGACACGTCCTGTGGGGCTGGCTATTTCTGCTATTAACCTTTTAGGGTCGGCTGGATTGTCGCCGATCCAGCAATAAAAGTATATTTCTATTTCTAACTTTGCAAGATTTTATCATACACACGCGGCAAAAACATTGACAGAAACCTTAGAATCGCGACTTTCCGATTTGAGCACTGGCAAATAATATGAGATTTCAAAAATGAGGTTAATTAGACAAAAAGTAAACCTTTTATTTGCCATGTTTTCAAATACTCCGTTACATATTCCGTTTGTTGTAACGTTACAAATTGCAATAGGCACTCAAGATCTATGTAAAAATACTTTTCACATTGCAAAGAAAATCTTTCTAATTTCAAACGTAAATTACACAAATGGGGTCTGACTAGGTGGCAAGTGGTTATCTTTACAAAATACTGAAGTTCTGATAACATTGTAGGTACAGATCGTTTGTTAGAACACAAAAGATAACATCATCTGGAATGCCCTCCGCCCTCCCCCCACACATCCGACCTGTGGGGGTTAATATCTATGCATCAATGCATGAGAACGTTCTTTCGTCCGTGCTGTGTGGCGAGGTCTGTGTTAACACCTGTCCGCGCATCCTCTCCTGACCGTCTCTCTCCATCTCTCTGCCCGTGCGTTGAACATGGCCCCCCCTGCGCCCGTCCCGCTCAGACTGGCGCTGTGCGCCCCGCTGCAGCGTCTGGAGCAGGAGATGGAGACGTTTCGGCGGCGTGCCATCACGGACAGCCTGCTGACGGTGGGGCGCATGGAGAAGGCCCGCACCGAGTACCGCGGGGCGCTGCTGTGGATGAAGGACGTGTCCCAGGAGCTCGACCCCGACACCTACAAGCAGCTGGAGAAGTTCCGCAAGGTGAGAGGGGAGCGAGTCGGGGAGGAGTGGCGAATTAGACATTGATTTGACGTTTTGGCTCACTGCATTAAACTAAATTCGCACCTATTGCGCCAGGTGTGTAACGTGTAGGAATTTTCCCCTGGTGTTCTGGCCAAATTCCCTGTGTAGCCATCTTAGTATCCCCTGGTTTAATTGGCTAACTGAGATGCCCTGCTCTCCATCTCAGCGTGGCGTGTGCTGAGCCACTCTGGCACAAAATGGCTGCCGCTGCAGCTCTCTTGCGAGCTGTGAGTGCTGAGGTGAATTGAACCCCAGCAACTGGGGCAGAGTGAGACCTGATGACACAGATCTGCTGTGATTACCCGGGTTTGACTCATTATCGCCCCAATCCCTCCCTCGGTGGATAGAGTTCTTCCCTGCTCTTTCACAGCGTCCTGGGGAACAGAGACGCCTGTGAGGACCTGTAACCCAATACTCTCACGTTGGGCCTGGTTTAACAGGCTGCGGGACAGGTGGGGAGACACAGATATTTGCCCTGCGTTTGAACTCTAGGCAGGGCAGCTATGGAGAAGGACCCAATTTAGACATGAACAATCAGGTCTGTTGTAAGTGTTGGGTGCTCAAGAAATTACTCTGTCCGTCCGATTTTATTTAATGTAACACGCACAGCTAAGTAATATAACAGATTTTTTCCCCCTTTGCTTCTCTTCTTTCTGGTCTGGGCACCTACTAAAGCTCCTGAGTGGTTAGAGCGAAATGAATTACCGCATGTAATAAACGTAAACCTTGCGTTTGTTTTTCTACTTAAGGCTTTTTTTTCTGACATAAATCCGGAATGAGTAAGTCAAACACGCACGAAAGCTTAACAGAAAGACAGCCTATTATTTACTTTCTTTGCGGCTTTTCTTATTTTTAAGAAGGCATTTTAAGTTGACTATATGGCATAGATGGCAGCCGTATCAACCTGTCACAGTGCACCCCCCCCATTGAAATATAAATGGGGATCATTAAATATAAATGTACCTTGGAGAAGGCAGCCGTCATGTGCGACGGCTTGTTTTCTTAAAGCGGTGGCCTGCCTCCAAACCCTCCTCTCCTCCGTTGCCACGCTGCCCGCCTGCCAGCGGGTGGAAAAAAACTCCCGTTCGCTTGGCCGCCACACGCACGGAAGCTGCACGCCTCACCTTTTTAAACCAAATGTTCCATTTCTCAAAGTGACGGCGCAGCCCACTGTCTCTCTCTTTCTCTGGTGATTACTTTGAAATTCTACTCCGCCGCACAGTTTTTGAAAGCATTTTTCAACAATCTCTCCGTGAGATGTCAAAAAACACTGATTAAAAAAGTTGTAGGAGCCAGCTGAGTTCCCATGACGCAAATGTCACTGGCTAAGAGAAATTGACTAAATCAAATTCAAATTCTCACCCTTTAAGATGTGTAGGGAGAGGAAGGCTTAATTCAGCTTAGTAAAAATTATTAGCAAATACAGTCCTGAATCCTGTTTTTAATACATTTTCATATAGTGCAGCTACCTTTTAATGTGTTGTGGTGTGTACAAAAATACTAGATACCTTTTAATGTTTTATGGTAATTATAAATTGCAGCTGGCATTTTTGTCTGTCTGAGGGAGGGTGGGTTGCTAGTAGCAACTTGCTAGGAGACCTGAAGGTCCTTCAGGCAGAGAAACTGCTGATTGTTAAATGCAGCTGACCAAGTTAACGTCTCAAAATTATACAGGATTTCCCACTGATACTGTCCCTGTACCAGTGGGCCGTTATTCATTTGTTCACTCTATTATTGTGAAACTAAAAGTTAAGCACATTTTTTTCTTCCAGAACGTGGGAAATTCATTTTTCGTTTCATTTTTAACACTGGAAATTAATTTCAAAATTGTATCGCGTGCATTGTCTGTGTGCGCGCGCACATGTATGAATGCCTGTGCGCACATGCATTGGTTTGCTCCAAACAAATCCGTTGCTTTGTTATTATATTGGCTTTTCTGCCAACAATACTGTACTGTTTTCCAGCTGTGCATTTTGGGTGTGTAATGGTGTAAATGTATAAAGTAAATTATACAATATACTAATTATGCCAAGTGTGTTATTGGTTGGAGAAAAATCCAGTGTACAGCGTTAACAAGGTAACTGCCAAAAAAAAGGAAACACCAACATGAAGTGTCTTAATAACGCGTTGGGCCTCTACGAGCCACCAGAATAACTTCACTGTGCCTTGGCATAGATTGTACAAGTGTCTGGAACTCTATTGGATGGATGCGACACCACTATTTCATAAGAAATTCAATAATTTCATATTTTGTTGATAGTGGTGGAAAACATTGTCTCATTGTTCAATTGGGTTGAGATCTGGTGACTGAGATTGCCATGGCATATGGTTTACATCGTTTTCATGCTCATCAAACCATTCAGTGACCACTCGTGTTCTGTGGATGGGGGCGTTGTCATCCTGGAAGAGACCACTCCCATCGGGAGAGAAATGCTTCACCATAGGATGAAGGTGGTCACTCAGAATGGCTTTGAATTTATTTGCATTTACTTTGCCCTTTAAGGGATTAAGTGGATCTAAACCATGTCAGGAAAATGCACCCCATACTATAATAGAGCTGCCAGAACCCTTCATTTACTCAAATGTTTCCATTATTTTGACAGTGACCTGTATACACAGAATCTGAGCTTTGCTGCTTCGTAAACAAAGATGTCCCGATGCACGCCAGTGAAGTACTGTTTCTATTAGGTCTTTTTTATGTTTGATGAAGCTGTTGTGTTATTTGCATGAAAGACAATACGCAGTTGCACTTTCATCCAACCGTTTCAAGCAGCTCAGCTTTCTCAACCAGTAGATGGAGCTGTTTCCCCATATTTCCACGCTACATGATGACAGCAAATTATTGTTTTTTTTGGTGAAAAGTTGATTGAGTTGATGGAGAAATTCCCCCCTCCTAGTCAGCATTGTGGTTAGTTTCTGTCCTGACCCTGGAAGAATGAGAGTTAACCTCTTTGCTTTGAACTTAGTATTACAAGAGATGCATTGTGTGTAAGTACCTTGTGATAGCCTTCCATCCTGTCCTGCTATTGTTATGGAAGGTATGCTATCTGTCAAGATACGGGTTGGCGTATACCTATACAGCACCGAGAGTTTGGCACTTTTCAGGGTCTCCTACAGAAATAACTACAATGGCCAGTGATCTTCCTTTGATGTCTACATAGCTGCCTCGTTAACCACCTATATTTCAGGTGTTTCATTAACTACAGTTAACAGCTGTCTACCTAGCTTTCCAGTTACATAATATTAGTTAGCTAGCTAGCCATCTACTGCTAGTTTTTTGCCTTATAGCTTGGGAAGGATGGCTTCCTACTAAAGTTTAAAAGAGCAATGTTCACTTTAAAACTGCATGTTTTTACCTGGAGGAATAAGTTACGCTCTAAGGAATGCAATGCTAAGGAATATAAGTGGTTCTGTGTGGTTCAGTAGGTAGAGCATGGCGTTGGCAACGCTTAGGTTGTGGGTTCGATTCCCATTGGGACCACATCTACTGAAAAATATATGCATTCATTACTGTAAGTCGCTTTGGATAAAAGTGTCTGCTAAATGGCATATATATATAACCACAACAAATAGTAATGTGGACAGAATCGCCAGCTACATTCTCTGTAAGTAAGGATCACCTTCCGTAACATTATCATTATCAATTCGTCCAAGTTGTATGATCCGTGCCAATATATATGACTGTATACCAACTCTCACAACTTCAGACTAGCATTATAGGCAAAATGTAAATGTTAAATATCCACATCACTGTACAGTAAGTTAGTTGTATCTCGTATAACGCGAATTCGGATAAACATGCAGTATTGAATTGAGCATTGTTCTTTTGAACTGTAGACATGGGAAGCCCTCCTTCTCAATTTAAGTCCACTCACGTGTCGTGAGCTAGCCAAGCTCCGGCGTTGGTGGGGAGCGAATACAGCGAGCTGTATGATAGTCAGTATATTTCAGTCTGTCATCACATCTTTTTTGAACTGTAGCGTATATGATGATATTAATACGCGCATGTGTGTATAGGCTACGTACAATTGATACGATTGAGTTGAGTTATGGCGTTAATATCTTACTGTATTACTACAACTAACTAACTGTACAGTGACGTGAGTAGAGTCGCCAGCTACATTCTCCCTGAGTAAGGATAACCTTCTCTAATGTCACCACGATCCATGCATTACATTTGGTTGATCTGTGCTGTATTATGACTAATGTATATGCTGTACCATGACCTGACAGTCGTGGCTATTCAGATGAACAACAACAACAGCAGCAGCTAGTGCACAGATATACAATATGTCCTCACTCCAGAACGCTGCACAGTGAACACACGTTTTACGATTACATTAACGGACCAATATACAGCATCATACACATTTGTTAATTTGCCAGCGATGTGATGTCAATCCTTCTGCTCCCAAGTTGTGAATGGCATCAAACACACTGCTAATGAACATGTTGTTGCTGACGGAGTGCTTTTAATTAACCATATAGACGACAAGATGAAGAAACGCAGCTCCAAGTTACTTGAACGAATGTAGGAAAATACAATACAACTTTGTTAATCCCCGAGGGGCAATTTGAATTTGGGCATGGTAAAAATAGACAAGAAGCAGACACAGACAGATACAATAAAGCTACATTGGGACTAGATGCCCAAGTGAAATTAAAATAAATACGTGTAAAAAATTAAAAGTTAGTCCACATGCACGGTAGGCATTTCACATGCCAAGCTCCAGGTAGAGCCTAGCACGTCTTTTAGTGCCTTGTTTACCAGGCAGATGGCCTTAGATATGAAAGACGCTCTGCGTCGGTTGGTAGAGCACCTGGGGAGGCTCAGACGGCGCCCAAGAGGGAGCATTTGAAACTGGGGATAGAGGACATGGGTACTGTACCCCAGGATGTCGTGGGCCTTCCTCCTGGCCTGCTGCTCATAGAATGAGACTCGGCTTCTGAGAGGCACTCCAGTGATTTTGGAACAGGTGTTTACTATGGGTTGGAGGCGGTTCCGGTTTTTAACAGTGAGGGATGTGAACCAGCAGATGAATGAGAAGCACAGAATACTCTCAATGAAGGAGCTGTAGAAGGTTTGTAAAATTGTTTTTTTGAACACTGAATGAATTTAGCTTCCTGAGGAGGTATTGTCATTGATGGGCTTTTTTGATTATGGCTTCTGTGTTTTGCTCAAACTTAAAGGTGTTATCAAAGATGTGTCGGGGAGGCGCATTTTAGCCATCCTGCGCAGGCAGACAGAGTGGGGCCATCTTTGGCGGGTTTATGGATCTGTGAGTGAAGCCAGGGCACTTGGCTTGGTTAACCAGTGCCACACCCCACAACTTCAGGTTTATACCTACAGTTGAGCTGAATATTATGGATCATGGAGAAAATAATTATGGCCCTCCAGATTAAAGTGGAGGTCAACATGGTATGATTGGCCTCTTCCAGGGACTTGACCAGGGACTTGACCACCTTCTCTAGGACCTTCATGACCAGTGAGGTTAAGGCTATGGGCCTGTGGTCGTTGAGAGTGAGCTTTGTTGTTTTTGGGGACTTGGTTGATGGTTTTCCATGGCAGTGGAACCACCCCTTGGTCCAGCGAAGACCGGAATAGCTGCAGGAGGACCCCGCTGATCTGCTCAGCACAGTGCCTGCTACATATGCCATCCGATCCGGTGGCCTTGTTGGTTTGGGTGGCTTTGAGCAGCTTTAGCACATCCTGTTCTTGGAGGGTGAGTGTGGTGGATAGCGTAAGGCTGAGTTTGCATTCCACCATTTCGGATGCCAGGTCAGACCTCTTGTAGCGGGTGTGGAATTTGTTTAGTTCACTAGGTAGATAGGAATCACTGACCCCCTTCACACTGACATGTTGTCTCCCGGTTGTTGTATTGACAGTGGCTATGTTTTTAATTCCCTGCCACGCTGCCCTGTAGTTGCCTTGCTCAAACCTCTGCTCAATCTTATTTTTATATTGGGTTTTAGCCTGACTGATGGCCCGTTTCACCTTTCTGTTAACTTAACTTTTCTCATTAAGGATGCCTTTGGGGAAGCATTGCTTTGGAACAGTGCTTGTTTAGGTTCTGTGAAATATATTGATGAAAGTTTAGTTGTAACTTTGCATCATTTTGATATCAATAATTTGGTATGCAGACCAAATTCAGGAATTGTTTTCTATAGATGCAAAGAGAGTATATGCTTTGTAAATGAGTAACTTTTTAATGTTGAAAATGTTTTTGTTGAGATATACAGCACACAGCTTCTTCAAGCCACAAGAACCAGGGTAGGTTTTGACCTTACAAACCTGACTACGCCTTGCTCAGTTATTCAGCAAAACAGTGTTGTGAAATGAAAGCCAGTTTCGTATTTTGAAAAGCTTTCGGCCTTCGGTGCAAGGCCTGTTTGCCTCAGAGCGCACGCGATGTTTGCTCTCTCTGCAGTGAAAACACCATTATCACTGCCTCCCCTAGGGGAGACAGGAAGAACTCTCTAGAGGCCCTTAAGTGCCTCTGTGTGAATCATCTGATTCCCAGTCAAATCTAAACCAAAAATACCACATTGAAGGTACTGTGGCAGCCCCCCGGAGGCAGCCCGAGGGCGAGTGATTGACGGGAGGTACGTGGTGGGACGCTGGCTCCACCCCTTTTCCCTATATGGCCGGACAGGAAGTGTGGGAACGCACCTGCAGCCCATCCAATTTTACGAACAGCTGAAGGATGTTCGGAGGCCTATTTCAAGGGCTGATTCCTGTCACACGGCGAAGGAGTAGGGTAGTGATTGCGGAGTGTTATGGAGAGAGTGTGCTATAGAGAGTTTTGGAGAAGTGTTTTGGATTGCTTATCGTGTTTTGACTTGGATTGTTTGAGGACCCCCCTTTGTGTACCAACTACTGGACTGGATTGAGGAACTGAACTGGACTTGGATATTGGATTACGGATTACAACGACGAACAAGGATTGTGGACTTTACCCTTTTCCCTTTCCCTTCCCTTTCCCCTTTAAAAGAATAAACAAAATTGGTTGGCATTTTACTATGTTAATCGCTTTGATTAGGAGGAACACTGACAACAGATGGAGCTGTTGCGGGCGGAGATCTGACGCCTTACCGCTACAGAAGCCACAGCCGCACACCATCCCAGGATTAACCCCAGCCAGTTCATCCTGAAGCTGATGACGTCCAATCGTTTCTACAAGCGTTTGAGCGCTCAGCTGTGCGTGAAGAGTGGCCCACAGAACAATGGGCTAGTTTACTCGCTCCCTTCTTGTCGGGTGTGGCCCAGAAGACGTATCAGGATCTGACCGCGGAGCAGGCTCGAAGTTATGAATTTCTAACAAAAGAGATCCTGCACCTGTATGGCTATACTCTCGTGAGCCATGCCCAGAAACACGACCGAAGACAGTGTTATGGCTGTGGTGAGGTCGGACATCTGTCCTGGAGTTGCCCACACCGCGATGTCCCCATGCCATCCGCCTCGGCTGGTGACACGGCATTAGGAATGCCATGCGGGGTCCTGATGTCATGTTTGGCTCACGAGATGCTGCCCATTCCCAGTGACACCAGTGCGGGCCAATGGGAAAGACACGACAGCTTTGCTCAACTCCGGAAGCATGATCACGCTGGTGAGTTTGCCCTTCCCCAACGTCTTCAGAGTTCGCAAGAAACCCTGTCCATAACATGCATTCATGGCGAGACAAAAGCATACCCCACCACCCCGTTAGACTTACAGACCACGAAAGGACGACACGAGGGGAGGGCTGGAATTGTCCCAAACTTATCCGTACCAGTGTTAATTGGAAGGGATTCCCCGGTGTTCGCTAAACTGTGTTCCGGAATGCAGGAGAAAGCCAAGGAGTCCCGCAAACCTCGCCGCAGCATGACTACGAAGCTGCCTGGAGAGGTAAGAGTGTGTGGCTTGCATGAGGTCGCAGACAATGCCTCCACTGTATCCATGTCAGAATCCGGAAGTGTGGAGGAAAACCAGGAGATGGAAGAAGGGGGTCTCAGCGAATTATTCCTCATGGATCCCGCGGTGATTCCAGAACCCGCATCCCTGATGGGGCGGTTCGGCACTGCTCAGTTGGAGGATCCGAACCTGACGAGTGCACTGCAACAGGTGACCGTGGTGGACGGGAGACCCCTAGTGGGGGTGAACCAGGTAAATGACCCACATTTCGCCATAAAAAAACAAACTGTTATACCAGATGGTCAGAAAGCATGATGAAACCCTAGAATTGTTATTAGTACCTAAGCAGTTTATACCAGTGGTACTACAGCTGGCACACGCACATGTGTTGGGAGCGCAGCTAGGGGTTGAAAAGACTATGGATAGAATTAAAGCCCGGTTTTATTGGCCGGGGATAAAAAGGGCAGTGGAAGATTTCTGCCGTAACTGCCAGGAGTGTCAGCGGGTGGCCCAAAAACGGTTTTCCGAAGTCCACTCATTTCCACTCCATTTAGCTGTATAGCGATTGATTTGGTGGGGCCTCTCCCGAAGAGCAGCAGTGGATATCAATACATCCTGGTGATCCTCGATTATGCTACCAGGTACCCAGAGGCAATTCCCCTATGCACCATGGCAACTAAAGGTATAGCCTGCGAACTACTGATGTTGTTTTCTCGAGTAAGCATTCCAGAGGAAATACTAACAGACCAGGGGACTCCCTTCATGTCACGCATCATGAGTCCCAAAGTGAGTGGTGCAGTCCGATTGTGCTGGTGCCCAAACCGGACGGGACATTACAGCAATTACTTCAGAAAGTTAAACGAGATATCGAAGTTTGATGCGTATCCTATGCCCCGAATAGATGAGCTGATTGAAAGGATTGGGAATGCCTGGTTTATCAGCACCCTGGATCTAACCAAGGGGTACTGGCAGGCTCCCCAATCCCCAGCTTCGAGAGAGAATACCGCCTTTGCACCCCCCGACAGACTGTTCCAGTACCGGAAATTACCATTCGACCTACACGGAGCTCCGCCCACGTTCCAATGATTGATGGACCAGGTTCTCCGACCCCACGTGAGTATGCGGCGGCATATCTGGATGACATCGTAATCCACGGGAACGATTGGGAAACGCATCTGGCTAGGGTAAGGAATGTGTTGCAGGCGTTAAGGGAAACTGGGCTCACCGCAAACTCAAGTAAATGTCATCTAGGTCTGCAAGAAGCCGAGTATCTAAGCTACAGTGTCGGTTGTGGAGCTGTCAAACCACAGACACGGAAAGTAGAGGCAATAAGGAATTGCCATCGCCCCCTTACAAAAAAACAAGTTCGCACTTTCATCGGGCTCAGGAGTTATTATCGGCGGTTCATCCCGAACTTCACCACCATCACCACCCCTTTAACAGATCTCACCGGGAGTCAGGTGCCGACACAAGTTAAGTGGACCGAAGAGGCAGAAACTACATTCCAAAACCTACAGTCAGTGCTCTGTTCCGGACCGGTTCTTGTA
Source organism: Aldrovandia affinis (assembly GCA_029706075.1). Taxonomy (NCBI): domain Eukaryota; kingdom Metazoa; phylum Chordata; class Actinopteri; order Notacanthiformes; family Halosauridae; genus Aldrovandia; species Aldrovandia affinis. The sequence goes on along the minus strand of JAINUG010000028.1, from coordinate 7,290,488 downwards.
ACTCCAGATTTCACAAAACCCTTCCTGGTCCAGACGGATGCCTCAGAAACTGGGACAGGAGCGGTCTTGTCGCAGCTACAAGAAGGTGAGGAACATCCCATCACATGCATAAGCAGGAAACTATTGCCGAGGGAACAAAGGTACTCGACCATGGAGAAAGAGTGCCTGGCGATTAAATGGACATTAGGGACTTTAAAATATTATTTATTGGGAAGACATTTCACCCTCATCACCGACCGTGCTCCACTTGTGTGGATGTCGCGCAGTTGGGAAACGAATGCCCGAGTAACGAGATGGCTTTTGTCCTTTTGCGCGTATACTGTTCTTCACAGGTCGGGGGCTGCCAACGGGAACGCCGATGCCCTATCCAGAAGGATAGCCCTCTCTCCCGGTCGGAGCTGAGGGGGAAGGTGTGGCAGCCGCCCAGAGGCAGCCCGAGGGCGAGTGATTGATGGGAGGTATGTGGTGGGACGCTGGCTCCACCCCTTTTCCCTCCTGGCCGGACAGGAAGTGTGGGACCGCACCTGCAGCCCATCCAATTTTACGAACAGCTGAAGGACGTTCGGAGGCCTATTTCAAGGGCTGATTCCTGTCACACGGCGAAGGATAGTGATTGCGGAGAGTGTTGTGGAGAGAGTGCTATAGGGAGTTTTGGAGAAGTGTTTTGGATTGCTTATCGTGTTTGACTTGGATTGTTTGTGGACCCCCCTTTGTGTACCGACTACTGGACTGGATTGAGGAACTGAACTGGACTTGGATATTGGATTACGGATTACGACGACGAATAAGGATTGTGGACTTTACCCTTTTCCCTTCCCCTTCCCCCTTTAAACGAATAAACAAAACTGGTTGGCATTTTACTGTGTTAATCGCTTTTATTATTGATCACTGCCGGAGTTACAACTCAACACCCCAGGTTCTGGGTTTATTGGTAACGGAGTTATGGTCAACAGCTTGGTGAGTGCTGTCTCAGAGGAGACAATGCTTCGCCCGTGTCACTGCCGGTCACAGGGCTACGGCAGCAAACTCACATTATGAGGGGGGGATTGACATGAAAAATAGAGGGTGTAATTGGCTACTACATTTGGAGAAAATGGGATAAAATCAGAAACAAAAAAATAAATTATTTTAAATTTAAACAAAGATACCCTTAAGCAGTCAATTAGCTACTTTAAATAAACTTATTTTCAAAAAATTCAGATAAATTTACTGTTTAATACTGAATAACCCACATGTTATTTCTATTCGCTTGTAGATGGATGTACACTACCGGTCAAAAGTTTTAGAACACCCCCATTTTCCAGTTTTTACTGAAATTTAAGCAGTTCAAGTCCAGTGAATAACCTGAAATGGTACAAAGGTATGCGGTAAACTGCTAGAGGTTAATAAAATAAGTAGTTTAGGTTACCAAAAACTGAAAAATAATGTCAATTTAAAAAAAAAATTTGTTTCCTACACCATCAAAAGGCACTTGGAAACTGACAGGAAGAGGTCTGGCAGACCCAAAGCCACAACAAAAAAAAGTTTCTGAGAGTCAACAGCTTGCGTGATAGGCGGTTCACAGGACAACCGCTTCAAGCACAGCTTAACACTGATCGAAGTAAGGAAGTCTCAGTTTCAACTGTGAAGAGAAGACCTCGAGCTGCAGGTTTGACAGGTCGAGTGGCAGTAAGAAAGCCATTGCTAAGATGGCAAAATAAGAAAAAGAGGTTTGCCTGGGCCATGAAGCACCGCCAGTGGACTAGAAGAAAGTCTTATGGACCGATGAATCAAAATTAGAAATCCTGAAATTATTTTGTAGGCCGTCGATTAGGCGAAAGGATGGTTCCTCAGTGTGTGACACCAACTGTCAAACATGGAGGAGGAAGTGTGATGGTCTGGGGCTCTTTTGCTGGATCCAGAGTTGGTGACTTGCACAGAGTGACTGTTAACCCACGTTAACCCATTACTTGTTCCCTGAAAGGGCCTTTTTTTATAAATGAAATTTACATTATTATTTTTTTTTTTAACCTCTGGCAGTTTACCTTTGTACCATTTCAGGTTATTCACTGGACTTGAACTGCTTAAATTTCAGTAAAAACTGGAAAATGGGGGTGTTCTAAAATCTTTGACCAGTAGTGTATTTGTTAAATATTTAAGAGCGTGTAAGATATTATTATTTATTATTATCTTTTGTTTGATTCCTGTCATTGACTTACTTGTGTACAACCTGTGTCTGCGCATGAACTGTGTGTGCGAAAATTGAAAAATGTCTGAACAATTGCTTAACAAATAATAATAATAATAATTATTATTATTATCATCTTCCTCTCCAGGTGCAGGCACAGGTGCGGAACACGAAGGGCCAGTTTGAGAAGCTGAAGAATGACGTGTGCCAGAAGGTGGACATGCTGGGTGCCAGCCGATGTAACATGCTCTCCCACTCCCTCACCACCTACCAGGTCTGTCTGAACATTACCCTTAACATTATTCTCCCTCACCACCTACCAGGTCCCACTGAAGATTTCTGCATGTCGAGGTCTCAGTCAACTGCAAGTGCAGTATATGAGCATAAGAAAGCTTTTTTTGTAACTCTGTCCTTTTTAAGACCTTCTGAGAATTCCAAATATTTCCCTGTTTTTTTTTTTTTTTGTTGACGAAAGATTCCTGTTTATGAAGTCACTGTGTAGTTCAATGTAATGTCTGATTCAGCTCAGGTATTAAATGAACTTGACAAAACCCCCAAATCTTCAGAGGATGTGATGAACCCTGTTCCAGCGATGCCAGCACCTTTTGAGCTCAAACCCTTAAAGGGCCCGTATTGACTCTCACCATACGCTGGTTTTTTAATCCCACTCTTTCTGGCTCTGCTTGGTTGTGTGCTGAACATTGTGTCCCTGTTGAAGCAGAGGACTGAGAGTTGTCTGCCTCCCCCTCCCTCCCTCCACAGACCACTCTGCTGCACTTCTGGGAGAAGACCGCCTTCATGATGTCAGGCATCCATGAGGCCTTCAAGGGCTATGTGCCGTACCAGTTCACCACACTAAAGGTGTGCAGCAATCTGCTCTGTGTGTGTGTCTGCGTGTGTATGCTTGTGTGGTGTGTATGTGTTTGCTTGGGTGTTTGTGTGAGTGTGTGCGTGTGAATGTGTGCATGTGTGTATGTGTGTGTATGCTTATGTTTGTGTGGTATGTCTGTGCACGTGTATGTGTATGCTTGTGTGTGTGCGTGTATGTGTTTGACTTCGTATTGGGAGTTGAATTATAATACAGTATAATTTCCAGTACATTGGATGTGTGTGTTGTGATGTGCGTTTTGCTGGAATTCCAGTGCCTGTTGTCTCTGTCTCCTGTCAGGACCTGCGGGACCCACTAGAGCATCTGGCGGAAGGGAAGATGCCAGAGAAGAGCCAGGAGGGAGCCGCTCAGACCCAGTCTGACAAGTGAGCCAACTCGAGTCTCTCACACACTCAAATCCACAGACGCGTACACACTCGAATGCCACAGAAGCCTGACTCTTCGCTAGAAGACACTGAATCGTCACTAAAACACCGGGCCAGGTTTAGCCACCTGGTTCTAGCTCGAGTGTAAATGGTAATCTCTCCCTCTTCTGAGCTGTGAGCTGCGAGGACCCCGCTAAAGCGGTCACGGGCCGTCTTAGTGCGCAAATTTGAGAATGAACCATCTCCGCGATGCTCGATGCCGAGGGACTGTGTTTCCGCAGATGAATGATCTGTTACAGCGTTTAGGTTTAGGAGTGGAAGCTGGAAGGTTGCTCGTCCGTGTGGTCAGCAGAGTTCAGAGGAGGGTCGGTTTTTCTGGCTCCTCTTCGCAGGCTCCGTGCCCACTGCACACTCGCACTGCCTTCCGTCTCTGGCACCGTCTTGACTGGTCTCATGTTGATAAAGGCACGAGCTCCTTATCAGGGTTTTCACAGGCACTCCCTGATTCCCTTTAGGTTGATAACCCTGGACGAAGACAAACCTGGCAACCCGGCCTTAGACACAGGTACGTGTCGATTTCTAACGTGCTGGAATTGAACAGCAAGCATTTCACATCCTTTCATCCTTTAAAAAAAAATTGATCGCATGTTTCATTCCTGACGGCGTCCCTGGATCTGTAATCTGCTCTTCTGGCCTGTTTGTGGTTCAGTAGGAACTTGCCCAGGAATTTGAGGAGGTGGTCAGGTGACAATAATGCGTTGGTGTACTGTAAAGCTCCTAACTGCAGTGATGTCTGCCCAACTATGATGTGGGCATGGTGTTTGTGTGCAGTGTCTGGCCACAGTGCTGATGTGCAGAGTCGGGACAGTGACAGCTCCCTGTGCGCCAGTCTGGACTCTGGTGAGTAACATGACACTGATGAACCCCTGCTGGAGGTCAAGTAACTCATATTATTTATGCCCAAGAGTCTGTTTTGTTTGTTTGTTTTGTCTTGCTTTGGTCATGTGTGTGAGTGTGTGAGAGTGTGTGTGAGTGTGTGTGAGAGTGTGTGTGAGAGTGTGTGTGAGAGTGTGTGTGTGAGTGTGTGTGAGTGTGTGTGAGAGTGTGTGTGAGAGTGTGTGAGAGTGTGTGAGAGTGTGTGAGAGAGTGTGAGAGAGTGTGAGAGTGTGAGAGAGTGTGAGAGAGTGTGAGAGAGTGTGAGAGAGAGTGTGTGTGTGAGTGTGTGTGTGAGTGTGTGTGAGAGTGTGTGTGAGAGTGTGTGTGAGAGTGTGTGTGAGAGTGTGTGTGTGTGTGTGTGTGTGTGTGTGTGTGTGTGTGTGTGTGTGTGTGTGAGTGTGATAATAATACATTGCATATATATAGGGCAGGGGGTGTCCGACCTTATCCCAGAAGAGCCGGTGCGGGTGCAGGCTTTTGTTCTAGCCCAGCACTGAAACACTGGGCTACAACAAAAGGCTCCACCAGCACTTCCTGCATAAGATTGGACACCCCTGATACAGGGAACTCAAAGTGCTTTGCAGTGAAGGGGGGTTATCTAGGCCATGATTAGGTGGCAGATTGAAAGAGCCATGTTTGGAATGTTGCTAGGACACCGGGGAACCCCCTACTCTGTGCGATAAGTGCCACCGGGTCTTTAATGACCACAGTGAGTCAGGACCTCGGTCTGATCCGAAAGATGGCGTCCTACAGCACAGTGTTCCGTCACTGCACTGGGGCATTGGAGTATATTTTTGGCCCAGAGGGAAGACTGCCCCCTGCTGGTCCACCAACACCACTTCCAGCAGCATCTTTTGTATGTGTGTTCTGTGTTTGTGCGTGTGTGTGTGTGTGTGTGTGTGTGTGTGTGTGTGTATGTATGTGTGTGTGTGTGTCTGCACGCACGCATGTTAATGTTAACCCTGTGTGTGACCCAGCCCTGTGTGACCTGACCGGCCCCCTCAGCGGGCTCGACACAGACGACGACCTCCTGCTGGTGCCGCCTATCCCACACAAGCCCCCGTCCCATGCCCCTGCCCAGCCGCACGCCCTCCCCAATCCCACAGCGCCACCTGCTGGGTGCCTGTGGTTCAACAGCGCCCCGCTGGGGGAGCCCTTTGGGCAGGGTAAAGACGCCTCCGATTCTGTTCTGTACAGGGGTGTGGGGTTCCTACCTGCCTCACCTCTGTTCTCTGCAGGGTTCCTTACCTGCCTCTCTTCTCTTTGTACTCTCACCCATGTCTACAGCAGCTGCTGCACTTTCTCTAACACCGTGCTCCTTTAGATATTGATTTATTATTCATTTTTAATAATCTACACTCCCGGTCAAAAGTTTTAGAACAGGCCTCCCGCGTAGTCCAGTGGTTACAACGTCCGACGCTGGCCACGGAGACCAGGGTTCAATTCCCCGTCTCGCCAAGTGTCGGCTTTGGCCGGGAGTGTCACCAGGGGGCGGCGATTGGCTGTCCGCCCCAGGGAGGGGGGAGGGAAGCCGACGTGACGTTCGCTGTGTATAAGAGTGGCCCTGTAAGTACCGGGGTTCGGTCGACGGCTTGGCGAGTGACGCCTCGGAAGAGGCGTCACTTCGCCTTCGTCACTACCGGTCGGAGGACTACGGCAGCGAACATTACTAGGGGGGGATTGACGTAAAAATAGCGGCTACCAAATTGGGAGAAAATGGGATAAAATCAGAAACAAATTAAAAAAATAAAAATAAAAAATAAAACATTTTAGAACACACCCATTTTTCCAGTTTTTACTGAAATTTAAGCAGTTCAAGTCCAGTGAATAACCTGAAATTGTACAAAGGTAAGCGGAAGACTGTCAGAGGTAAAAAATAATATATATATAAGTTTAGATTACCAAAAACTTAAAAATAATGTAAATTTAAGTTCTGAAAAAAGGCCCTTTTCAGGGAGCAAGTAATGAGTTAACAACTTACAGCTGTTTTGCAGCAATGGAAGTAAATTAAGCCTTGAAAGTTGATGCAAACAATTCCTACAGATGTCCCAACTTTTGTTGATTACTTACAAACCCTGTATAAAAGCAGTGTTGGAACAGAATGTGTTACTACACCCTCTGAAGCATTATTTGGACAATATTGCACTGCAGGAAGTAGTATATTGCTATCATAATGGCGAGAAAAAGGCAATTAACAAAGGAAGACAGACCATTATAACGCTTAAAAGTATAGGTCTTTCCTTTAGAGAAATTGCAAAGGAGGCCAAGATGTCAGTGAGTACAGTTTCCTACACCATCAAAATGCACTTGGAAACTGGAGGAAACTCTTGACAGGAAGAGGTCTCGCCGACCCTAAGCCACAACAAAATCAGAAGACAGGTTTCTGAGAGTCAACAGCTTGCGTGATAGGCGGCTCACAGGACAACAGCTTCAAGCACAGCTTAAAACTGGTCAAAGTAAGGAAGTCTCAGTTTCAACTATGAAGAGAAGACTTTGAGCTGCAGGTTTGACAGGTTGAGTGGCAGTAAGAAAGCCATTGCTAAGATGGCAAAATAAGAAAAGGAGGCTTGCCTGGGCCATGAAGTACCGCCAGTGGACTACTGAAGACTGGAAGAAGGTCAAATGAATCAAAATGTTAAATCTTCGGTTCATCGCGCAGGGTTTTTGTACGCCGTTGAGTAGGCGAAAGGATTGTTCCTCAGTGTGTGACACCAACTGTCAAACATGGAGGAGGAAGCGTGATGGTCTGGGACTCTTTTGCTGGATCCAGAGTCGGTGACTGGCACCCTGAACCAAAAGGGCTACCACAGCATTTTGTAGCGCCATGCAATACCCTCTGGTCTACGCCTAGTTGGTCAGGGGTTCATCCTACAGCAAGATAATGACCCAAAATATACCTCCAGGCTATGTCAGAACTACCTTAGAAGAAAATAACAAGACGGTAGGCTTCAAATCATGGAATGGCCAGCACAGTCTCCAGACATAACCCCCATTGAGCTGGTTTGGGATGAACTGGACAGAAGGGTGAAAGCAAAGCAACCTACAAGTGCAACACTTTTCTGGGAACTTCTTCAACAGTGTTGGGAAGAACTTTCCGAACAATATTTGATTTCCATTGTAGAAAGAATGCCATGAATGTTATTGTTGTGTTCGGCTGTTATACAGTGCCGTGAAAAAGTATTTACCCCCTTCCTGATTTCCTCTATTTTTGTTAAACAAAACGATTCCATGATTTATTTTTTATCTCCAATTGTTTATTTGTTCTATGCTTTAATTTCAGAGTACATTGAAACATTAAACTGCGTAAATTTCAATAAAAACTGGAAAAATGTTCTAAAACTTTTGACCGGTCGTGTATATATTATTAATAATATCAATTTAGGCCATTAAATGAAACGTAATCCCTGAGAACTAACACCCGGATTCAGCCAATGCTTCTCTCGGACTCTATAAACACAATTGGATCGATCGATTGATGACTGGATCCAGACGTCAGTGGTTTGCGTGCGGCTGGCCTGTGGTTTTTCCTCCTCACCACCCCCACCCTTCCCTCGGGGCTGAGCGTTACCCCCTCCCCCAACCCCCATTTCCTCATGACGCGCCCTCTCTCCTTCCCTGCACGTACTGTCCTGTCGCTGGTCTCAGCTCGACTCCAGACCCGTCACACTTTCCACTCTCCCTCTGGGTACGGCGCAACCGCACGTGCCCCCATCTTCGAGACGCATCCTGCATTTCTACACACGGTGTATGTGATTAGATTAGATTAGAAGACCTTGATTATCCCAAAAGAGGGGAATTCATTTGGCAGCTTCCAATTCACATTAAGACATAGAAACATTTAAAAAAAACTCTCCAGTTATGATCATGATTTATATCTTGAGTATATATCATGAGTTGCGCTTGGGGATCTGCGTTTTGATCAGAGAAGATGGCTCCGTCTTGCCTTGTTAGGTAGTTGTGTGCTACAGGCAGTGTTGCACCTGCTTGTTGCCGTGCCTATTCTGCTCTGTAACGTCTAATGCTCTGTGATTCACCCTGGCCGATTTATCTGCCAACTGGAAGTATAAATGAAAGTACAATAACCTCGCACTCCGCTGCTCCCCAGGGTCTCTATTTCTGTCTGTACCTCTCAGCCTCTCCGTGCTGTGTGTTTCCCATCGACCCGTGTGTGCTCTGTGTGTGCTTTTGCGTCTCTCTCTCTCTCGCTTCTCTGTCTCTGTTGTTTTGTGTTGCGTAATTATGTGCCTGAGATTGTCTTCACCTTTCTGCATCCTCCCTCTCCCTCTCTCTCTCTCTCTCTCTCCCTCTCTCCCTCTCTCTCTCTCTCTCTCTCTCTCCCTCTCTCTCTCTCCCTCTCCCTCTCTCCCCCTCTCCCCCTCTCAGGGCTCAGAGACCTGCTCCAGGACGCTCCACAGCAGAAGAGAGATGGAGAGGAGGATGAGGACGGAGAGTTGCTGAAGGGGGACCTGTCCTTCCTGCAGGAGATCCTGAGCCCCGGCCCCTCGGGGAGTAACGAGTTCAGCCGCGAATGGCAGGACGCCTTTGGGTGTTTCGAGCCCCTGCCGCCCACCCTGCCCCCGCCTGCCCCCTCCGGTGCTCCGGCCCTCTCCCCCTCACCCCGTCAGTCCCTCTGGCTTCCTGCCCTCTCAGCTCCTGGACCAGAGCATGAGCTCCACAGGTCCGTCTCTCTGTCAGTCTGCCCCCTGGTGGTCGGAGGAGCTCTCTGTCACTCAGTCAATATTGGTGCCGGTGGAAGTTGCCCGTGAGCATTGGTATGAAGTCAGTTTTGCGTTCGGGTTAGGATTTGGGTAGAGTTGGCAGGTCTTATGCCAGTGCTTTCGGGCAACTTCTCCCTTGAGCCTGCGCAGTGGCATTTAACGCTGTTATAGTGGCACCTTGTTCATAAGATCGGTGGGTGGTCTAGTGGCAGCTTCAGAGTTGGTGCTTTATCCTCATTGGCTTTCCTCACTTCTTCAGGCTGGGCGACCCCGCCCATGTTCCAGGCCCCGCCCCTGCAGTCCCCACATTGTGCTGACCAGGCTCCACCCACTCAGAATGCTCCCAAGACAACAGCCAATGGTGAGGGGCTACAGAGGTCCTTTGTGTGTGTGTGTGTGTGTGTGTGTGTATGTGTGTGTCGGCAATTCGTTTATTTGATGACTGTGCGGTTTTTGGGTTCTGTGACCTTGTCTCTGACTGCTGTTTTGGGGTGCCGTGATATTATCTGCGGTGACTGCAGTTTTTCGGGTGCTGTGATTTCTTTCTTCGGTGACTTCTGCGGTGACTGTGCAGTTTTGGGGTTGCCGTGACCATCTCTGATGACTGTGCAGTTTGGGGAGTGTGTGATTTTATTCGATTTTTTCTTCCTGTGGTGACGAGTGGAGCGGTCACTGCCCGGCTTTGTGTCTCTGGGGAAAAATGTGCCTGTTTGGACAGGACCCCCTCACCGTGTGAACTGCTCTGCCTGCTTTGATGAACAGCTCGACTGGACCGTCTGCATGACTGCACCCCTCTGTCCCCACCCGTGCACCTCTTCAGTACAAGCGTGCACTACACCACTGCTCCTCCGCGCCCTCTAATCCAATGAGAAGTGGGCCTTCCTCTCGGCTTTTGTGATCTGGGTTTCTGCAGATTTGACGTGTCCGTGTTCAGGTCCGTCTCACAATTACGTCCCCCCGTTAGGACAGGATGAGCTCAGTGCTGCCGTGTGAGTCGGGCTCGTTGTCTTTCGAGAGACCAGTCGGTCCGTTTGAGGGATGGGCTGACCTAGGCTATTGGAAACTCTGCAACTCGACCGTCACGTTAACCAGCGTACCGCGTGTGCCTGGGTGTGTCCGGCTGCGTTGTTGTGTATGCGTGTCTGTCCCGATCGCTGTCCCGTCAGGCCCGACACATCAGGCAAAGGGGAAGTGTGAATTCTTCCCTATGGAAAATAAATGTATGCGCTCCTATATGCAGACGCGCGCGCACACACCCGTGTAGTTCTAGTGGTTCTCTGTGGCTCAGTAGGTAGAGCATGGCGTTGGCAACGCCTAGGTTGTGGGTTCAATTCCCACTGGGACCAGATATACGGAAAAATGTATGCATTCACTACTGTAAGTCGCTTTGGATATAAGCATCTGCTAAATGACATATATTATTATTATATTATTCTAGTTCGTGGCTCGAAACGCTCAAGCGCGTTCACCCGCAGGAGTGTAAACTCTAGAGTGGAATACCTGACGTGTCTGATATAACTGCTGCTCACAGCGTCTGTGGTAGCTCAGCGGTGCTGACGTGTCTGAGTGCTGAGTCCCGCGGAGGTCTGCTCGGTCTCTCACCCTCTGCTGCTCCCCCGCAGCGCCCGCCGGCTCCACTCGCGACATGTCCGCCTGGTTCAACCTCTTCGCCGACCTGGACCCGCTCTCCAACCCCGACGCCATCGGCCGATCCGACGAAGAGCTGCTCAATGCCTGAGGGGGGCGCTGCGGAGCCGGGCGGCTGAAGAGCAACGTCCGTCTCTGTCTGTCCGTCCGTCCGTCCGTGTGTGTGTGTGTGTGTGTGCGTGTGTGTGCGTGTGTGTGAGAGGGTGTGTGTACTCTCTCTTTCTGTCTCTCTTGCTTTCCCTCTCCTCCCAAACATTCACATGCGTACATGCACATACACGCAGAGCTCTGATTGGCCAGGCTTTGGGAGGGCAGGGGAAGGGCAGATTACAACTTTCAATTAGGCCACGGCAACATGTTACGGTTCCGGAACACTGAGAGACTGCGAATTCATTGGGCTATGAAGCGTCCTTCCAAAAAACTAATGGTAGTCCTTGCGTAACACTGATTCGATTTTCCGCTGGCAATGAGCTTGGGAATATATTCACCGATAACTGCTTTGTCTTTGCGGGTAGCAACAGTAGCTGCGTGGTGGAAAGGAGAGCATGCTGATGTCACGAGCTGAGGCTACAGGACCACTGCTGCAGTCAGCGAGTAGGGGGGAGGCAGCATTTGTATTTATTTAGGTTATTTATATAGTTTTTCTGGTGTTGTGTTGTAGAAAAATGTGCGCTAGAACGTAGCCTCTGACCTTGCCTCCGACTTTGTTTCCTATTGGGGGAAACGGCTTCAGTCAACATAATTTCACCATCTCGCTTTTCATTGACGCAAGTTTAACAAGCACTACCACAAAATGCAGGGAGCAGGGAACAACGGGTCAGGCAGTGAACGGTCGAGTTTGTGGATATCAAAATCCATACTTCCACGAGAATATATTTGACCTTACACTGAACATCTCAATGCTGAGTGGTTAGGGGTCAGAACATCGGGTGTCGCGGAGTGTTCCAGAATGTGCTCGGACCATGTGATCTCTCTGGTCTCTGCATGTATCGAGCGCAGAAGCAATGAAAAATATGACGTTTATAAAAGCTGCATTTGTTTCTTGTTTTAGGGGTAATGGACAGGAAAACGTATGCAAAGTAATGTTGGGGTTTGGTTTTGGTTTACATATATAATACTAAACATTGATTCCCGCTCCTGAAAATTAATTATTGCATTTAATTATTAGAAAAAGTTTTCTGGTGGCAGTGAGAGGGGTGCTTTTTTTGCAGGGTCTGCTTTGTTTTGGAAATATTTAGCAGTGAAGATGAAGGTATAAAGCTAACTAACATCTATTTTTATTCGACACTAAGGTGGACAATGTGTAACCCAAGTAAGATAAATATCTATTTATCCAAGTTTCTATTTGTATTATTTAAAGTATTATTAAGTGTAGACTCATATGTATGTGTACTGATACTCCAGGAAGCATCGAAATCATGCGTGTAGTGCCATCCAGCTTGGGAAAATCCATTTTGAAAGGACACTGGAAAGACACCGGGGGACTGAGTGCTTCCCCAGCTGTTCCGCATGTGATATAAATTCATCGTCACACTGTACAACACAGAATCCCGTGCCCAAAAATGGCCACGCCTCGCCTAATTTTATGAAGCAGAGGGCAAATGTGATTTTTCGGTAAGCTGTATACATATCAATGGAGAAAGACTTGTTTTGTTTTAACCACTGTGGGACCAAGGGGTTCAGCTGGGAGTATGTCCTTTTCGTCTGCAGGAGGCAGTGATGCCGCACAGGAGGGCACAGGTATAGTGACATGGCCTTCCCATCGGCACTCGAAACTGCCAAGGTCACGGCGAGGGTGTCTTTTTAACTTTGAGCTGCTCAGAACATGAGGACGTGCTGCTTGCTGATATCTGCCTGTCCATGTAGTGGTCGAAGCACAATTTCCTCATTACTAAACACTACTGACGGAGCATGCTCAAGACTTCACCCCCCCGCCTGCCCGCACGCATATTAACATTTTGCTGTGACACTTTGGAACACAAGTGTGCTTTTCCTTGTAACAGGAGTTGAAATATTGTTATTGTGGTTGTGAGAGTAGCAACATGTTAACACTACTGAGTTCTTTTTGGTATTCTGGGGTCCTACAGACGCTCATTTCCGCTGGAATTCGATCAGAACTTTTACCCGTGTGGTTTTGCACATTGCGATATGCAATTAACAAAGTGGGTTAAAGGTTTTATCTTGTACTGAATGTATGTCAATCACAACATGCTTTAATCCTTTTCACATCTATGCCTTTTATTTCAATATTAAAAAGAATGTCTGTCATTGTTGTGTTTGCCGAAATGCTGAACTTTGTTAAACAGGAAGTTGAAGATTCTGTTTGCAACAATCATTTTAGTAATACTCTCTTATAGAACTCCTGGAATAATAAACTTCTCATGATCTTTTAATTTAATTTTGTTCCCTGTTTTTCCTCCCAGTTTGGTGACCAATTGTACCCTCTATTGATCCAACTATCACCCCCCTCAAGCCCAGGCAAGTGCCTTTACCGTTACGCCACCTGGGGGCCCCCCCATATCATGATCTTCTAGTCGATTCCTATTCCTCGAGGCTTTGAACTGCACTTCAGTGTAAAAGTCTTCAGCTAAATTCACAGGATCCCTGAAATGTGTTCTTGTGCATTTCTGGTTTATCATACAAACTAACATTTTTACTGGTTCAAGTGCCGTTTCTTTCTTGCGAATCAGTTTTTGGTCATTTTCCGCTTCAATGTGGAAATGTGTGTTTCCCCTTTGCCCTCTCCAGGGGGGGGGGAATTTACGAGGCACCAGCTCCTTTTGGGTCAGTCTGGTTTCGTTACCGAGGCGTAAAATATTTGTGGTATTCCAGGTCCACTGAAGCGTACACAGCTCACCGTGTGTGATCTGCCCCCCACTCAGCCTCTGGAGGAAGACCTACAGCCAGTTAGCCCTGGGGTGGGGAGATTACCAGATTCCTGATTTGGCCACAGAGTTAAGGCAGTGGGGTTAACAAGCCTCTTAATAAGGTCAGCCGTATCTTTAATGACCAGCGATACTGGTCTTGCTGAACCAGGGAATTTGATTCACTTGATTCAAGGGACAGGGAAGCGTGCCCCCTGCTGGCTCGCCAACACCACTTCAAGCAGCAAGCCAATCTTCCCAAAGTGTCTCATACAAGGAATAATCGAGCCTAGCCGCACCGCACTATACCCATTAAATATCAGACGTAATACCAAATGAATAAATTCCCACAAAACAGGCCTCTTGGGTGGTGTGTCCAGCTTGAGTACTAGGTTCAATCTTATCCGAGAAGGCCCAGTGGGGGTGCCCAGGTTCGGTCCTTGGGATCTATTGGGTGTGCAGGCTTTTGCTCCAACCCAGCACTAACACACCTGATTTCATGAATCCCTTCATTATCACAATTGATTTCATTAATCAACTGCTTGTCAAGACAATGAATATTTGAATCAGGTGTGTTGGTGCTGGGCTGGAGCAAAAGCCTACACACCCAGGACAGAACCTGGGCACCCCTGCTTTAGAGGATGTGTATTAGGGTGGGGATCAATTCCACTTCAATTGAGTGGATTCAGGAAATGAACTGAAATTGAATGAATTCATTGAATAAATCGTCATAGAACATTATGGCCATTTTTCAGTTCATTTCCTGAATTGGCAGAGATGCGACAGGCTTACCATCATCATTTAGCAATCCAAACTCGGGAGTAAAACGTTAAATATAGATCAAAATAATCAACTGGCCACAATACTCTGTTGACCCCTACAGTAAAAATTAAAAACCACATGTATGATTTGGAGCAAGTGCAACTTTATTATTTTCATGTATAGACAACCTTGGTTTACTCACACCAGAGAGGAAATTAACTGGAAAAAGGCAAATTTAAAAACCAAAAAATAAAACTAGAAAATTCAAGTCTGAACATAACAATAATCCAGCTGTTTAATCAAACTGTGTCCAATAAAATCCTTGTGTTTAATACCCAGATTGATGCTTTGCTATATAATTCTGTCTCGCGGTCAGTGACTTTTCCCAAACGGCTGCCATATGCTTGTTTCTGTCTACTGTACAGAGTTAACATTTAAATGTATAGAGGGGAAAAACAAACAAACAAAAAAAAAAGAACACAGGCCATTATCTAAACCAAACGCCCCAAGAACGGCCCTGACTGAAGATACAGTAAATTTATCTATATAAATATATACTCAAAAGTAGCTATAGATGCAGTAGATATAATCTATGTATAGTACATATACACTTGCAAGAACATTTTTTTGTATTTTTGTGGTATTCTTTTTTTTTTTTTTTCTTCCTTTTTTTTTTTTTTTACATTCCTGAGTACAGAACTACATATGCAGTCATATGTTGTAAGAAGAGATGGGACTTTTTTTTAGATGTCTATTTGATATTTTGCGTTTGTCTCGAGGAAAAAAACCCTTGGAGCTGAACTAAAGCTGGGAAAGTGCTGGAATATTCAAGTACAAAACAGAGTCCTTAATGCTCAACATAACACCTTAATAACAATAAAAAACCAACAATAATAATGCTGATAATACAAGGGGGAGGGTGGAATTCATAAAATGCAAACTAGCATTGTGATCAACACCCTAAATGCATTTAAAGGTAAGATGAGGGTATGTGCGAACCCTACATGAACATCTTCGGAGACTCCCTTTCCACAACTCGTAAGTATTGGGGCATAACTAGAGGATCTACAATTACATCCTTAACCAGGACTGGCTCTTCTGGAGGCGCCAGAACGTTCCATTTGGTAAAACCAGGACTGACACCCTACTCTGAAGCTGGAGTCACTATAGTGACGCGACACTCGCGTTATCGACCTCAGTCCCTGGAGGACTGGTGTGTTTGAGGATTTCTCGTTCCCCGAACCACAATTTCATTCGCCCAATTATCAAACTGGTTTTATGATGAATTGCCTGTGCATTTCGCACTAAACACATGGCAGTATAATATACATATCAGCATAATGTCAAATGTAACCTTCAGTTGTGAACCAAACATAAAACAATAGCTGAAATGTGAAAACGGGCAGAGTGAGTAAACAACCGTGAGTAAACCGGACTAATTAAGTCAGAACACAGAGCTCTCTGTAGTGCAGGGTTACTCAAATCACGGTTCTCGTGGGTTGAGCACTACTGTTTTTCCACACCCCCTTTACCTGGGAGTGTGAGGACACTGGCCAATCAATTGCACTAATTGTTCAATTACCTACCTGAGAGAAAAGAAAACCAGGACCGAATTTGGATGCGTGGGCCAGATTTTGAGTAACCCCGCTGTAGTGACCCCCAAAACTCTGGAACAGTAATTCATAACGGGCCACGCTGAATCTCCCTGGTCTCACATGAACTTATCTCTTACAATCCAATCAAATCCCTGTCTGGAATGTGTTCACATCACACGCTCTCAACTTCAAAAGTCAATCCCGCTTTGCCTTTTCAAAACACGAGGACACCGCGCCGGCTTGTGAAAAACCACAGGGCGTAGAACATTTTTCAACGGGGGCGGCAGGTCAAAGCAATTGTGCTGTCGTTTCAAGTAGCCTACGGTTTTCTACAAAGCCTTCAAAGTCAAAGGGATGTTTTTTTGGATGACATAAAGGCGAGCCTATTTTATAATGAACAAAACGCGAGTGCGCGGAAAAAAAAGAAAAAAATTAAATTAAATTAAAAGAGCGAATAAGGAATGAAAGGATGGAACCAAATCCGTGAGGTGAGGATGTGTTTCTGGTGGTGTGCACTGTGACACCGTAAGGACCAGGGCCTCTAACGGGGGAGGGGTGATTCTCCTCACCTCTCGTCGAGTGGAGCCATCAGACCACTAACACGCAAACGCACACAATCACAGACTACGGTCACAGTTGTGAGGTAACACTAATTTGTTCTTTTGCCAAAAGACTGGCAGAAGGAGCACTGCTGCTGAAGCTTGTTCCCACTCGCCGGTGACTACTTAACTACCTGGCTACAGGGCCACCACCAACGGACAGCCTGGACGAATGAACAAACGGATTAACCCAACTGTGTGTTTCCCCCCCCCCCTTGTTCGCACATGTGGACTCCCCTGTCACAGTCAGCTAATGACATAGAACCTGTGTTATGCTGTATGACTGAGCCTGCTTTTCATTGTTTTTATTAGCTTACATTGTCACTAATGTCAAGAGTTATGGAACTAGAACCGGAAACTTGATAAAACGCAAAGCAACATTTTTTTGTTTGTTTAGTTTTTAGACATGTCAGGATTGAAATCAGTTTCTGTGCGCAATTTCAAGTTTTCATCAGGTAACGTTGAGAATAAGGGGCGTACGCACTTCATTTGTTTTCGCACGGTCTACTGGTTTCCCAAAGCGGATGGGCGCCTATCCTTTGTACATTTCTTTCCTTAGTGACATTAACATATAAATGTCCCCCTCGATGGAATGCCAAGTGAAACCATCGTTCGAATGGACTTCAATATCTCCGCCCTGAAGTACACCCTGCCCCTAAAACTACCGTTCCGGCATTTTCTGCTCATCTGAAAGACACAGTAAAGAATATCTCATAGGTCTGGTGACCAAGGCCTTGTCAAAAATGCTCTCCTCTCCGCCACCGAAAGTTCGTTTTGGATCAAATGCGTTTCGACAGAACAAGACTTTCTCGCGCGGGCGCTAGCCCTGCGGTCGAACGTCACTCCACAACAATGACACAAGGCTGTGTGTGTCGGACACAGCAAAGTACAGACACATGTTCTTTTTACCCTTGTTTTCTACATATTTTCACTATTCATCTCCCCACAAAAGCCAAGGGGGATGAAGCTTTAGTTTAATGACACTGCAGACACGTGGTGAACCAGGTCAGCTCCTAATGTGAGGCACATTCGTTTCTCTTGTCGTCTCAGCGTTTGGCCCAGGGACCTGGGAGGGGGCTACGGCATCACCCTCTGCCCTGAGCGGAGAACTTTTCTGTATTCGTATCGGTTTCTTTGCTTCTTTGTTTTTCGGGTGGAGAATTATGAGGTGTTTTTTTTTTTTTTTTTTCAGTCTCGTCGAAGTAAAAAATAAAAATAATAAAAAAGGAGGATATTTGCGAATTTTGAACGGGCGTTGGGTTTGGCTAAAAATAATTCAGTTTTGAAAGGCGCAGTCTCTTGGTTTGTCCCACAGCTCTAGCTCTCGGGCTCCTCCAGGTGTCTGGGGAGACAGGGCTGCTGGCTGCTGGTGCTGGTGTTGGTGCTGGTTCCCCGGGTCACCCTCTGCTCCTGCTCCACGGAGGGGGACGGGCTGCGCGCTGCCATGCCGCCCGAGCCCTTGAGGGGGCGCTCCTGCGTGGGCAGCAGGGGCTTGAGGATGCTGACCAGGCAGAAGGCGGAACCACTCTTGGGGATGAAGTTGACCTTGTTTCTGTCGGGACAGAGGAACTGCGGGACCTCGTGGCGTGGCCTCGATCTGATCGTAGGGGAAGAGAAGACAAAACACTGAAAATATTTACTATATTCAATTATGGACTATTAACTTCCTCTATATGTTTTTTGTATTTTATTCATCTTTCGCTCGTTATACTATTGTGATACTATCGTTATCATTTTGAATGCATTGTTATTCTTTTATTTTTGTAGAGCAGTGGTTCTTAATCTTGCTCCTGGAGAGCCGCAGGGCATTTTGTGTTGTTACTCAGCACTTAATTAGTCAATTAAAGAGGTTACATTACATAACATTACAGGCATTTAGCAGATGCTCTTATCCAGAGCGACTTACAGTTTCACATTTCTTTACATAAAATCTATTTACACAGCTGGATATTTACTGAAGCAATCCAGGTTAAGTACCTTGCTCAAGGGTACAACGGCAGTGCCCCACCTGGGCTCGAACCTACAACCTTTGCGTTACAAGCCCAGTTCCTTAACCATTATGCTAACAGTGCCGCCCATTATTACATAATTAACTCACCTCACCTGGTTTCTTGTGTATAAACTGGTCACTGGTTTTAAGGTGAAAACAAAAACCAGCGTACCCCTGTGGCTCTCCAGGACCGGGATTGAGAAGCACTGTGGTAGAGTAAAGTATACTCCAAACCCATACTAGAGTAAAGCCCACGCCTCGAGGGCCACAGTGTCTCCAACCGCACGCTGCACCCACCACCTGATTTCAATCGTTAGTTTACCTCCTTGGTCCGCGAGGTGAGCTAAGTATTGAAGTGAGGTGGCGCAGTGCGCGGTTGGAGCAAACGCCCGCGGACACTGCGGCCCTCGAGGCCTGGACTTGGTGGTGGACTTGAACAGCCCTGGTGTGAAGTGAGCACGAGAAGGAAGAAGAGCCACTGACGGTGTTTCCTCGAACACCTTGACCCTCTCGCAGCCCTCTGGTGGCTCGCGCTTGAACATGTAGCTGTTGTTGGGCTTTGGCGAGGAGGCGTACTTGGGCAATGGGGAGCTGGGTCCGAGGTCTGGGGGGAGAGAGGGGGACAGAGCGGCGCTCGTTACCAATCGATACCGAAATGTTGCTGGGAAACTGCGCGCGGGCAACCGGAGGGGGGGAGGGGGGCTCACCTTTGCTGCGGCCGTCGGTCAGCAGGTCGTCGTAGGGACAAGGGCTCCCCGCCCCCGTGTCGTTGGTGACGGTGAGAAAGGTCGGGGAGACCGACTGGGAGCGGCTGCTGCTGCTGCTGTGGTTGCTTCCCCGGCCGCCGCCCCCGCTGCCCGACGGGGTCTGTGTGTCAATGCTGCGAGTGCTGCTGCTGCGCTGCGGGAGGGGCGGGGGGGCGCGGT
Organism: Aldrovandia affinis; assembly: GCA_029706075.1. NCBI lineage: Eukaryota > Metazoa > Chordata > Actinopteri > Notacanthiformes > Halosauridae > Aldrovandia > Aldrovandia affinis. The sequence goes on along the minus strand of JAINUG010000028.1, from coordinate 7,271,030 downwards.
GGCCGTCCGGGACATCCTGGGGCTGGACAGGCAACATGGGACAACACAGTCAACGAACGGGTGGCAGTGTAGTATAACGGTTGCAAAATGCTGCAGGTTCCATTCCCGGGTGGGGGCACTGCCGTCGTACTGTGTAACATGACCCTTGGGCAAGTTACTTGACCCGAATATAAATGGTTATATGAACGTGAATGGGTGACCATAATGTGAGGAAATCCAACAATTATTACACATATGAGAAACACCAATTATTCTCTATACAGCCATTTATTATTATTATTACTACTACTATTAATTGCAATACTAGCAATCTATTTGGCATACACCATTAATGTAGGGCTTGCAATTGACTTCATTCAGTTGGATATTTACTGAAATATTTCTGATGAAGGACACTGCTCACGAGCCCGGGCTCTTCCTCACTGTGCCAAGAAGTGCTCAAAATTTGACCCGGGCCGTGCGTCCTCAGTCCGCTCAGGACCGAGCTCAGGACCGAGCTCACGACTGGCCGCAGAAGTTTTGGGGTTGGCCCGTTTCGGCTGCGCTCACCACAAGCTGCTCGTCGCGCTCCCCGGTCTCCCGGACGATGATGCGCTCGATCTCCTGGTTCAGACCCTCCACGCTGTTCCTGAAGCGCGACGCCGGCGGCTTGGAGATGGGGATGGGGATCAGAACGCTCTTGGGGATCGGCGCCTGGAGGACGAAAGGGAAGGAGTTTACGCCCGGGGAGAGAGAGGGGGAGTCCGCCGCATTAAACCCGCGCCCGCGGAGCGTGTGCACAGACGGCCGAGTGGGGCCCTGCGCGGGATTAAGAACGACGCAGGGAAGGAGGCTTTGCGGAGCTACGCTGAGAACACACTTAAAGGTCCGTCGACAGAAGAGACGAGCCTGTGGAGGCAGTGCACATGGGACAGCGGCAAAGAGAAAACGGGTCGTATCTGTTGAGAGCACTGGGACCAAACCTCATCTCCCTCCCGCTTCGTACAGTATCGGCACACTGAGTAACACATTGTATCGCACGGCCCATCAAAACAATCCTGCACAAGACATGCAATGACCCACACACACACACACACACACACACACACACACAGATACATACACTACCAGTCAAAAGTTTTAGAACACCCCCATTTTCCAGTTTTTCCTGAAATTGAAGCAGTTCAAGTCCAATGAATAACCTAAAATGGAACAAAGGTAAGCGGTAAACTGCGGTTAAAAAAAAAAGTTTAGGTTACCAAAAACGGAAAAAGAATGTACATTTCAGAGTAAAAACAAAAAAGAAAAGGCCCTTTTAAGGGAACAAGTAATGGGTTAACACACTCAACTAGCATAGTACTGTCTGTGAGAACTGCAGCATCACCAACCTGCCTGTGCACAGCGCTGATAACTACAACACCACTTGTGCTTCTCGGGCCACATTGCAGTGATCTCCCTCCACAAGATCCGGAGGATCCGACCGTTCCTCACCCAAGAGGCCACACAACTCCTGGTCCAGGCCCTGGTGATCTCACATCTGGACTACTGCAATTCCTTGTTGGCCTGTGCCATCAAGCCACTGCAACTAGTCCAGAACGCTGCCGCTCGTCTGGTGTTCAACCAGCCGAAGTTCACCCACGTCACCCCTCTACTCTCCTCTCTGCACTGGCTCCCCATCGCAGCACGCATCAGATTCAAATCACTGGTGCTTGCTTTTCAAGCGGCTAGAGGTACTGCTCCCCCATACCACCAGTCACTCATCACTCCCTATACCCCAGCCAGACCCCTCCGCTCCGCCTCCTCTGGCAAACCGGCTGTCCAATCCCTCCGGGCGCCTGGCAGCCGCTCCTCGCGGTCTCGTCTCTTCTCTGTCCTGACCCCTCGGTGGTGGAACGACCTTCCGCAATCGGTTAAGGAGTGTGGAATCACTTGCGATCTTCCACAAGAGACTCAAAACCCACCTTTTCAGACTCCACTACTCAGACTCCACTCCACTCCAGACTCCTGAATTCTGTACATCTAGCCAATTGTCATCACCACTGCCAACCTGATCAACACTATATACCCCTGCTTACTCCATTAAACCCCCCCCCTTCCCAGTGTTACAGGTATGGTACGCAGCTGCCTGCAACTATGTTTATCGCTGTATTACTGCACTGATCTCTTGCGCGTACTATGATTGTTCCTACCATGTATTTATGCACATCTTGTAAGTCGTTCTGGATAAGAGCGTCTGCTAAATGCTTAAAATGTAAATGTAAATGCACTAACTATAACACCACTAACCTGTCTGGGCACAGCACTGATAACTAGAACATCACTAACCTGTCTGTGCACAGCGCAGAACTGCCACAACTACACCCAGCGATACCTCACCTTTCCCGAGTGCCAGCTTCCAATCATTCTGCGCTCAGCCTGCATTTCATCCTCCTTCCCAACCTCCTGTCTCACTCTTTCCCTGCCTCTCCGTCTCCTCTATTTACAACCCCCTTCCTCTCCCGCTCTCCCTCCCTCCCTCCCCTCCTTTAAAAGGACAACAGGATGCGGCTCTGGGCTGTGTAACTATGTGTAACTCCCCAGATCAGCAGCGGGCTCCACCTGTACCCGTACCTGTCCAGGAAGGTGCATAAGTAAGACCAGCCCAAACGTCAGGGTAGTGTGTTTGTGTGTCTGTGTGTGTGTATTGAGAGGAAGACAGTGAGGCAGACAGAGGAAGAGAGAGAATATGTGCATGTGATCAGCGGTGAAATTCCCTACAGCAGCTTGCCAGACAAAAACAACTGCCCACACGTACAGAGACACTAGCAATCCCTTCTCATCGCCTTCTCTTCTTCACCAGTGCACACCAATGAGCGCGCGCGCACACGCACGCACGCACGCACAGCATCAAACAAATCTTTCCCACTAAACCTGGGGTTCTGGTCATAAACATTTCCATGTTCAATTAGCATGCTCTTACAATGACTGTACACAGTACATGGCCAATTGTGTTGATGGCTATCACAATGACCTCAGCTTAGCCTTAAGAAATTATAATTAAAAACACGAGGAACACATTTGGAGAACTAGGACACACCTGACCCTGTGTCTATGTGATGCGTGTGAAAGACCACCAGTCTCAGCTGTCACACGGTCATTTGTGCAGACTGAGCAACCAGGGCCTGCATTGAAAACGCGCCTCAAAATAGGAGGGCTGATCTGGGGTCAGGTTTCCCACCCCCCCCATCGATATCCTAACCTTATCCACTACGAGCCAAAAGGCTAAACTGATCCTAGATCAGCACTCCTACTCTGAGATGCTTAACTGAACACAGGCCCAGAACTGCCATTTTTTTGCCACAGATTTGGGCTGACCTGCGTGCCCCTCCTAGCTGGGCGGATGACCAGAGACAATATGTGGGGCACTCCAGTGGCTACTTTAATCAGGGCGATTGCTGTAGACGGGGACGTCCTCCCTCGGACCCCACCGTATCTCGTGGGTGCACGAAGCAGCGCAGAACTGGGACAACACTGGGAGAATGTGGGGCATCTTAAAAACTTGACCGACATGTCATAGGTTGGCCTAATTCCACAGTTTGGGGGATATGTATATCCCCAGGTTGGGATAACAGCTCTGACACACAGAGGCTCAAACAAACACACACACAAAATATTTTCTCATATCAAATCATTCTATTACAGCTTTCTCTCTCTCTCATTGTCTCAACATTGAGTCTTACTCTCAGGTGGATTGGATTCAATTAGGTTGCATGTTGATATTATGCAGCTGCACCCGACTGCCATGGCAACCATCTCCGACGTCTCCAATCGCGTCACGACGAGACGAGGTCGACCCAGTCAAAGCCAAAGCAATTAAACTAGATAGGAAAGTTTGATTTTCACATTGGAGTTGGCTCGCCTCCGGTGAATTTTAAAAACTTGCGTTTTATGCGTTTCATAATACTTTAAAGGAGGACTGAGGTAGCTTTTTAAGATAGATATTTCCAATATATGACTTGGTAAAGTATTGTAGTTCATCATGATTCATCATGAATTTTTACAAGGTAATGCTAAGGTCCTTTTGTGAACTAAAAAACAATTTGCAGATTGCTGGCTAGCTAGCTAATATAGTGAGACAGCTATATAACTAGGGCTGGGTATCACATTTCGATACTGTTTAGGTATTGATCGAATCTGGTCGATACCATCGAAACGTGAAAATGTTCGATGCCAAGTTCCGATAGTTTTCTCTAAAGAAACAAATAACAAACGGCCCTTTTCTAACCCTCTTCTCACAGACAATCTCTATTAGGCAAGGCCACGTACCTGTGAGGAAACCTGTGCCTGGCTCAGGTGGGACGCGTGAGGCTATCACCTGTCTATCACTCACACATCCAATCACAATCACTAAACAACTGACAATTCACATACACCACACCCACTCACATTCTCCCACACAACCAGGTAAGTTAATAATCACTTACCATCCACACCAAACACCACCAATTTAATAATGATTAAATAATTGTGACCTTTGGAACTTTCCGGGCACCTGCTAGCAATCTCGCCAACTGCGAGATTGCCAAACCTGGCCCCCGGGAAGTACAACTGTTCCAAAGGTCCTCCACAACAATACTGTGGCAAAAGTCCTGTGTGGCTCAGTGGGTAGAGCATGGCGTTGGCAACGCTTAAGTTGTGGGTTCAATTCTCACTGGGACCACATATACTGAAAAATGTATGCATTCACTACTGTAAGTCGCTTTGGATAAAAGTGTCTGCTAAATGGTATCTGTGTGTAAATGGCATATGTAAAAGAGAGGCAACCCTGCAACTCCCCTGTTGCCGAGACCAATGCCCTCCACACCTACATTGTCCTACAAGACTGCCCTGCCTTCCTCCCTCTGACCGTGCAACATCCTCTGGCGTTGTATTTTAAACTGCACATTTTAAATTGTACAGCGTATAATGTAGGCCATACTACCACAACAAAAAACAAATGTGCTGTAGGCATATGTAGATCGGTCAATCAATCAATCAATCAATCGTGTTCATCAAATCAATCGGTCACAATCAAAGCGTTCTCATGTGGCTTTCACGCAGCGCCATGGCGATGTTCATAAAGTCTCTCCGACAAATAGTTTAGCCGGTGCATTGAACAAAACGTGAGCTTTGATTCCAACCAGAACCAAGACCAAAGGCGACGACAGTGACATCAGAGGAGGATGACGTGCGTGTGGTGCTGAAAGGATAGCGACCACCTGCACTGAGCGCACACACAACATACGGACAGCTGTCACACACAGCATCAAACAAGAACCAGCTCATTCAATTGGCTATTATAAGCAGAGCAGTACAGGCAGAAAAGCACAACCTCATACAGTATTTACAACAATAGGACTTCATACTGCAATTATCATACGTTTCAACAGACAGTAGCCTGGCAGGCTGGGATAAAACTTCTAAATGCAATGTTTCAAATGCATTATTCTCAAATACACACCTTAGGCCCAGAGCAAGCATGCTGAAAAAAACAAACAAAAAAACTATACAAAACAGTGACACTCACCAGATCATTTGAAAACAACTGGTCCTTCTCAATTGAAAACAGACAATGTTGCTGTCCTTCTCATTTGAAAACAAAGTCCATCCTCCGTTCTTTCTTTGTGAAATTGGCAATGGCGGCATCGTATAGTTGACTTTGACTTCAAATCCATAACGAATTCTTTCTCGATTGAGATCAAGGCCAAGGCGGACAGTCGAACCTGTCTAGTGTTGTTTTTGAAATATGTCTTGCTCCTTTTCAGGGATGATAATGTCCTTTCAAGTGAGGTAGTGGACACAGGAATAGTCAAGACCAGGCAGGTGAGTAGACAGAGCTGGTGCATGCTCTCATGCAGTCCCTTCTGCTGGAGAAAGTGGAGATCGGCTGAGCTCCTTCCCTCGAAGTTTAACATGGCGTACATCACTGCGAGTTCAGTTTTGAGTGGTGCCAGATCAAAGTGGGACCCATAACTTTCCTCGAGACTTGTGTGAATGCAGCATCAGGGAAGTTTTTCCTATATGTGACGAACTGCTGCGGGTCTAGGAGGCTGAGTGAGAAGGTTGTCGATTACCCCACTGTGTAGCTGCTGGTACCAGGTGCGAACGTCTTCTCGTGCCTGTGCCCTCCGGGAGCTCAGGACGCCGGTCTTGCCAACCGTGGCCCCGTAGATGGACTCGAAGTTCCCTCTCTCCCTCTCGATGACGCTGCAGAAGTCTTCGATGCTGTTCAAACAGAACTGTATGTCAAACTCCCTGTTCTGAAAAATCCCAAACAGGACATCAGAGTGCGCAAAGATGGAGCTGAAGGTGGACAGCAGGAAGCAGAACTCAAAGCTCACCAGGTGCGTAATGTATCCATTTGCACTGTGAATGTTGTCTTGATCAAAGTCATCATGGTGGTCTACAATGTGCTCAAAGAGCTCTTTCAGTTCCTCTCTCTTATCGGACACAGTGCAGACCGAGCATGCGTTAAAGTTCTGCCACGTTGGAGCTACTCTGGGGAGCCGTCGCTGGCATATCTCATCCAGTAGTTTTGCCCATTTAGGCGACCTTGAGAAAAAAAGCTGCCAGGCCACTCATCTTTGCAGCGCCTTGTGACATCACTAAATTGAGCATGTGCGCATAGCAATGAATGAACAGTGTCTGCAGGATTGTTTCTTTCACTCTCGCTTGTACTCCATGTGAACCAGAGGCCATAACGGCAGCCCCATCATAGCACTGTGCCACGACTTTAGAAGTGCATCCACCCTCCTCAAAAACCCAATAACCCGGGCTGAAATGGCCTCTCCCAGCTTGTATCTCAGTGACATCTTCAAATCGGAAAAATCTTTCCTTCACACTATGGTCGGAAATATAACACAGCACATGCAACATTTGAGCTGTATTACTAATGTCTGTTGTCTCTTCAATCATAACAGCTACAAACGGTGTCTTATTGAGCTCCTCTTTCATTGCATCTGTTATGACATCAGTAGTCGAGTTGATCAGGTCGTTTTGGATTTTACTTGACGTGCTGGAGAACACTTTTGATGTTGTCAGATGGCCGCGTAGATCGCTGTAATATTCGGCCAAAAATTCAAGCAACTCGGGGCTGGCGGATAGCGGATGGCGGATAGAGGTCTAACGCACCACACTTTGGCTGGTGTGGTGTGCGCTGCCTGTCAGGGATGCGGTTCGAAACCCGCGTCTCTACCAGACTGGCCCTGGTAGTCAGCTCCGATTGGAGGCGGCGTTTGGCTGTCTGCCTCCGGGGGAGGGGGAGCCGGCACGAGTCCGTCGAGGAGTAGGAAAAAGGTGCCCGTGGTAGAATTCCGTCTCGGAAGAGGCGGATAAAAATCGGCCCGGAAATGGTGTCTCGCCCCGGAGGACGGGCGGCGGACTCGTGGGGGAGGGTGAATTGAGATAAATAGAGGGTATAATTGGCAACCAAATTGGGAAATAAAAAATTTGAAATAAAATTTAAAAAAATAAAAATTCAAGCAACTCCAAATAATTCAGTTTGAGGACTCTTTGCTCACATGTCCTCTAAATGGTAGATCTTGCTTTCCCAAAAACACAACGGAGTGAATGAGCCGTTTTCTGTATCACCTTCTCATTGTGTACCAGTGTTTCTCTTCAGTGCTGCTCACTTAACTGGACATCTATTCTTGTGTCTCCAAATGTTTTCAATTAGATGGTGGCTTGCAGGTGTCCAGCTGTACTTTTGTGGCACAGGGCTGTGAAAGCAACTGTGAAAGCAACCCAATACTTTTTTAAGGCAAAGAAGTGGAATGTTCTGCAATGGCCAAGTCAATCACCTGACCTGAATCCAATTGAGCATGCATTTCACTTGCTGAAGGCAAAACGCCCCAATAACAAGCAGGAACTGAAGACAGCGGCAGTAAAGGCCTGGCAAAGCATTACCAGGGAAGAAACCCAGTGTCTGGTGATGTCTATGGGTTCCAGACTTCAGGCAGTCATTGACGGCAAAGGATTTGCAACCAAGTATTAAAAATGACAATTTAATTTATGATTATGTTAGTTTGTCCAATTACTTTTGAGCCCCCTTCAGAGCCAAAATGATGAAAATTGTGTCAATGTCCAAATACTTATGGACCTGACTGTATAAAAAGCACATCACTCTGGAACAGGGCAAATCTGGACTCATCAGACCACATGACCTTCTTCCATTGCTCCAGAGTCCAATCTTTATGCTCCCTAGCAAATTGAAGCTTTTTTTTCCGATTAGCCTCACTGACAAGTGATTTTCTTAAGGCTACACAGCTGTTTAGTCCAAATCCCTTGAGTTCCCTTCGCATTGTGCGTGTGGAAATGCTCTTACTTTCACTATTAAACAGCCGTGAGTTCTACTGTTGATTTTTTACGATATGATTTCACCAAACGTCTAAGTGATCGCCGATCACGATCATTCAAGATTTTTTTCCGACCACATTTCTTCCTCGAAGATGATGGTTCACCACTATCCTTCCAGGTTTTAATAATGCGCTGGACAGTTCTTAACCCAATTTTAGTAGTTTCAGCAATCTCCTTAGTTGTTTTCTTTGCTTGATGCAGGCCAATAATTTGACCCTTCTGAAACAGATTAACATATTTTCCACGACCACAGGATATGTCTTCCGACATGGTTGCTTAAGAAATGAGAAGCTACTCACTGCATCAGTTAGGGTTAAATAACTTGTTGCCAGCTAAAACATATTAATCACTGCAGTAATTATCCAATGGAAGGCTCTTACCTATTTGCTTAGTTAAATCCAGGTGGTGACTTTTTTCTGGGCCAGGCAGTGTATATACTGCTGGGCTTCTTTTTGGTCCAGCCTCTCACCCAATACATGCAGTTTCTCTCCCAGTAGAGGGAGCTCTTCATTTTTCTTCTGTTCTTCCAGGAGTGCTGCAGAGGTGGTTTGGTTAAGTTCCTGTAAAACCCGAATCATTTCTTCCTGCTTTCCAGAAAGGTTCTGCAGATTCAAAAACTCCTCTTGGACTCCCTCCAAGTTGCCTTGCTTGTTCCCTTAGCTGGGTCCTCACCTTGTCCAGCTGCGCCTCCAGCGCCCGCCTTCCCGCACGCTCTTGCTCCGCTCGTCTCCGGAGTTGCTCTGCCTCAGACACATCTGTCTCCGCCTCCTTCTGAGCGAGCCTGGTCTGTACAACCCACAACGCCAACCCCCTGGCATACTTCTCTTTAGTCTGATCCTGGGCTTTCTGGATGTCCAGACACTGCAGATGCTCTTCCTCTAACATCTGGGTTATGTTTCTCACCTCTTCTTCCAGCTCCAGTCTGTGGGCCTCCACACATCTCACCTCATTTCCAAGCGAAACTCCAGCTCCACTGCCATGTTCCCAATCTTCATCAGGGAGTCGTTGTGCTCCTCCAGCAATGTCCCAACGGCCACCAGGCCCCCAACTCAGCCTTTGTCCTGTCCGGCTCAATCTGGGCATACTTCAGCTCCTGAACCTCCTTGAGGGCGACTCGCCATTGGTCCTCAACCATAGCCGCCCGTCTCTGGTTCTTCACCAGGGCTTCCTTCTGGCCATGACAAAACTTCTCCAGTTTGTGGATCACTTCTCTTTATCCTTCATCACAGCTTGCACCTCTCCCCACTCTGCCTCTAAAACAGCACATTTCTCTGCATCACTTGTATGTTTTTGTAGCCTACCTGGGATCATTTTTTCTCTTTTCCCTAGGGGGCACCACAGAGCAGGGGTGGCCATTTTTCTCTCCGACTTCTTTCATCTCTTGTCCTCCCTTCAGTGTTTTCCACACCCTGTCCATTTCACGGATGGCATCAGTGAAAGTCGGGAGCCATTCCAGCCAAAAAGGAGCATTTGAGGGCTGGACTTTTTTTTACTTTGAGGGAGCGTCGGTGTGCATTTGACGAATGCTTGGGCCCCTCTGCCACCAGCCAAGCCTCCATGTCTGGATCCACTGTCCAGTCATCTTCCACCATGGCATCTTTTCCTCTCAGTTGCACTACCCCCTCTGCCCGCATCCTCCACCATATGTGGTGTCCCTTGGGGTTGGGGCGACACTCACGGACCTCGCAGAGAGCGTAGGCAAGTTAAATAACCCAGTGGAGGCAGTATTATAAACAAAACAACACTTTATTAAATTAATCTTGACAAACACAAAAAGAGTGGGGTCTTCGGGGGAATTCACAACACAAAGTCCACAATCTTTATCGTTGTTGATGTCCATAATCCAATCCAGTTCCTCAAAAACACTTGACTTAGTTCAGGTGCGGGACTGCGGGCTGCTGGGAACCGTAGTTCTTCTGGCTCCAGTGGCTCCAGTGTGTTAAGGGGCCAGGCAGCCATTTCCTTGGGCAGCCCCTTGGGATGCCACAATATATATATATATTTTAAAAAGGGCTCAGTGGTTAGCAACACAGGCTTGTTAAGCTTGGTTGCTGGTTCGAATCCCAGGAAGGCCAAACTAAGAAACAATTAACTGGAAACCGGAGTTCACTTCTTCGGGCACTGCCAAAGTGCCCTTGAGCAAGGCACTGAACCCCTAACTGCTCCAGAGGCGCCGTACTACGGCTGACCCTGCACTTGGACCTCTCTTACGAGAGATATGCGGAAACACAAATTCCAATTACCTTGTGTGTAACATGGCAATAAAGAATATTCTATTTTAAGTTGGGCTTTCAGCCGCCAACTTCATTAGCCGTGACATCATTGTGGTAGAAACGAACAAAACAGCCGTGAGGCTATGAAGGCTGTAATGAAGTTAAATGAAAATGGATCAATATTGGAACGTCTCTGACTCCGTGTGTAAAAGGCACGCGGTGTGGCTGCGTCTTTGTGGAGCTGTCGCACCGAAATTCAGGTCCCATCTTCTCATTGGTCAGCGGGGAGTTATGTTGGATCTTGGGGAGAGCTGTTGTTCGTTACCACTGTTTGCGTTTAACAGTGGAGGTCAGGGTAGAGGAATTCCTTTGAAATGGTCAATAGCAGGGGAAAATAAACTAGGCATTTTTCCCTTTCAGGTTAAGGTTAATTTGACCCAACTGGCCTTTATAAAGCCAGCTGATTCATAGAGGGGCGTGTTGAGCCAAAAGCTTTGCTGAGACACCTCCACAATGTAGACAGACACACGCACGCACACACACACACAGACACACAGACACACACCCTCTGCATATCTAGTTGACACTGGAATGCCCCACCCAAATTTCCCCCTTCCCTCTCTCCAAATCAAACACCACAGACTTCCTTCACTAATGGATGGCCCCTGAAATCACATTTCAGCTACTACAAAGTGTGCTGTACACACAGGGCTGATACCTTCATTCTATCTGTGGTAACACAGATAACCGGAGGGAGGGCCTGCCATCACTGGACCGAAACAGAATGCTCGTTAGAAAGGGCCGCAGCGCAGGCACCTTGTTTTAATGTGAGGAGGGTCAGGGCTTTATCAAGCGAGGAAGCGAGGCGAATTGGTCCCTCTGTTCTAATAATAATATATAATATATGCCATTTAGGAAATGCTTTTATCCAAAGCGACTTACAGTAGTGAATGCATACATTTTTCAGTATATGTGGTCCCAATGGGAATCGAACCCACAACCTGAGCGTTGCCAACGCCATGCTCTACCTACTGAGCCACACAGAACATTTTGTTCTGTGAACTATCTGTAACAAAGGGAGCCACACAGACATTTTGAGCGGAGTGTGCTTCTCCCCCCGCGGTTCTTCTGTTGTGCCAGCAGTGGGCGCCGTTGCTACCCTATTGTCTGAGGAGGAAAGAACAGACACACGCAGCAACTGCTGCTGATTTTTCCCCGTGAACAGGCCAGGGAGCTCCCATAAATTTAGCCTGTGGATTGTGTGAGTATGAGAGGTTCCCTCCCAGGGGGGAAAAAGGTCAGGGAGCACCGTAATCACAGAAACCACAAGGAACTCCCGAGATATGCGTGCACGCACGTCTCTGTGTGTGTATGTGTGTGTGTGTGTAAAACTTCACTGGCTGGTCCCATCAGCTGTGGTCTCTAATGTAGACCCGGCGAGCGCAGACAGCATGCGAGATGAGACGCAAGCCGCTGAGATCAACGGAAAGCTACAGGAGCGCAATTCAGTTCCCTCTCATTTCCTTCTTCGGTCGTTTCCATTCTCGAAAGTGCGCCACACCTCGCCACTACCACTTCGCTCAAACTGTCTGTTTTCTCGTTGGCACAAAAAGCTACCTAAATGCACGCACGCACCGGCACGCACACACACACACACACACGCAGACAAGCTCGCGTCTGCTTGGACGGGGTACGGGGGACAGAAGGAGACGGTGTGAGGCCTGATGCCGATGCATGTACACCGGAGAAAAGACTTCAGCGCTTTAAAAACACACCAAACAGGCCAGCTGCCTCCCATCAGCCGCCCTGCTCTCTCACGTCACACACACTCCACTGTGGTATTCACGCGTCTATGTTTTTTACTTCACACACTCTGGTGCACTATTCGTGTGTGACTGTGTGCGTTTTTATTTCACACACACTCCAGTGTGGTATCTGTGTGTTTAACCCCACACACACTGCAGTGTGGTATCTGAGTGTTTAACCCCACACACACTGCAGTGTGGTATCTGTGTTTAATCCCACACACACTGCAGTGTTGTGTGTTTAACCCCACACACACTCGTGCGGTATCTGTGTGTTTAACCCCACACACACTCCAGTGTGGTATCTGTGTGTTTTATTCATACAAAGCCTTGCTCCAGCCCCTGTAGCCTCTCTCTCTCTCTCTCTCTACTAGCGGAACGTAAACACAGCCCAACAGACGAAGCGCAAACGTGCCCCCTTCACCCCGACCCAAATAAACGGAGCGGCGCGATGATTAACGGCGCAGGGTACACATGCTCATGCGGGGCCTTCTCGGCCTCAGCTGCTTCCTATTAGAGCTAATATGAAGCAGGAACTGATCAGAGAGACGGGGGGGAATACCCAAGGAAGAAGAATAACAAAACTCCCCCTCCTAGCCGAAACAGGCTGCGTCCAGCGTTCCCCATCAGGTCCCGGCGTTACTTATAAAGCTCCACATGTCCACTGTAGAACGTGGCAGTGCGGCGCCTCGCAAGGTGGCTGGGTTTCAGTGGCCGAATTGGAATGCGCGGGGGAGACAGATGGTGCTCGAGTCTGCCACATGCACACAGCGCGGCCACTACAGCGCAGTGCAGGCGCAGAGCGAGGCACATCCACTAATTCATGGGCAAACACAAAACGCAGAGGGGGGGGGGGAGAGCGAGAGGCCCCAGCGCCCTCACAGTAATTAATTCCCTCTCTCCCTCCTCCTGTAGAGAAGCCTTTCAGAACCAAGGAGCCTCTATTACTGCACCTGGCCTGAACAATTACGCACACACACTCACACACACAGATACACACACAGACACAGACACACACAGACACACACACACACCTTTATCCATCAAACACAAACACACACACCTCTATCCCTCAAGCTCGTGCACATACCTCTCTCCCTTTCAAACACACACATGTACAGCAGCATTATCAATCGACACACACAGGCATCATTTTATCGACACATTCACAACGTGCACACGCGGAAGACACACACTGGCACCTCAGCCAGAGCGTTACTGACAAAAAGAAAACAGATTCATGTTTAGGTCACACTTTAATCAGCTTTAGAGAAAAATTGATGGGTTGAATCTAATTATCTGACCTCTAACTGTTAACATCTGTCTGTGTGCATCTGTGTGTGTGTGTGTGTGTGTGTGTGTGTGTGTGTGTGTGTGTGTGTGTGTGTGTGTGTGTGAGGGCATATGTGCTTGTTTTCTCTGTGTGTGTGTGTGTGTGTATGCACACGTGCTTTTCACACAGGCATGACCTCACCACGTCCTGCAGTCCCCAATGTCAATGCCTCACAGGCCAGAGGAGTTTGTGTCGTTCCCGATTCCACCTCTAACGCACCAAAGACCCCGGAGTGCACTACGGACACACATTTACGACGTGCACCCTGGCAACGTCAACGCAACAACACTCGAGCCGACGAATCAGGAGGAAATCGCTCCCGCGGCACCCAATTTTCCTGCGTCAACAACAATAGATGACACCCCAAACTCAAAAATCTACAGCAGCCCCCAATTTTGCCTCCCAAAACAGATTGCACCACCGCCTCTCGTCAATGTCCCCAGCACCGTCGCTCTGCCAAACTGCAACAGAGCAGCTGATGCAGGGAAACGCCGCCTCCAAACGCAGACAGCAGCTCTCCGGATTCAAAACAAACCACGTCTCCCCCGCTGTGTCGGAGGCAAAAAGACGGCAGGCATACCAAGGTCACCGTAACGACTGCTAACATGGCAACAACGCCATCTCCCTCGCCCTACCAGAGAGAGACGAGGTGTGAGCTCACCTGTGATTGGCCGATGGCAGCATGGTTGCCGTTGAAGGGGGATTTGCGCTCCTTGTCGCGATGGTGACGGCTGCTGTGCTTGCTGCGCTGGAGCTGCTGCCGCAACTTGGCGATCTGAGCGAGAGGGAGAGGGAGGCGGAAAAAAAAAAAAGAGAAGGGCAGGAGAGGGAGGGAGGACAGAGGGGAGAAAAGCAGAGAGCGGGGTTGAGTCTGACACGCTCGCGAAAATGTGCGTTTCGCACACCTCAGTTTGACCTGAGGAATAACTGCATTGAAAAAATCCCAGTTAAATACCACTTGTGTGCAAATGTGTGCAAATGCACTTCCCTTGTATTGTTTGAGACAAAACATCTATTTTCACTCCCACTAACACCCCCCCCACCACCCCAAACACATCCATACATATGTAGAAACAAACACAAACAGGCACACACACATATATATATATACACACACACACACACACACACACAAACAAACAAACACAAACAGGCACAGACAGAGACACACACAGACTCTGAACAGCATGTGGTGATGTAAACTCTGCGGAATGAGGAATGGCAGCACACTGTAATTATGCTGATGGGAAGTCAGACCCCACGCAGACAGGGCTGCCACACATTCCTGTGTGATCACCCTCCACCCTAGGGAGGGGGGGGGGAAGAGAAGTGTGTTTGGGAGGTTGGTGTTGGTCAGTGGTGAGGGGGTCTGTGTTTGGGAGGTTGGTGTTGATCAACGATCAGTGCGTTTGGATGGTTGGGCATTTGTCAGTGATGAGGGGTCAGTGGACTACAGACCGTGTAGGGTCTCACTTTGGTTTTGAGGTAGATGCGGAAGGCGTTGTGACGGAAAACAAACGACTGTTTGCACTGTAAGCAGAGCTTGATTGTGCACAAAGAGAGTGCGACGGGCTTTAGCGGTCGCGTACGCGCAGTTTAACGTTTCAATGAAAACACGCCGACGCACGCTCTGAGCCACAGAATCTGTCGGATCCCATATTGAACGCCGCGGCATTTGAACAGCATTGAATAGGAATGAGCATAAGTAATTCAGTAAAAACAAAACCATCCGAATGATATGCCAGTGAATTAAAACTAATAATTAATAGTTCTGTGTGGCTCAGTAGGTAGAGCGTGGCGTTGGCAACGCTTAGGCTATGGGCTAATTTCCCACTGGGACCACATGTACTGAAAAATGTATGCATTCACTACTGTAAGTCGCTTTGGATCAGCTAAGCGTCTGCTAAACGGCACATGTGAACGACTAACAGCCCTAATTATAACATAACCTAATTGATACCTTAATCCAGATGTGTAGGTTCCCATACAGTGCATTGTTTAAATAACGAGGAACAGCAGCCGGAAATAAAGGGAAAACGACAAAAGCAAAGCTTACGCCCCAATTTCCATCCTGGCTGTACGACCGGGGTGTGCGAGAGGCTACCGTCGTGCGTCGGTGCACGAGACATCGAAATCTCTATTCGCAATGAAGATTTCAGCGGAGTGCGCCATCGCGCCACCCGTTCACACTCAGGCGAATACAACAATACGCATGCAAGATTCGTGGAAGTGAAATGGCAGCAAAATACTGGCGCCGGTTCTCTGGATTCTCGCAGTCCCGCCATTGCGACCAGGACGGCGTGTTGGATCTGGTGTAACACAATGCACTGAGGGCTGGCACACATCTCTCTCAGACCGGGAGGGGGAGCGTTCCATTTACTTCAGAACAGCGGGGGTGTCGGTTACCCCCTTCAAAGGCCCTCTTGCGCTTAAATAAATACGCCGTCTGAACTGCGGCGCGGACAAAACGAAGGGGAATGGATAGGAACACGAGAAGCGCACAGAAGCCCGTCTGCCAACGGACGATACGGATGCATAAACGCGCGTGGAAGTGCACGGTGGTGACGGAACTGCATCAAGGAAGAAGAAAACGCTATTGTGTGGCCGGCTTCGATGTACGGTGAAATGTAAATGAGCAGAGCGAGATCTGAGAAGACAGAGGCGGGGGGAGAGGATGTCAGAGCTGGCTGAGGACGGGACTGGAGGGGGTCAGGGGTCGGGGGTCGGGGGTCGGGGGCTCAGGGGTGTGTAATGTGAGTTGACACCAGGCTACTCGCGGTTCACTGCGGCCTTCCAGATTAATATGATAATGACACATCCTGTGGCAGGCTGTCCAGAAAGCGCCAGGCCGCCGCAGAGCTCTGGGAGGCGAGAGAGGACGGCAGAGGGGTGCGTCGTCTGCCTGCCCCCCACCCCACCGCACCCCACCCCACCCCACCCCACCAAGCCCTACTGAATGGAACAAAGGAGGGGAGAGGGGGCAAGGCTGTAAAAGCGTCCTGACCTCTTTAAGCTGGTCGGTGCTTCCCCAGGAGGCCGAGCGCTTGTGAGAGCTCCTCCTTTTCTCTGAACACTCATCTGCCCAGGCGCTGGGGGTCTGCGGGAGGGAGGGAGGGAGAGAGAGAGAGACAGAGAGGAGGAGGAGTGTTAACCATCTCAACCGACACTTCATTAGTCCGACTTTACTTTAGTAGGCTTCCTGCCGAGCCGAGCAGCGACGCTGATAAAAGTTTAGCATAAAACGCTTTCAGGTACAAACAACTGTCACTTATCTCTCCGTTCGGATTGTAGTCCCGCCCCCCCACCCCCTTCCCCCCTACACCACCCCAGAACCAGAGACTCTCAGCCAATCAGCCACACCACCACACCAGTCACATAGAACACTCCTTCCTCTGATCTACAACCGTATTATTGGACTGGCCTGCAAACATTCATCACCACACTGATGCCACACTCGCAAATACAAAACCTTCACCTTCCCCTCCCTCCCCCCTCGGGCTCCCTGCTGCCCTCGGAGACCAGCCCCCGACTCACATGCGAGGGGGTGGGGGTGGGGGGTGGTGGTACAGGGGAAGACCAAGAATAAGCTGAGACAGACTGCCGCTACGACATCTTTATCGTCCCTCGTAGGCTCAATCGAGACCGAGCGCCACAGGAACTACAGGAAGGGTGGGAGACGGTGGATGCACAGCGCAGTGCCGTTTAATACCGAGTGGGTTGATGTCATTACAGGAGCGGTTATAACAAATCCTGCATCTAACATATAATTGTGTATGCAACGAGGGCGGCGGCCATTTGGCGCGCTGGTCTGAGCTGAACGGTGTAGAAATGGCTGACGGCGGAATGCCCAACCTCGCTTTGTTCCCGAGTGCGGTTTGTGCGCCAAGGGCCAAGCTAACGTAACGCAAAACGGCGGCAACGACGACGACGACCGCGTCGCGATTACTCACACCGCTGTGACTACAGGGGAAAACGCACCGGCTTCGAGCAGAAAGCCAGGCGGGGGGGTTGACGGTGCGGTTCTGACGAAGCGCACGGGAGAGTGCCTCGGGACGGTGATGCAACACCATGCAACATCCTCTCTCACTCTCTCCCTCCCTCCCTCCCTCCCTCACTCCCTCTCTTTCTGCTGGACGCTCGGAGGCGGCGGCTATTTCCATCACGCCGGACTGACGTGACGAACGGCCTCAGAAGCGATGTCGCTGGAATGGGCTCTCTGTCACTGTCACTCGGCAGGAGCACTGCTGCAGCAGTAACCCCAGTACAGTCGCAGTGTGCAGGGGAGGTGTGAGAATACCCTCTACCCTGTCCTGCACAACTGACTCCAGTACAGTCGCAGTGTGCAGGGGAGGTGTGAGAATACCCTCTACCCTGTCCTGCACAACTGACTCCAGTACAGTCGCAGTGTGCAGGGGAGGTGTGAGAATACCCTCTACCCTGTCCTGCACAACTGACTCCAGTACAGTCGCAGTGCGCAGGGGAGGTGTGAGAATACCCTCTACCCTGTCCTGCCCAACTGACCCCAGTACAGTCGCAGTGCGCAGGGGAGGTGTGAGAATACCCTCTACCCTGTCCTGCACAACTGACCCCAGTACAGTCGCAGTGCGCAGGGGAGGTGTGAGAATACCCTCTACCCTCTCCTGCACGACTGACCCCAGTACAGTCACAGCGTGCAGGGGAAGTGTGAGAATATCCCTCTAGCCAAGTGCAGCTCCATATCAGACAGGAGAGGGCTGCAGCTGGTCGGGCTACTGAGTGTGCAGGAAATGCGGAAGGTGTGATCCTCCAGAATTAGCAGCCGGCAAGCCACGCGCCACACGACCAGTCGGGAAAATGAATTCCTGAAAATGTGAACGAAGACATTTGTAACGCCGAGCTCTGACGGAGGTACAGGCGTCTGAAACGCGTTGGTTCCAGGAACCAACGCCCTGCCCCGGCGCTAGCGAGCTCACTTTTGTACAGTATATATAGGCCAGGAGAAAACAGGCAGGCAAAGATAATCACAGAATGAATACAAAAGGAAACTCAAGGAGGGGTAGGAGACTGACTTCATCCCACTGGGATGTGACAACACTGAGGCGTGACAACACTGAGGCCGGCCGGGCCTACGCCTCTCTCCATTTCCAGCCCTGCTCTGCTGTACGCAGTAACGAGCGCTTTCAGTCAAACAATGTAACGAGCGCCTCACTGTCAGAGAACCGACGGACAGTCCAAGCAAAGGCGGAACTATGCGTCCCGAGAAAGGGGTTAGAAAAAGGTCTCTCATACGCACGCGTAAACACGCGCGGGCGCAAACCCTACGTCTCTCCCTCTCTCTTTTCTCCCGTGTGAACTTGGGGCCCAGCCAACATCCTCCTATCGTCGGTCCCCCCCCCTCCCCTCCCCTCCCCTCCGGTCTTAACCCAGAGGAATCGGTTTCCAAATCCAAAATAAAAAGAAAAGTGCCATTGCTGTAAATGCGCTTCGCTTGTTCGTAAGCTCCTGTCATACGGGTCTCTCCCTGACCGCAGGGCTCCGGCCGCTCCCGCAGCGCAGCACCGTGCCGATCGGAGTCACGCCGTGGTCATTACCCCACACCTGGACTACAAAACTACAATACAGAACTGTCTCCAGCCCCTCTGTTCAGATTTTGCCCGAGGCATGAAACGAATAGGCACGAGACCATTAGTAAGTGTTTCAATGTTACATTGCTGTAGAGCCACCCACGCTAAAGATTCATCCACAGACTCTATGCCCCGGTGATCACCTGTTCACTTCAACCTCCGGCTTCAACCTTCAGGCTGGATTTCTCTGCTGCTACGCGCGTTCCCCTCGCGTGCCAATTGGCCCGGTGCGATTGCCCTCACGTGGGGCCTGCTCGCTCTCCCACTGTCCTTGCACGCTGCTGTGCTGCCGTGAGGTTGAATGAATGGTGACATCGTGTGCTGCTTTTATTGTATCGTTTCGCTTCTGCTGTGTTACTGGCAGGCACAGGGTCAGTGTGATTGTAGCCCCTGTGCACGGCAGGAGTACCTGCTCCTTACTACCCGTCTTCCATTTTACTTCGGCTTTCGTACTCTTAGGAGGACTACATAGAGATGCTGGAACCCAGGGATATACAGATGTGGATGAACGGAGGGGGACGGAAGGAACGAACGACACTGCTGAGGGAGAAAGGGAAGGTCTCCAAGGCTGGGTGGAAAAAGAGATGCACACGTCTCTGCTGGTCCCTGTCAGGCAGGGCTGGGGCCAATTCAGGATGGAAATGGAACTTCTGGTACATTTCCATTTCAGCTCTTGAACAGGAAATGGAATTTGCATTGGGAAAAGCTTTAAGGACACAGAATTGGAATGAAACAATTTCATTCCATTGAACTTCCACTCATTTTGAAAATAAACGCCACCACATGACATACACCCCTATAAACAACACTAATTGTAAAATAATTCATATATAGATGCATGTATAGCATGGCACAAAGGTTTCCAGATGTTCATTTTTGGATCAGTTGTATCGGTCCTTTATCGTTTTTTTAAGAATGAAAAAAGCCTTTATTCTACCCCATGTTCCTGAAAGTCAATACAAAAAACATCATTACCCAGAAACCTGTGGGTGTAATCAAACATGCCTGACTGTAGTCAAGATTAATGATCAGTATATGACCTATATAAATAAGAGAAGGGAAGTAGAAGGTGCTGTTATAGAAGTGAGAGGGTTTGGTTTGTGTATCTTGTCAGACCTAAACTGTGTTTATAACAAAAAAAAAATGCAATTAAAAAAACTAAAACACTTCTTTCAGCAGACTTCATTACAAACTGCCAAAAACTAAAGTGTGGCAGCCCTTAACTGTTCAAAGGTTGACACATTGACAAAAGCCTGCCAGTTTAGCAACATCAGGCATTGTTGCGGTTTGGCAGCTACAGTACCTTATCAAGTAGTAGAGATTGAGAGAAGCAAAGTAGACAGCTGCAAGAGAACACCAATAGCTTCCACGACCAGCACCGATTTGTCTCAAGGAAACGTGTTTGTAAACATGACACACGTGGTTCTGTGTGGCTCAGTAGGTAGAGCGTGGCACTGACAATGCTTAGGCTGTGGGTTCAGTTCCCACTGGGACCACATACTGAAAAATGTATGCATTCACTGCGATAAGTGTCTGCTAAATGGCATATATAGTCGGGTCCATAAATATTTGGACATTTACAAAGTTATTGTTAATTAACGGTCTACCACATCATACTGGAGTTGAAATTAAATAATGCCACTGTGTGCGGACTTTCAGCGGACAAATCGGGTGAACGGTGTAGGAATTACAGCACTTTTTAAAATGTATTTTTTAATACATTTATTTCAAATTTTTCCCCCGTTTTTCTCCCAATTTGGTTGCCAATTATACCCTCTATTTATCTCAATTCCCCCTCCCCCACGAGTCCGGAATTCTACCACGGACGCCTTTTTCCTGCTCCTCGACGGACTCGTGCCGGGTCACCCTCCCCCCTCCCCTGGAGGCGGACAGCCAAACGCCGCCTCCGATCGGGCTGACGACCAGGGCCGGTCTGGTAGACGTGGGTTTCGAAACGCGTCCCTGACAGGCAGCGCACACCACACCGGACCAGCCAAAGTGTGGTGCGTTAGACCGCTACGCTATCCGCCAGCCCCTGGAATTACAGCACTTTTTATATGTGGTCCCCCCCTTTTTAAGGGACCAAAATTTATTGGACAATTGGCTGCTCAGCTGTTCCATGGCCAGGTGTGTGTTATTCCCTCATTATTTCATTTACAAGTAAGCAGATAAAAGGTCTACAGTTGATTAGAGTTGATTTCAAGTGTGGCATTTGCATTTGGAATATGTTGCTGTTAACTCTCAATATGAAGTCCAAAGAGCTGTCACTGCCAGTGAAGCAAGCCATCATTAGGCTGAAAAATCTAAACAAACCCATCAGAGATTAAAAAAACATTAGGTGTGGCCAAATCAACTATTTGATGCATTCTTAAAAAGAAAGAACGCACTGGTGAGCTCAGGAACACCCAAAGGCCTGGAAGACCACGGAAAACAACTGTGGTGGATGACAGAATATTTTTTTCCCTGGTGAAGAAAAACCCCTTCACAACAGTTGGCCAGATCAAGAACACCCTCCAGGAGGTAGGCGTATCTGTGTCAAAGTCAACAATCAAGAGAAGACTTCACCAGAGTAAATACAGAGGGTTTACCACAAGATTGGTAAGCATCAAAAACAGGAAGACCAGATTAGAGTTTGCCAAAAAACATCAAAAAAAGCCTGTACAGTTCTGGAACAACATCATATGGACAGATGACAGACAAAGATCAACTTGTACCAGAATGATGGGAAGAGAAGAGTATGGAGAAGGGAAGGAAATGCTCATGATCCAAATGCTTCAAAACTGATTGGACAGCGCTTCACAGTGCAGATGGACAATGATCCGAAGCATACTGTGAAAGCAACCCAATACTTTTTTAAGGCAAAGAAGTGGAATGTTCTGCAATGTCCAAGTCAATCACCTGACCTGAATCCAATTGAGCATGCATTTCACTTGCTGAAGGCAAAACGCCCCAAGAACAAGCAGGAACTGAAGACAGCGGCAGTAAAGGTATCACCAGGGAAGAAGCCCAGCGTCTGGTGATGTCTGTGGCTTCCAGACTTCAGGCAGTCATTGACTGCAAAGGATTTGCAACCAAGTATTAAAAATGACAATTGAATTTATGATTATGTTAGTTTGTCCAATTACTTTTGAGCCCCTAAAATTGGGGGGGCTATGTATAAAAATGGTTGCAATTCCTACACGGTTCATACAATATTTTTGACAAAACCCTTAAATTAAAGCTGAAAGTCTACACTTAAAACACATCTTGTTGTTTCATTTCAAATCCATTGTGCTGGCGTACAGAGCCAAAATGATGAAAATTGTGTCACTGTCCAAATACTTATGGACCTGACTGACACACACATACGCTGTACACTCGGTTCGATATTGTTAGCCCCGTTCATTGGAGCGGTGGAAAAGTCTACTCTTGCTGGCCGCTCCGTGCGTTTCCTGACGCGGCGTCTGTGAGCCGGGAGTTCAGGGTCACGGAGGCGCAGAGGGAAAACTGCAGCGCAGGCCGTGGCCTGACCGCGGGGGTACGAGTCAGCTGTGAAAGTTGCAACACCCTTATCTCTGGAGGCCAGCTGGGACGCAGGCATTTCTCTCCGCCTGTCAGGCTGTTTATTCCCACTCCAATGAATGTAACAAACAAAACTCGAAATAACCCGCCACATGCCGATCAGTCTTTTACTTTTCTTTTTCTTCTCTTCCTATATTCACCTATGCACATACTGATGTACAGGTGAAGTTATATTGTAAATGTATGTGCCAATTCAGTGTCTTGTAAGCCCGTATGGGTTTAGGTCACCCTCGGTGTAAGACGCCAAGGTAGGTGAATCAATCAATCAATCAATGATTAACATGTTCATTCAGCTCATCTGAAATGTAGTTCTTTATTTTGATTTGATCATTATTTAATCTTGGCAGGTGCAGTGTATTCTGGGTAATTACGGGAGCTCATGTGTTGCACGCTCCTCCCCTTTCAACCCATCCCAAAAAACTGTTTCTCGAGTGACTTCAAATCATGTGCAGGTGTGCCGTCGTCTAAAAGAACCTTGGTACGTGACACACTTCGTGTCGGTGTGTACAAGTGGCACTGTGTGTTAAACTAAGCCATGACATTGAGATGGATTCTCACACAGAGAAATGTGTGCATAAAACTGTGAAGAATATGGCTGCTTTTTGTCATTTGTGGTTCCACTTGCTCATGGCATGTGCACCAAATCTTCTGGTACTGGTGTCATTGTGACTTGTCCTGACAAAGATCTTTTTTGGACCAAAACCTTTTTGTAGGGTACAAAAAAATAAATAAAAATCTTCAGAGGCATTGTGAAGATTTACATTTAGTTATTGGTTACTTCTAAGTCTGGCACACGTTAACTTTTGGGATACTGCGTTTCTTTGGTTCCTCTCACTCTCCACAGAAGCCCACACTGAGCGCCTGAAAGCCAACCGGGGAGACCCCAGAACCCAGTGGTCAGGGTGACCCCACAGTATCGCCCGTCCTCCCTTTCTCTCTCCCTCCACCCCACCTCCTGCCACCGGCGCTATTCCAGCTATTTCCTCCCCGTATTTTCCCTGGGAACAGCTGTGTCTGTGCCTGCCCGAGCCAAGAGGAGCTGAGGCCTGTTTACACAGGGACAGTGAGGGCTTGGCCTTCACACCCACACCACACATTTCACAACCACCGCCGCTCAACTGCTGACGAGAGTGAGAGAGAGAGAGAGAGAGAGAGAGAGAGAGAGAGAGAGAGAGGGGAAAGATGGAAGGAAAGAGATAGAGCAATAGAGAGATGGAGAGATAGAGAGCTTTGACAAGCAGTCACACCTTGTGGCGTCATACCCAATTCCCGCTGTGGTCTACTAATCATAACAAGGTAGGTACAGTGAGCATGAAAAGAGAAATCCAAAAAGTTTCCAAAGGGCTTACACTAACCAGTGAGTGAGGACCTCCATTTAGCCATCACTGGGATCAAACAATGCATCCAGAGCCATTAGCATATTTGTCATGGTTGGAGCATTAGCACTTCTGAAGAGTGAACATGAATGCACTGAACCAGACGGGAGGGGCGGGAACTAGCTGAACAGCAGGCAGTCAGGTATAAACCCACCCTAGGTTAAATCCTCCATCTGAGCTCCTTGGGCTGGTGGTTGGTGGGACTCAGACTTCACCAGGGAGAGCGTGGCCCGGTCGCACGCACAATCCCGCATTGTGTTTCCGGCCCGGTGCGCCACAGTAACATAAGCCGGTATATCCCCATTCACGGTCTGCTTGGTGTTCACACTCCCACCTTTATTTCCCTTCGTGTACTGGCAGTAACAGATTTGTTCTGTGCTTAAGAACACGAGTCAAGTATGTGGGACAATCGACCTACTGAAAGCACCGTTAAAAAAAGAACAGCAGAGTCGCTGCCCGTCTTACATTTACATTGACATTTTTAGGCATTTAGCAGACGCTCTTATCCAGAGCGACTTACACGGTTTACATTTCTTTACGTGCAATCCATTTATACGGCTGGATATTTTACTGAAGCAATTCAGGTTAAGCACCTTGCTCAAGGGTACAACGGCAGTGCCCCCACCTGGGAATTGAACCTGCAACCTCTGAGTTACAAGCCCAGCTCCCTAACCATTACGCCGCACTGCCAGCCCTAGTCCGTCTTCCGCCGCAGACTGAAGACCCACCTCTTCGGACTCTTCTTCCCTCCCCCTAGCACCTCCGCAACACGGATCACATAGGAACTTAACCCTCACCCATCTCTGCTAAAGAAACAAATAATAATAATGACAAACAAAAACTCTAGTTTTAACCTGCTGGTTTTAAAGTGGTTCTGTGTGGCTCAGTAGGTAGAGCATGGCGTTGGCAACGCTTAGGTTGTGGGTTCAATTCCCACTGGGACCACATGTACTGAAAAATGTATGCATTCACTACTGTACGTCACTTTGGATAAAAGAGTCTGCTAAATGGCATATATTATATATATTATTATATTAACCTAGTAGCTCTCTGTGTGTGCTCCGAGCAGCTAGCTGTGTAATAAGGCTATTAACGTGATATGCCATCTCACCCTACTGAGCGGAAGGCGCTTGTTGTAAATCGCTCTGGATAAGAGCCCCCCCACCCCCTCCTCGCTGACACCTCACCTGATTCCTCCACAACCAAATCCCCTCTTTGAAGCGGCCGGGGGGCTTTTCCGCGCTGCCGTGAGAAACAGGTGCTGACTCTGAGTGTCGGCGGCTCCGTCGTTGGGGCCGAAGCGCCGGCACGCGGCCACGAGAGCGGGCCCACGTCACGGCGGCAACTGCGGTCGGTGTGGATTAAGCGCTGCACACAAAGGGCCCTTTGCTCCAGGGATGGGCGCTGGGGGCCCAGGGTCCCGCTTTGAAGAGGGAGTCATGGGAAGAGCCCCTCCACCCCCATGTGACGTAACTGGCTGTCTACTGACGAGGAGCTGGTGGGTATTCGGCAACCAGGGCCACTGTTTCATTACGATCTCATTTCTTTATTTGATTAGCAGATGTCCTTATCCACGTCCCTTGCATCAAATCTTTTTTTTTTTTTTTTTTGCAGCAGGGTATTTCGGAAGCTGTGCCGTTTCAGTTCTTCGGCCAATGGCAGTGACTAATCAGATAAATGCAAACCTTGCATTAACCTGGGCCAAATGTGTCTCGTGAAAGTAATCTCATGTGTCGCGTGAACTTCGGTCTCAAATGATCTGTACGGAATTCACAGTGACTTCACAAAGATTAATTTGCCTGGGTCAGACAGAGCAATGAATAGTGTTTAAAGTAGCGCTGGAAAGACATTCATGATTATACAATTCTCACAGGATGAGGTTGTAAAAAAAGAAAAAAGAAAAAGAAATCCATCTGGGAAAAAAATAATAATAATCTAAAAAAAAATATGAGCCACTAGATTTATGCACATCCCTCAATATTCCGAACGTTAAAGGAAAAGGGAGATGTGTCACATGACAATGGCCAGAGGAATCCACGTGTCGTACACGCAGGATGGAGATGGGAAGCAGCCTGCTCACACAGCAGGTGCTGGAGCGGAGGTAGGCCATCTTGAGCGGCGATCCCTCAGGTATGGAGATAGGGCAGGGGAGCGCTGCCATTTTTGTAGGAAGGTGCGGTTCCCCTCCCGCTGACGGGCAGAATTACAGACAAACTCTCAGGCTTTATGGCAGGCTTCTGGGTGGGGCGCCAGCGGCGCATACCCAGGCAGAGTGCCTTACCTCCCAAACCTCCACTTGGTAACAAACACAAACGAAGACAAACAAAGCGAGGCCAAGTGCTGGCTTCACACGGGGATAATCCTGTGGTGCAAAGAGCAACATCCGAATGAATATTAACCAGTGGAAATGTTATAGTACGTGACGCATCCCTTCGAACAAATGTGTCACACTAAACCCTGTGACACGTTTTCAAAACGCCCACTCTCGTTTTAGTCAAGAGTTTGGCCGTCTAACCACAACTTGTAGCACCTGGCGCGTGACATAGAAGTTAGGATAGCCGGAGTCCTTGTACTTCTGTAGAACTGTACAATAGCTAGAATTACACACGCACACTTTTCAGTACTTGGTTCCTTAAAAGACTAGGAATTTCTCCTAACTAGACCTATTAATCAACCCTGGCCCTTATTCAGGACTGGACTGTTTCTAGTAGCTGCCTGCCAACTGCAAATTCACTTTAAGATTTTTAAAACACACAAGTGTCAAAAAGTAGCTAGCAGTACACAGAGTGAGATTAACGTGACAAAAACAGTTCTTTCTTCCTTACCGACGCAGCCGTGGCCACAAAATAGAACTGCAGGGTACAGAAGCAATTCAGACTTTCATGGACCTTTCTCTACCACAAACTGTGCCCTCAAATACTCACTTCTGCACCTCTATATCCCTCCACACACACACACACACATACACTCAGTGGCCACTTTATTAGGTACACCTGCTCATTAATGCAATGATCTAATTAGCCAATCATGTGGCAGCAACTCAATGCATAAAAGCATGCAGACATGGTCAAGAGGTTCAGTTGTTGTTCAGACCAAAAATCAGAATGGGGAAGAAATGTGATCTAAGTGACTTTGACCGTGGAATGATTATTTGTGCCAGACGGGGTGGTGTGAGTATCTCAGAAACTGCTGATCTCATGGGAGTTTCACACACAACAGTCTCTAGAGTTTACAGAGAATGGTGCGAAAAACAAAAAACATCCAGTGAGCAGCAGTTCTGTGGGCAAAAATGCCTTGTTAACGAGAGAGAATGGCCAGAATGGCCAGACTGGTTCAAGCTGACAGGAAGGCGACAGTAACTCAAATAACCATGCGTTACAACAGTGGTATGCAGAAGAGCATCTCTGAACGCACAGCACATCGAACCTTGTGGATGGGCTACAGCAGCATAAGACAACACCGGGTTCCACTCCTGTCAGCTAAGAACAGGAAAGTGAGGCTACAGTGGGCACAGGCTCACCAAAACTGGACAGTTGAAGATTGGAAAAACGTCGCCTGGTCTGACGAATCTCGATTTTTGCTGTGACATGCAGATGGTAGGGTCAGAATTTGGCGTAAACATGAATCCATGCATCCATCCTGCCTTGTGTCAACAGTTCAGGCTGGTGGTGGTGGTGTAATGGTGTGGGGAATGTTTTTTGGCACACATTAGGCCCCTTAATACCAAATGAGCATTGTTTAAATGCCACAGCCTACCTGAGTCTTGTTGCTGACCATGTCTACCAATCTTCTAATGGCCACTTCCAGCAGGACAATGCGCCATGTCACAAAGCACGTCATCTCAAGCTGGTTCCACAAACATGACAATGAGTTCAGTGTACTCCAATGGCCTCCACAGTCACCAGATCTCTGGATCTGAGCTCCATGGACAGAATGATCCCCACTCGAATTCTGGGTTCCACCAGCTCTGCTGCCTCCTCCAGTGAACTTTGTGCAGCTTCGCAATCCGTGATCCGTTCTTTGGCCTTTTCCGCCACTTCCACTCTGCTTCCAGGGAGTCAGGTTCAGTAACCAGGGAAAACATGC
Source organism: Aldrovandia affinis (assembly GCA_029706075.1). NCBI lineage: Eukaryota > Metazoa > Chordata > Actinopteri > Notacanthiformes > Halosauridae > Aldrovandia > Aldrovandia affinis. The sequence continues at coordinate 7,242,701 of JAINUG010000028.1, read as the reverse complement.
TCTTCAAAACAGAGTTCGCTTCATCCTTTAATTTCTTTTCCACATTTGAATTTGTTTTCCATAAACGTTTTCTACAGTCATTCCCTTTAAATTTACGCCTGTTCTTTTTCTGGTTTCCCTTCGGGTGAGAGCTTTGAATCTCCATTCCTCTCCTCTGCATTTTCAATGTTAGTAATGGAGATGGACTCACCACGTCAGGAGATGGTCGGGTGTTTACCAGGCCTCTGCCATAGTTAAGATGCCCTCTTCCACACTATGATCCCACCTCAACAGGCTGCTCCTCTAGTCCCCTTCCAAGGTCCGGGAGGCTGAGTGAGATTGAGGGCCATCGATCCCACTCTGACTCCAATGACTGGTCATCGTCTCCTGCTGGCTCCACTCACTGCAAGATTTCCACCTGGGTACTAGAATCTTTTACAACAGGCATACGTTTTTCACATTCCAGTTCCTCACTCCAGTTGATCTTGTAGTTGCAGCAGAGTTTCGGTTTGGACTTTTAGGGCTTCGCAAAAAGAGTTCTCTGTGGTCTGTTGCTGGGCTTCTTTTTGGTCCAGCCTCTTAGTTAAGCCATGCAGTGTTTCTCTCAGGACAGGGAGCTCTTCATTTTTCCTTTGTTCGGTCAGGAGTGCTGCAGAGGTGGTTTGGTGAAGTTCCTGCAAAGCCAGAATCTTCTCTTTTTGCTTTACAGTAAGGTTCTTCATCATCAAAAAATCCTCTTGTACTCCCTCAAGCTTTTAAAGCTGCCTTGCTTGTTCCCTTAGTTGGGTCCTCATCTCTTCCAGCTATGCCTCCAGCTCCCGCCTTTCCTCGCTCTCCTGCTCCGGAGTTCTTTTGCCTCAGATGCATGGGTCTCTGCTGCTCTCCTTAGCTCCGCCTCCTTCTGAGCAAGCTTAGTCTGTACATCCAACAATGTCCTGGCACATTCCTCTTTGACCTGATCCTAGGATTTCCGGATGTCCAGACACTGCAGATGCTCTTCCTCCAACATCTGCGTTACGTTCCTCACCTGTTCTTCTAGTTCCAGTCTGTGGGCCTCCACATGTCTCACCTCAAACAAGAGATGTTTTCTCGTTCTCCAGCTCCACAGACATGTTCCCCATCTTCCTCAGGGAGTTGCTGTACTTCTCTAGCAATTTCCCCACCAGCAGCATGTGGTGCTCCTCCGAGGTCTTCAACTCAGCCCTTGTCCTGTCCAGCTGGGTCTGGGCATCCTTCAGCCCTTGGACCTCCTTAAGGGTGACTCGCCACCGGTCCTCAACAATGGACGCCCGCCTCTGGTTCTTCACCAGGTCTTCCTTCAGGTCAACACAAAGTGTCTCCAGTTTCTGTATCCCTTCCTCTTTGCCCATTATTATTGCTATTGCCTCTCCAAACTCTGCTTCTAAAACCGCACACTTCTCAGCCATCTTGGATCCACTTCTCTGCTGCACGTTTACTTGGGTTCTTGTTCCTGTTTTCCCTAGGGGGCGCCACCTTTGTCTTTGTCTTTCCATTGGGTCCTTCCAGCCACATTCTTCCCTCTCGGAACACTCGCTGGGTTGGTGACCATATTCCAGGCAGCACATACACCAAGGGGCGCCACTTCGTGCCAGTTGGGCCTGCTCCTTGTTCCACACCTCCTGATGCATCTCAAACAGAACTTGACACAGCAGACAGACTCTTCCTCAGGAACAGTGGGCACCTCCTCGTGCCTATAGGTGATGCCCCTGCCCGCATTCTCCACCATATTGTGGTGTCCCTTGGGGTGGGGGGACACTCCAGAACCTCTTCAGAAGGCACAGGCAAATTAATAATCCAGAGGAGGCACCATTTCAAACAAAACAATAATTTTATTGAACTAATTTGACAAACGCATATAATCCATAATCCTTTACTTGTTGTCCAAGTCCGTAATCCAAAATCGAAATCCAAAACAGTTCCTCAATCAATCCAAAGTCAATCCACAATCAGGTTTCTCAAAACAATTCAAGCCAAACTCTTTCTCACCCATTCACCACTACTCCCTCCCAGCGTGATCCAAAACAGCCCTTAAAATAGGCCTCTAAAAGCCTTCAGCTGTCAGTAGTCCCAATTGCTTGACTTGGTTCAGGTGTGGGACTGCAGGCTGCAGGGAACTGTAGTTCTTCCTCCAGTGGCTCCCAATAATTAAGGAGGCAGGCAGCCATTTCCTTATACTGCCCCTTGGGGTGGGATGGGATGGGATACACACACACACATTTTTAGTTCCATTGACTCCCCACTTCGGAATGCCCAGTCGCAACTGTTAGCATTAACCACCAGAGGCAACATCCTCCATTGATTTGGGAGGGCTAAGTGTGTCCATCCTCTGCAGTCCATTAGCCCAGTTGGACAAAAACTTTTGAGAGAGGACTGCTGGCGCTGGCAGACCACAGGCACCCGAATGGCCAGAGGAGGCGCTACTGCGGGAAGAGGCGGAGAAAACCACGACTGACCGAAACCCTCCCTCCTGCGGGACTCCCAGCCACAGTCCACACTGGTCATAGTCAGGGTCTGATCACGGACTGTAGGGCGCAACACTACAAGCAGTGTTTAATGTGGATATGCCACCCAACAACCCTTCTCCCGTCCTTCTAAATGTTACCAGGAGAAAGGCAATCAAGCAACATCCTACCTTTTTTAAAAGGCTAGGGCCTTTTTCTATTTTAAAAGCAAACAATAAAATCCAATAAACATATTGATTCCCCCTGAATGAGAGAAACGTCTAAAATGGTGTGCAGTGCAGTGTGTGTGTGTGTGTGTGTATTTGAGAGCGAGTGTGAGTGTGTGCGTGTGTTTTATATTTGTTGTTCGGTCTCCAGGCCTGAGAGCAGCTCTATGGTAACGCATGTCACACTGATCTAGTTATTTTGGCGAGGAGCTTGTGGGACTGGAGCTCTGTGCAGGTCTTCCAGATTCCACTTCCCCACTTCCTGTGCTCACTGCTCTCATTGTGAGGAGGGCCACTGGGGGCAGGGGGCGGGGTGGAGCTCGGGGGCAGAGAGAGGAGCCTCTCGCTCACGCCATCAACAACACGCAGCACCACCGACCCTGGGAATGGTCTCCCCCCACCCACCCCCCAATCCCGACAGATCTCTGGCTAGAGACCGGGGCACTGAGGTTCGACCAACTTCGCACAAGTCTTTAAACAAAAACAGCTCGTCCAGATTCCTGACCCTCACACGTCACAGGAGATTCTACACCCGCTGACAACATCCATCTGATGCGAGTCAGTGGGTCAGTGAGAGACACAGACATACAGGTGGACATTTTTGTACAGATAAACCTCCTAAAGAAGAAGAATGCAACAGATGAGAGAGGGATCTTCAGAGACGTGTGCTAGGCAGCGGTACAGGAGTACAGGAGCAGTGAAAGAAGAGTGAGCGAGCTTCACAGCCAGCAAAACCACAGCAGATGACACAAACACATGAGAGACTCAACCGAGAGAGAGAGAGAGAAAGAAAGAGAAGGAGAGTGGGTGGAGAAAGTGAGTATTCCACTTTAAGAAATGGCAAATGTTTGGAGGGAGAAAAGTCTGAAAGACGGAGGTCTGGCCAACTGACGGCTGACCTCACCAGAAACGTCTCCGTTTCCTCTCATCTCTCAACAAGCCAGGGAGCGGCCACATCCTCCTCTCTTCCTCTGTATCTCCCCCTCTCCGGTTGCCATTCTGTCCTTCTCTTTTTCTTTCTCTGTACCCATCTGCATCCTTCAGGTCTCTCACACTTTAACCCTTTCGATATATCATAAGCTGGAGTCTATCGCAAGGTCTTTTTTATTAACCCTGAAAAATATTTTCTGTATCAAGTGCAGACAATAGAGACTCACACTCACACCTTTTGTTGTGGACAGTGGAATAGACATACACCATCTGTATTAGACCCGTCTGAGCAGAGGAGTAACACAACTTGGCCAATAGACTTCAGGGATGTTCATTCACCTTTAACAATTTTTTTGTTTCTCCAACATGAATTCTGTGTCCTACGTTCTTTGTTGTTGTTGGGTTTTTTTTTCACCCGGCAAGTTCAGAAAAGAAGTAAAAAATATTTCTCGCCTTAACGACGAGCACAACACATGGCAGACTAAAGGGCGGGTGGGAGGAGTCCCCTTGTACAAACAAGGCAAAGTGGGCGGGGCCAGACTCACCTGAGTGGCCTTGTCCCTCATGCAGGGCGCGCACTGGGCGTGGCCGCCGTCCCGAGGCCAGTGCCCCGACAGGTAAGGCCCAGTGAGCGCGTCCAGGGAGGGGCTATGGTGGACACTGCCGCTGCTGCTGAAGGGAGGAATGACTGGAGGCGGCCTGGACTTCTCTGGTTGGAGGAGTAAGAGGGGACAGCAAAGGCAAAGAGAGAGGGAGAGAGAGAGAGAGAAAAGAGAGAAGAACTACTGTTATTACTGCATATTATATGCATTATTGAGTATACCATCCATTAGCGATATTTGATAGCGGTGTTGTCGTGTGTATAACTTCTAAATCCATCGCATTGGCAATCCTATTTTTATCGTAGTGGCAATGAAGTGCATTTGAATTTGAATTTCGGAGACAGTGTGTGCGTGTGTGTGTGAGAGAGAGAAAGAGAGAGAGGGAGAGAGAAAGCAGAGAAATGAGCAGTGGCAGCGGACAGTTACTGAGGGATCAGAAGTACAAAGGGAGCGATCGGGACGGATAAAAAGAGAGGGGGGGAAAAGGATGATTGATGCCGCGGACACATTCGGGGGATCTCCTGAAACAAAACAATGCAGAAATGGCACTGTGTCACAGCACTGACACACGTGTTCCATAACATCAATTATTTTTCAAAGACGGAAGAAATAAAATAAATACACATTTCAAATAACGAAGATCCCGGTGTCATACTGTGTACCGCAGAATGCGACGCCAAGCCGCTGCCTCCGCGCTGCAAAAACAGATTTCACTCAAGGCTTTCGGATTCGCCACAAAATGCCATTATTAGTTGCCCGCCAGCCAATCACACGCTGGCTAGTGCTTTCAGCCGAGAGAGAAGCGCTGCTACCTGCAGCTGCGGGCTTCTGCCTCGGAGAAGGGAAAATAAAATTGCCATTAATTTCCTCTCGAGTGACATGACCGTGCGCATCTGTGCAATAACGGTGCAGCAGAGCCCGCAGGTATCGACAGTGGAGATTTGTGGACTTGAAAAACAGAAGGTCAAAATTTTACCTTTGAACCAATCGTTGGTCTCAACCAGTTTTCATTTATTTCGCTTGATTAACGCGTGCGCTGACTGCTCGAATAATCCACAGGCAAGCTATCAAAAAGCTATTACGAGATTGTCGTGGTTTTCTCTGCCTCTTATTGTAGTGTTCTCTTTATTCCCTTTACGTTAGAGGGAAAAAGACAATACAGGGTTTAATTTTGTACAAAAATCTACTGAATTAACAAAATCAACTGTATAGCGGCTTTGAGAAATGCACAAACTTTGTTGCATAAACTCAAATCATTTCAGAATGAAGATGTGCTTCAATGCAAAAGACACAGACAGACACACAGAGCCCCCCCCCCCCCCCCCACCCCCACCCCCACCCCATGAGCTTGGTTGTCTTGCATTAGGCCCAACGCTGCTGTGAGCAATCTCAGCCTCGGCTGAACCGCGTTCCCGCCTCAAACAGAAAAGCCCAGCAGATTGAGATAGCCCTAATCTGACGCCTGTAGCAGGGTGGACGTGTCTAGCGGCCATTTTTATTGAATTTAAAGCTGATTAGTGAATGATCGGCTGTGGCAGAGGCACAGAGGCCTGCCTGATTGCCTTGACCTACATTCTGTGAGTCTCCCCAAGTAATTGCCCCCCTCCTCCTCCTCCCTCTCCCTCTCTCTCTTGCTCCCCTCCTCCTACTCCCTCTCTTTCGCTTCCTCTGAGAACAACTCATCCAGCAGGCTCTCCTCCTCTATGTCCCACCTTCTCCCTCTCTCTAGAAGTGAACTCTTTCAAGGAAATCCACAATTGTTCAAAAGAAAAAAGGGAAAGGTTCACAAACACCTGTATTTCTGTCTTTACTCTTAGTCTCATAATACAAAACACACTTTACATAACACGCACGCAGAGAAAACAGTTCTGTTTTCATAAGGGGCACAGAGCCAAATGGCTTTTTAAACCAAAGCATAATTGTTTGCCCTTTTGGTTTTCCTGTTGATTCGCCTCTTGTAAACATAACATGAAGTCCAATTGCTCTTTGTAGACTCTGCATTCATCCACTTTTGCTTCTCAGCCATATGTATTATTCAACTAATTTGTTTCTGATCTGTTTACCGAGAGGTCTATGTGCAATTCCACAGTAATTTGAATGAATTGTAATCAAACCAACAAAAAAAAGGTATTCCTTTTTCAATTTTTGCTTTCGTCAAAGCCAAAAGGCCAGTTGGACCTTAGGTTTCTATGGAGGTCAACCAAGTCTGTGCTGTTGAATGGCCGCTCTTACAACCCAGACTGGTACTCTCCACACAAAGCGTAGCGCAGGACTTTGTCACAAAGCCCTTTGGCTCGCGTTTCCCCTCCCATCTCACTACGTGTCAGGAGAGGGAAGTAGGACTGCGATTGCTTGCGTTATAAATCTGGCCTTTTAATATGTCTCAACTTGTTTTGTCGCTTGTTATCCTCCGTGAGCACATTCGCTGCAATATGTTGCTTTAGCGTTCATTCCAGTTTACAGATAGGAAGGTACGGGAGAGAACACTTTGAACAAACACAGGAGGTACACTGATATGGCCTTGCTCGATGTCTCTGACCTCAACTCCCCGCAGCTTGGATTAACACTGAGGCTTAATCTGCAGCTTCCACACTATGCAAAACAATTTTTTTTTTTTAAATGTAAACGTGGAAAGCAGAAGTAACGACTTCATAAACAAAACTGTCTGACACACACTTTTTAAAATTTTGATTTCAGATTTTCCCCAATTTTTCGCCCCAATTTGGAAGCCAATTATACCCTCTATTAATTTGCATGAACCCTCCCCCACGAACTCGCCGCTCATCTCTACGGGGCAAGCTACTTTCCAAGGCCGGCGATGATCCACCTCCTTCGAGACGGAACTCACTGTCCCCCCTTTCTGGAGACACCCTTACGTGCTTCACAGTGAGTTTATGTCAGCCAAATGCCGCCCCCCGATTGGGGGTAATGGCCATGGCAGGTCTGGCAGAGATGGGTTTCGGACGTGCTGACTCTTAAGAAGATGTAAACACAAATACCTGAGCGAGTGAGCAGTTGGGTTTTTCTTTATCAGATAGGTTTACAGGGGGAGTGTCCTGTGTGGAATGCACTGTGAGAGGTGTGGACATGCAGGGAACCCTCACGAGCAACCTGTGACACGCCAACACTACGCCAACATGCTCGGCACACACGGCTGTCTGCTCGCAGACTCCATTATCAGGAGCGGTTAGCCTGCAGATATGAACACACTGTGTTAGGACTAAAGAATCTCCCTCTCGCAAGTGTGCGTGCGTGTGTGTGTGTGTGTGGGCGCGCGCACGTGTTTTGGCTCAACCGTGCATGGCTGGTTTGCCGTTAGTAGTAGATTACGGGGGTTTTTGTGACGCTTGGGAGTTTGAATTTCCCCTTCCGAGTCTCTCTGAACAGGTATAGTACCAACAACCCCGATACCCGTCCGCCTTCATATCGGTGTGCAAAACGTAAGGATGTGAGTAAACATTCATTGAAACACTCATCTAACAGGCTGTCAAAATAGAACGTAAACCCAAGCTGTCCATGTAGAACTTTGGCCATCTCTTAGCAATCATGCTGCAGATTCTGCGGATTCGCTGATCTTAAAACGACCTGGATGGCTCGTCCTATTAATTGCTGCCAGTCTGAGCCCGTACAGCATCCGTTGTATTCCTTCACTCCTTGAATTTCTAGAGACCGAGTTTAGTCGACCTCACAGGTGACACAAGCAAACGCACGCATGCACAAGCCCTGTCTGGACACGTGGAGGGCTATATCCACACAGATAAGGCTTATAACGCGAGGCTGCGCAGAAAGTGCCCTTATCAGCTTTACTGTAGGAGAGACGGTTGTTTTGTCTATCGTCCTCTCCTCCGTACAAAGATTTGCCCAGCTGTCCCTTCCGAGCGTGAAGATAAGGGGGAGACACCGAAACCGCTGAGGAATTCCGCACTCACAAGGATCGTCAGAACTTTCAAGCCACCTCTTGTTGATCTCTCAATCGGCCTGTGTCAAGGTGTGTCCGTTTACACGCTCGCAAAAATTACATAAAAAACAAAAACCTTCAATTAAAATGGTTACATTGTTTAACTCATTGTTTCTCTTTTATAATATGCACTTGAAGAGGACTCATTTTCCCTGTCAATGTCAGAGAAGACATTTCTCTTCCAAGAGATTTGGTGAGAAATAAACCACCAAAGCATGGCAGTCAAGGCTCAGTCTCTCCCCTTCACTGTAAAGTGCTTTGAGTATCACGGTATATACTATATACTCCATTATTATTATTATTATTATTATCATTATTATTATTATTATTAGTGTTGGCAGAAGCTCTGAGAATTGGGCATGTTGGGTATTTTAATGGCCCGTGACGCAGATTAAATTGACGGGGCACTGCACCGTAAGGGGGAGCGCACCTGCACGCCAAACTGACAACTCCCGGTGAGAGACGGCCGTCCTGGACTGGTGACATAAACGGGGCATTTCAAAGTGTGCAGGAGACCGTGGGACCCGTCAACCTACACAGAGAATCCAGAAACACGCACACACTACAGGCCTGCGGCTGTGCATTCACTGCACTGCGTCCTGGCTCTGCGTTTGCTTTGCGGAAACAAAAAGGAAGATTTGGACGGATGGATAAGGAATTAGTGCTGAAAGAGAGACCTGATTGCAATCGAGGAAACAAAGAAAAAGCTGAAGAGAATTGCAAAGCCTAATACTCTGCTACTGATAAGTGATTACACCCTTCTATGTCTTATCAAAAAATGAAAGGATAACCTTGAATTAGCTCCCCCCCCGCCCCCCGGTCCGTAGGGTGACCGGTCTGCCGTTGGGAGCCTCGGGGGTCAACCGAGGTGGGGATCACCCTGCAGACTGAAACCCTCGCTGCCGGGGGTGACCCCATGGCCAATCACGTGCAGCCCTGTGGGACACTCGGTAACAGACATAACAATCGATAGTGGTCAATACTTCCACTCCTGAGTGTCCGTTTTGTCCCCATTGTGCACACTCAGTGATGGGATCTGTTGGGATCCGTGTGGGTAAATGCAGAAGGCCGGTTCGGATTGATACCAAGGGACCGCTAGTCTCGGGGGGGGGGGGGGGTGTCAGTGTACCGGGCCTACAGAATACAGGGTCGAAACGGTGACAGTTTCAACGTTTCTTTTTGTTCTGCCGACTGATAAACATGCAAGCGAACACAGAAAGGCAAAACGGTGTTTACGGCCGCCCGTGTGCAGCGCGTTAGAAACAGCCTTGCTTCAGCCCAGCGGAATTTGCCAGATTGTGTAATGGTTGGGAGACTGAGGCAAGCCAATGTGTTCTGGAAACATGGACAGTATGCATGAGATCAGGGGAAATTAACAGTACCACAGAAGCAAAAGGGGCGTTGCTATGTTTCATGCATTCCCGACCCCCCCAAAAAAAAAACATTCAGTACTGGACTAAAGTAGCTTGTGAATGGTACAACATTTTATATTTTATAAAAAGATGGGCGCATGGTCAGAAGAACTAGCCTGTTTCAGAGGATTGATCCTTGGATTATGTTGTGTCTGTGAGCATCATAGTGGAGGGTAATGGAAAGCCATCTCACTCCATAAGGGACTTTTTCCATTCCAAATCTGGGCTCAGCCTCCTGCACTGGAAGCGACACTCCCCGCTCCTCTAATTAGCAGCAGTGACTCTGGCGACATACAAGGAAACGGCATTGTGAATCATGCTGACCGCGTTCTGGTGGAATGGTAGTTATATATTTGTACTCATAAACAGTACTACTTAAAAAAAAAAAAATGTTAACACCTAAAGTCAGACTCTGAAGACGGCTGTGAATTTTAGATGCGAGCTCACCCTTAAGTAACACTGTTGCTATGGGTCTGAGAGCGAGTTCAACATTCACGTAACCTCATTTCCTCCTCCTCTCTTTTCTCTCTTTTCTACCTACCTCCTCCCTCCTCTCACTCTCACTCCCCCTTCCGCGCTCTCGAACATCTGTACACCTGGAAAATTACAGAACTTTCCAGCGACATGAATGAAACCTTTTGCTTGCAGTGGAAAGGGTGAGGGCAGGGGAGAAAACAGAGATGTGCAACATGCCTGTACTTGGCTTTTTACAGCCAGTCGCTGCACTGTTTGTTTTCTGTTCTTGGTCACAAATTCACTGATAATATCACACCTACAAAATTAAACAAAAGGGGGCCAGATGCTTCCAGTGGCAAGTATGAGAAGGGTGACTGGTTATCTCAGTCCAGTGGCAGGTATGAGAAGGTGATTGGCTGTGACGGTATGACATTTTCATGATAATCGTACTACTCAATATCACGGTTTTCGGTATATCACGGCATCACACAAAGTTTACAACTCGATCTGTTTATTGTATGGCTCTTTGCAGATTAACAGTATATACCATTTTAATTGAAAAATGAAACAAAATGCAACTGAATACAGTTCACTCCTTGTTATTGTATGTTTAAATTAATATTAAACATTCACATTTTGCTTTATCGCGTTATGAGCTTTTCGGATCTAGTACTACATTTAGCTACTCACTTTTTCCATTGTTGCATAACATGAAGCATGATGCTCATGCTGGTGGAATGCAGGGTTTGACTTGTTCTCTCCTCTGGCCATTACATGTTTCCCACATTCCCTACAGATGGGAGATCCGTTCTCAACAACACCATCTTTTTTTCCACACGGATGAATGGGTTTGCTTTTTGGGGGGATATACATTCAGTAGCCACTTTATTAAGTACACCTTTCTAGTACTGGGTAGGACCACCCTTCATGTTGTTGTTCATGTCGCAGCAGAAATCGAGAATCGTCAGACCAGGCGAAGTTTTTCCAATCTTCAACTGTCCAGTTTTGGTGAGCCTGTGCCCACTGTAGCCTCACTTTCTTGGTCTTAGCTGACAGGAGTGGAACCCAGTGTGGTCTTTGCTTCTGTAGCCCATCCACTTCAAGGTTCAACGTGCATTCAGAGATGCTCTTCTGCATACCACTGTTGTAACACATGGTTATTTGAGTTACTGTCACCTTCCTGTCAGCTTGAACCAGTCTGGCCATTCTCCTGTCTGCTCGCATTAAAAAGGCGTTTTCGCCCACAGAACTGACACTCACTCTATGTTTTTTGTGTTTTGCACCATTCTCTATAAACTCTAGAGACTGTTGTGCGTGAAAATCCCATGAGATCAGCAGTTTCTGAGATACTCACACCACCCCATCTGGCACCAACAATCATTCCATGGTCAAAGTCACTTAGATCACATTTCTTCCCCATTCTGATTTTTGGTCTGGACAACAACTGAACCTCTTGACCATGTCTGCATGCTTTTATGCATTGAGTTGCTGCCACATGATTGGCTGATTAGATAATTGCATTAACAAGCAGGTGTACCTACAGTGGCCACTGAGTGTAACCCGTCATTACAGATCACCATGGCATCGGAACCAGCGTTGGCATCTCCCAATCGGACATTGCAAGTTTTATAAGGGACAGCAACTGAGATTTATGCCGTGTAGCTAGCTAGCTAACAGCTACCTACCAGGTTTGGGAAATGCGAGGGAGCTGTCTGCATGTGCGCAATTGCGTTGTAAACAAAACAAAATGCAAGAACAGCCAAAGAGGTGGTGGGATTAAATTACATGAGCAGATACCCCAGGTCCAGTATTATATTATTTAATATGGGTTATTTAGACATTTTAGTAGGATAACGGCTTAAATATTTTTTTCCCCGCATGAAAATATATTTTGCCACGTGATTTACTGTCACGGTGCTCTGTTATGTTTATGATAGTACTATTTCATATTTTAATATCGTGGTATACTGTCATACCGGTATACCGTCACACCCCTAATCTCAGTCCAGTGGCAGGTATGAGAAGGGTGTTTGTTCTCTCAGCATTTCTCTCATCTTCCTCACTAAACACCACATTGGAGCTGGGACGGAGGCCTGCTCCCAAGGTTCAAACAACCCCATGATCTCTCATAGCGCCTTTCATTTCTGCTCACAACAAGCAGATTACCAGAACACTCCGACAAAGGCTGCCATTGAGTGAACAAACTCACTCATTGTTTAAATGTATATTCCTACGGTCGTTTGATTCTTTGCTGGCATTAAATTACTTCATGTTGCTCAACTCATGGAAACACTTCACCAGCACAAATCAAGTCTGGCCAAAAACCAGCGTTAACATTTGTTAACATTCTTACAAATACAACAGCATGGCAGTACATCAAAATACCTCCTCTAATCACCATTATTTATCATCACTTTTGGATGGGGTGACATATCTGTGTCACTGCAAAGAAGAGAGAAAGATTAACTAGCAGGCCAAATTAACTCAAGGTTGCGCCTTAGGATGGCAAACCAAAAGAGAAAATGAATAGCGGGTGCGTGGTTCACCAGAGCAGAAATCACACAAATAAGACTATGAAATTCTTATATGATATATAAGAAAAAATATATACGTTTATTCCATACTGGTGCCAAAACAATAAAGGGCAAAATATGAAGGGGGGAGTGCAAATCCAGGAATGCAATGACTCATACTAAGAAGTTTTCGAAAAGGAAAAAGCTCTCATTGAAACACGCAGAACCGCTGAAAAACAAAGGGACAGGGGATTGAGCTCGGAGTCAGCTATGTGTCGGGCTTCCCCCGTTCAGCCAGTTGGCTGAGATGCAGGTAACATGCAAAATAAAGGAAGTAGCAGCATAACATGTCTTAACAGGGCGTTGGGCCACCACGAGCAGCTTCAATGCACCTTGTCAGATACTACAAGTGTCTGGAACTCTATTGGAGGGATGCAACAACATTCTTCCATGAGAAATTCCATCATTTGTGTTGTTGATGGTGGTGGTGAAAAACACTCTCTCAGGCGCCGCTCCAGAATCTCCCATAAGTGTTCAATTGGGTTTAGATCTTGTGACTGAGACGGCCATGGCATATGGTTTACGTTGTTTTCATGCTCATTAAACCATTCAGTGACCACTCGTGCCCTGTGGATGGGGGCATTGTCATCCTGGAAGAGACCACTCCCATCAGGGTAGAAATGCTCTACCATAGGATGAAGGTAATCACTTAGAATGGCTTTGTATTTATTGGCATTTACCTTGCCCTCTCCAAGGGGTTGAGTGGACCTAAACCATGCCAGGAAAATGCTGCCAGTACCCTTCATTTACTCAAGTGTTTCTGTTATTGTGCCAGCTACCTGTAAATATGCACAGACCTTTGAGGGAGGAACTGCAGGGAGGAGCGCTGATAGTTACTGGTCGCGCACAGCTCCTTGATACCTTTGTGCATGCATCGATTGGTTAAGAGCGCAGTTACCAACGGACAGGTTGCCAGGCCTCTCACATGACCCGTCACCCACACACGCTATTGGCTGAGCTGAGACGCAGCTGCAGGGGAGACTATGGCAGGAACAGTCAGAAATAGATAATCGGCCAGGCGCTTTTCTACTTTTGTTATTGTAATTCACTTGTGGAGTGCGGAGCGTAACACTGCGCCCTGAAGGGGTGCACGTGAATATGCGCAGGCTCTCTTCTCTGCACAACTGAAGCTTGGTCGAGAGTTGTGCATATTCTTATCAATGACAATCTAAAAACCGACAGGAAAAGGACTATAGACAGACTGATGTCACTCAGCTCGCAGACTAGCTGTAGACTGTACAATGGAACCAGTAGGAGAGATGTAGCACATACTGGGTGTAGCAGCCTCAAGCCTTCTTCACAAATTCACTAGCAACAGGAGGACCTTGAAATGAACACACCAAGCACAAGCAGACAGCTCTCCTCAAACTTATGTCACCAAGGGGGGCACTTAAATGACAGAGGTGGTCCTGGCTACTTGGCAAAAACATTAGCCCAGCCCGGCCTCCCACGTGCAAGGTGCATCACAGTGCCTCTGTCCGCACCCCTTCCCTTTTCTTCCGGCACGCACCAAAATTTCAAGCGCGAATAAAAAAATAATAATACATTTTTTAAAACACAGGCTTCACCCAAGGAAAATCCTGACTGTCAGTTCTGCCTCGGCAACAATGGGCTCCCGCACCGGCATTCCAAACCTCTAGTTCTCTGGGGGAGCCTGAGACGGCCTCCCCCTGTCTCCACCAAAAGCCTGCGGGGGAACGGCGATCGCACAGCCGAGGCACCAGCCCCGACTGCTTCCCCGCTCCACAATCAGGCTAGCTGCGCATTTTGTTTTTGTTGGTTTTTTTTTTTTTTTTTTGAATGAGACTAGATTCTCTTCAGTAGTACCCATGTTCCTCTTCTTCCTGGTTGTTTTTGCAGTGTACTCCCTTGTCCCCTCCCCCCACAGCAACAGAACACTACTGTACTGTAGCAGATGGGCATTTTCAGCTCTCTGCTGCTAATACGCTTTTGTGTGCGGAGCCGCTCCGATAATGTGGAAACGGGGGAACGGTGCAGATGAGATGGACAACGGCATTGGCAACGAGGATGAGGATGATGATGATGATAATCTAGTTGAGGCGCTTGCCTCTGAATTAATCATCTGTGGAAAACGCAGCAACAATGGGCAGAAATCCACCAGGGGACTTATCTGACACCTGGTTCCAGTGCTGGTGTCTAATATGCCTAACAATAGGAGATTTCAATTGATATACACCAGCTACAATAGACGCTTGTGCTAACATCATCTATCACGTTTTGTGCGAACATGAAATGAGACGCAATCAAATGTAGAAACACACGCAGAAATGTCCAATTCCTCTGCACCACACAGAAATTAGTCGGTGAGGATTTTTTTTTGCAGAAAGATGCCACCATGATTAGCAAGGTCCTCCTATACGAGTTGTTTACGTACACAGCACCATGCACCCGCACTACTGCGGCCGCGGCTAGACAAGGGCTGAATCAGTGAATGGTGAAAGGTGCATAGAAGAGACGTATTTGCATTCATTCATGTGTGCAGAGCCTTGTATTTCAGGCATCCTATTCTTCTGCCCGTTACCTTTCCCTCATTAGCGCATTCATCTTAGCTGCACGTTACTCCTTACTTGAGGTAGCTAGCTAGCTAGATGTATGCGTTCCATCTTTATTCTCGAAATGAATCCATTGTTGTTGTTTTTTTTCTGATGGCGCACACATACCTCTGAATACGGGCGAGCTGAGGCTTCTCGTCTCGGGGGATTGCCTGCCGTGCTCTGGGGACGAGCGCTGGGGCGGGGGCTGCGGTCTTTCCCGGTTGCCACCTGAGGACGACGATGATGAGGAGGAGGAGGAGGAGGAGGATGATGATGGTGAAGCCGAAAAATGCGGCGTCTGCACGGAGGTTGCCAGCAGCGAACACTCGGAGAGCCAGAGCAGCTGCTGGGTGGGCGAAGAACAAGGGGATCTGCCAGAGAGAGAAAACGGGGGTGCGGAGAGACTGGCAATGACGTTGCTGTTGCTATTATTGTGGATGTTGCTGTGTGAGGAGGACACTGTGAGCTGCTGTAGTGGTGGCGCTTGAGGAGGTGGCGGTTGGGGGGGTCTGCCCGTCGCGCTGCTCGTGCCTGACGTGGAAACGTGGATTGGGATGGCGGGTTTACCGGGCGAGGAGGCGTTGCCAGTCTGTGTGCCCACGGCGGGACTGGCGAGCGAGGAAGAAAGAGGAGGAGAGGAGGAAGATGGAACGAGCGGCGAAGCGACTGTCGAGGCGCTGGCGGAGACTGCGCGAGTGGGGCTCCGGCTGCTCGACGTCGACGTGCGCGTGCCGGCTGCCTCGCATCCACCGGCGCTGCCTTTGCCGCCGCTGCTGCTGCGCGTGGGGCTGTTGCCCCCGCTACTGGTACCATGTGGCGACCTCGTCTGCAGGGGGGGCTGTGACTGCTGAACTTTCAGCTGGAACGGAACGGTAGCCTTCATGGGCAGCAGGCGACCAAACGTACTAAACCCTGCACTACCCCCCGAGGCTCCAATACCTCCGGTTACACCGCCTCCCCCGGTTACAATGCTAGTAGTAGTGGTAGTAGGCGAAACGTTTCTTCGAACTCTTTGGGACATTTTAGTCTTATTCAGCAACGCCCTTTCAGTGCGCAAACACAAGAAAAATCCCCCCCTTTCGAGATTACTAAGTGGGGGAAAGTTTTATTTAAGAGTACCTGGCTTGCTGTCTTTTGTCCTATGTTGTAAAGTCAATTTACCGTGTTCGTGCCTCTTCCCCGTCTGCTAGCGACGCCTGTTCCTAACGCAGTTTGGACTGGTACAGCTCGCTAGTTAACTGAAACCACTCACTAGCCACGCACTCTGTCTCTTTGCCAACCGCTAATCGACTCAGCCTCCCCGCCTCTCATTGGCTACTCCCAACCCAATGGCAACGTCTCATTGAATATTCAAAAAAAGTACAACCGTTTTCAGTTTCTTAAAGGTACAGCATTCCTTTAGAATGTGAGCATAATTATCTATTTAATCGAAATGGATGCATACAGCTAGGTACAACAGGTGGCTTAATATATACATATTTATACATATATATATATATATACACAAATGACTTTTAAAGGTATTCTGTTCGCCATTGATTTATTACATCAAAATGTGGCCTGTATCTTCCACTGCTCTGTAAACCGCGTGTTTGGATGAATGGATTACAGATGAACCTTCTTAACTGTGTTATGGATTACTTTATTAATAAACGTAATGTTTACGCATATTTTGCAATAATACAAATAGTTCATTTCAGTACATCGGTATAATTCGTTATACAATCTATTCAATTTACCCCATTGTTCAAACTTTACCGATGGAATGAGCATGAAACGAACTTGGCCTTTCTCACGATAGCTTTATTTTCGCACGCCGACCATTTTGTTAGCTTGTGGTAACGCTTTTTTCAATAAACATCTTCGTGCTTGAATGTTGATTAACCGAAATGTCACCCCCCACGACAATCTATGGACATTCCTAGATGTCTGCTCTGCTGAGGCCATTTTAATGTGACATCCTTAAGAAGCCTAAAATAGAACAGAAATGCATCGAAATCAACTTAATCTATCGTTTTGAACTGTTATTTTAGGAAATGTCACTGTGGCCCCCGTGGTCATAAATCTTAACCAGAAGTGGGTTTTATGTGATTCACCTCCAAAGGATACCGAAATGTACATTTACCATTTATATCTACCTGTTACTCACCCTTCTTCTGACATCAGGAGTGGTTCTGCATCCATTCTCTCTGAAATGTGTATTGAATATGGTGCTGCACAGATCATCCGAACCCGACTGAAGCGATTCTCAGCTCTGCTCGTGCTCGTTGAATCGGGAGCGTGTCTATTTTCCCGCGTGTCTATGTTCCCACAGCCCTATGTTCTCACAGCCCTATGTTCCCAAATATGTATAATGTTCCTTGTTCTTAAATAAAGACAACTCTCTGAAACCAAGATGATCACTATTACTGCAGCAATACGACGCGGGGGGTGTTTGGGGGTGTGTTTGGGGGTTGGGGGGTTGGGGGCGCACGGGTTAAGGGGGCAACAACACGTTATGTGCATTACGGAATGGCCATACCTGTGCTGTGGGGATGTAGGCCTGAGGGAACATAGGGCTAGAGGAACATAGGGCCTAATTTTAATGGGGGGAAAATTCCCGCGTGGCCCAGTGGTTACAACGTCAGACGCTGGCCACGGAGACCGGGGTTCAATTCCCCGTCTCGCCAGAGGGGGGTTGACTTAAATAGTGGGTCTAACTGGCTACCAAATTGGGAGAAAAAGGGAGAAAAAGAAATGGGGTAACATAGCGATGGCCCGTTGATACATGGTTAAAATACAACTCACCACTTAATCGGTGATAAATTCAGACGGAGACGCAGCCGCTTTTTCAGTAATATTGTCTTTAATCAATGTAGTAATGCATGGTTTACAGCAAGCTTTAACCTCTAAATGCCATTTTTAAGCATGTCTTTTTTTTCTCAACAGACGATAAGCGTGGGTTTTCATTTGTTCATCCTTTCCTCAAAGCGCTTATTTTACAAGCTTTAATAGAAAACATTTCAGTGGCTTTTTTTAAATTTTGAGCAACAATTTAAGTAGGGTCACGTCACAAGTGAACCTCCAGTTTCAACAAGAATTTCAGAGAAACAGCATCCCAGCTTCTCAAACCCTTCATTCATACAAAAAGAAAATTAGTCAGAACATTGCATTCTCTTTTTTTAGTGTAAAATAAACTGTGTAAAATGCACTTTTTTTTTTTACAAAACAATATTTAATACAATTTTGTCACCCACTGCTTCATTCAGACACTTCAAGACATGAAAAAAAAAAAAAAAAGAAAAAGAAAAGAAATTAAATCCAGCTCAGTTGGATTCTGGGAGCAGCTTGTGGCCCTTCACGATTTTGATTAGATATGGCAGTTTGTTGGGGTTTCTTATTAGGTTACAAAGGCAGATGTGAATGAAAGGGGTGTCTGGATAGAGAAGTATGGAGAGTGTACCAACTGACCCCGGCATGGGGGAAAGCGCTGCACTCACAGTTCAAGGTGGCCCATCTCCGAGAGCCAATTCTGTGGTTCCTTAACCGGACTGACCTGTAATCTCTGCCCCTGTGATGTGACCCATCTACAGCACGTCATGTCAGTCTCATTGGCTTTTCAGCATTCAGGTTTTTCAGCACTTGGGCTTGGTAGTAGCGTAAGCCGCTTCGCTACCGTTGGCCGCAGCAGTGAGTCGCAACCTGAGCTTGGTGTTCCGCGTCAGGGTAACTGAAGACTTCGACATGGGGCAGAGGACAGATTGCCTTTGCAGGTCAAATGGGGTTCCTCAATGTAATATTGAATCCTAACCGGTCCTGACTAAATTTTTGCCGGGGGTGGTGGCCCAAACCTGGGGACACGTTTCGGCCCAATTCCTTCCCCCGGAACCAGCTCAGCCATTCGGTTCAGGTCACGGTGACCCCTCATCTTGTCCTTTATGTTCAGTTCTGACTTAATTCCTTTCAATTCAAAATGTTCTTTAATGATCTTTAATTAATTTTATATATATATATATATATATATATATATATACACACATATATATATATATATATATACTTTTTTTTTTTTTTGCACATGCTTTTCAAATGAACATCCATTTTACAGGTCAGATTGTTTTTTTCCCCCCAGCAGAACTGCACTATTTTTTTTACAAGATAAATATCACAGTACTGTTGTTGTCACTGGTCCCATAGCAACAGTTGGGTAGTAGCTATATATATAATAATAAAAAAGCACAAAAATGCTGAATATCAATGTTATATATATATGCATATATGAGGGTGGCTGCATTATATATACAAACCTATTTACACCAAGGGGGTGAATCTATGTTACATAAATACAAATATGCCGTTTGCTTTCCTGTCCCGTTTCGGATCAGGACACAGAAGGGAGGACTTTAACACGTTGGGGAGGTTAACACACAGATCTGTAAATTTAGGAATTCAGTTCTGAGACAAAAAATAAAATAAAAAACGGTCTGTTAACACGTCTTTTAAGTTTAGTGTCCGCTGGTCAGTATTGACTGCTTGGAATTTAATATTAGGCTTAGGTGTAAATACCAAAACAAATAAGGGTTTGTAGCCAATGTACCACATACAATTACTATGATTGTGCCACTGTGTAGTGTGCATGTACCCTTGCTTTAAAACGTTAAACAATGCCGTAGTGTTCCAGGTCCTGAAAATTTACGGCAGGGGCATTTATTTAGGTGAATGGCTGAAATAGACTGCTGTTTTAAGACAATGGTGACAAAGCAATCTCATTAAACTTCCACAAACAGCACGTCTTAATCTTCTCAGAAAAAACTGAGCAGATCTTCTTTTATCATATACTGTACCAATACCACGTGCATTTAACTCCAATAAAAGCATTTACTTCTCAAACTTAAATAAAAATAAAAGATAAAATAAAATAAAAATATAGATTTCTTCTTATTTTTCCCCCCCATTTTCTCCCAATTTGGTGGCCAATTGTACCCTCCTTCCAGTCATTTGAACCAAATTGTTTTAACAGTCAACGTTTTACCGAAATAAAAGCAATTGTATGCAAAGGTTCTGGAACACTCGTCTAGTTGATCGCCCCTCAAATGTTGGCCCTGGTGGGACTGCACCCCGGACATGTGACATTTCTCCAGTGACAACCATCACCAACTCACAGGAATCAATCGGCTGTGACAGCTGGTGAAGCTTGTGTCTGAGATATAGCGATGACAATGGGTAACGCTGAAAAGCAGTCACTAGATGGGCACATCACATCACCGTGTCTGGTTTACACTCTGGCATGACTTTCCGCGCCTCCTTTAAACCAGACCATGGTGTGCTTTTAATGTCAAAATGTAGATGTTCAAGGAGATGGCAATGGAATCCTAAAACTGCCAAATCCAATTAACGCGACAAATAAACTTCCAAAGTTCCCGAATGAGAAATGCACCCAAGACTGAACACATTTGACATTGTAACAGACAGAGCGTACAGCTTATAAGGGACGTAACATAAGCGTGGGGAACATTCCGAACCTTCTGCAGGAGCACCGACAATTCTCAGACAAAATCATACCAAAATACAGAAATAAACAAGAAGAGCAATGGGAGGGGAGAAAAAGAAAAACATGTTCCACCAAACGGCAGGTTCGGGCCTGGGCTCGTCCCTGCCCTTTCCAGCTACGACCAAGAGGAAGAGAACACAGACACGACGGCGGCAGACAGCCAAGCGGCAACGTACGCCTATCACCATCCCGCCGGTGGCTTCGTAGGACTCTGAGAAGTACGGCCAAAATAAATTCCAAAAAAAGTTCTAGTGAAGAGTTTGTTGCATCGTATGTATATACACACAGCATTTGTGGATATATAAGAACATTTACAATTACGCATTTGCGCACATACGTACAGTATGTGCAGTGTTCTGGGCTCTGACTGCAAAAAACAAACCAAAAATAAAAGGGGGCGGCTGATAAGTCCCAGCACCCCCCACCCTCCTGCCAAAAATTGTCATTTGACATTTCTGCCTAACCTTCCAGAAGCATCCTGGCTGTGACCAGGGGTCGGAAATGCATCGTTCTGCAGAGTAGGAATGCGATGAAGCGAGTGTGCGCACACGAGCACACAAATGCACGCGCACGCGCACACGCACACACACACACACAGGCCTGCACACACATGCAAGCGCGCGCGCGCACCTGCGCTCGTAGGCATGCACGCCCACGCGCGCGCACAAACATGAACGCCCATGCATACACACTCGAGCACACACAAACAAACAAACAAACGTACACCCACGGAAGCACAGGCCTGCACACCCACTCACGTACGCATGCACGCAAGCACGCACGCACGCACAGCTTCTAATGAGGACGCGGGGGCAAGTCCACATTGCATAGGACGAAGGGGACAGAAGCCACCGCAGGCCCAGTCGAAGGACAGCGGCCAGTGTCGGGATGTTGCCTTTTCCCGAGAGAAACAGACAGTCCTAGGAACGGATTGTGAAACAGATCGTGGTCTTTTGTAACAGGAAAATATAACCCAACTCCTCCCAGAGTCTCTCAGGTGTGACGATACTCCTTTCCGCTTCGTTCCCCAAAACACGCGCATCCTGTTTACCCAAAGTGAAAGGGGGGGGAACAACAACAACAATAATAACAATAACAAAACAAAAAAAAGGACAAAACACCAACCCCACTGTTCATCTGATTATAGTTGCTCGTCTTCCTCACTCAGATTTTGATCAGACGGGTGAGAAAGTGAAGGATTGTCATCCATGAGACGTCATCATCTCGCACAGACGGGGCCGTTGTTGGACAGAAGATTGCTACACTGTAAGTGCACTGCTTACAATATCAAAATCAATAAAACTGCAGCAAAAAGAAAAAAATAAAATATATATAGAAAACACATTTCAATTGTTTTTTTTTTTTTTAAAAAGCACCTCAAAGCTAAAGCCTATTGCACATTTCAAAATATAATACAAAATGAGGGATACATAGATATTACACAAAACAAATACATACACATGTGAACCTAATTTGCATAAAATATATATTTTTAAAAATGGTGAAACAATGTCATTGCAGTCAACCCTGTCTTAAAGACCACAGCTCTTTTCAATTACAGACCATTTTACATATGGACATATGCATACAGATTCACATAAGTCTATATGAGCAGTCTACTCTGATTGTAAAAATCAATACATTGTCATGTTTTTCCCTCTTCTAATTTTTTAAGACCACTTTTTTTTGCGTGGTCACAGACAGACTTAACTGTGCGATTAAGATTACTTATTTAAAAGTGCAACAATAAAACAAGAAATGCTTCAAATAGACACACATACATGTACACTAAATTAAAATGGAGGAACGACAAAAAATAATGGAAGTATTTTGAGCCGATGTTGCTGCATAGCTGGGTTCTGTTTAAAGCAATTTCTTCGAAGAAAGTTGAAGCACAAGAGGTGACCTATGAAAGTAAGCGCTTGGTATTCTTACTGTCCTCTTTTCAATAAACTTGTTTTTTTTTTTTTTTAAACTAAATTTCTAATCAGGTGTTGGAAAAGGACTGGGAGGCGGGGCGGGGGGACAAAAAGCTGTCATACACTCTAACACAATTAGCCCCCCCCTCGTCTAACCTTTGACCTCACAGGTCACAGTTCACAGACAGGTCATGCCGGGGGGGTCAGAGGTCAGGGTCGCAGTGGCTGTACCCCCTCCAACCAGGAACACGGCGGTGCTGGATTTGGACCGGCTGGCACCGGGTTGGTTCTGGCCATGGTGGCTGTGCCCATTGTTGTTGACCTCGCTGTCCAGGGTATCCGTGGATATGACCCAGGTGGAGGGCCGCCACCTCTTCAGGGAGTACGGTGTCTTCACACGCTTCTTGATCTTCTCGCCCGATCCTGTTTTGGCCTCACGCAAGCTTCCGTCACCTGGAAAAGGAAACGCACGGGGGGTCAGATTATCTGAGGATATGAGGGATATGGAAACCCCACAAAACCAGGCTGTGTTCAATCATCAAAACCTCTTCTGCTGCCCATTTCAAAGACTGCGGTCCAGTACAGGGTTTATGAAAAGAAAAAAAAGAAAGAAAAGAATGTTTATGTCTCATTCACTAAGCTCACATGGCCCTCTGGTGGTCAGGTTGTGTAATTTCACGTATCTCTGGTAAAATAGAGTGCGTGGTGCCTTGCTCGTCATGCATTTACATTCCATTCAAAACGCTTCGATAAGATCAAAAATCGGCGGAGTTATAAGGAAAGACAGGGGGGGACAGCGACCCGTGGTGAACTGGCGCGGCGGTCAGGCCAGGACAGGAAGCCCTCAGCTCCACTCTTCTCAGTCTCAACAAACAACAAGTTATTTCAGAACACTGCATCTCTGCCTGACCTTTACAATTCAAACGGCTCTGGCTCAAACGGATCTGGCTAATAGGACGCGCGGACCGTTGGAAATCAAAACACAAATCCTTATTGTTCTCCACTCTCCCTCTGAAGGCTGTGGCTTCGGCGTAAACACGGCCTCCCCCCTCTGGATCCCCTTTCTGATCTCTCTGGGGCCGGAGGCCCTCAGGACGTCCCACAATGACGACCTCCCCACCAGCTCCTCTTTATCGCCAGGCTCCTACCGAGGTGGAATGTTCTCGGGATCCTTATCGGCGTCCTGCAATTTCCTTCCCTTACGACAGGCGAGGGCTCGCTGTTTGCTAAACCGTCGAGTGGAACAACAAACGGGCCGCTGCGCTGTCTGCCCGGCGATGGAGCCGTCTCTCAGCTGGGGGACCGGTCGCCGGGCAGAGTCTAGCGGTGCCCGCACGGCGCACGGCTCTGTGTTTTTAATGGGCCATCGGTCACATGCTCCCACTGAGGGGCGTGAGGGGTTATTCTAAACCCGCATTCAATACAGATTTCCTGGGCCTACACGTAGCCTGTGGATGTGTTCGGTTACGCGGCTCCGTCACTTAATTCCTCCGGGATATTTTTGGTGTTCCTACTTTGGTGCAGCGCATATAATTGCATGCAGTCTCTCTCACAAGCACATCAGTAAACAGGCCAGGTCGGCTTTTATGTTAAACAAAGAAGCCGGGGGCGATCCAGTCCTGCTCCTGAATCCTAAATGCGCAGTGTCACAAAATCTCCACCGCGAGAAAAAACCCCCCCAAAACAAGATCCTTTAAAGCAAAACCTGAGGGCCGCCTGCTCGCTGCTTTAACTGGTAACCATGGAAGCTCGAGATGTGCTCTGCACTTTGCGATACAAAAACAACAGAGCGTTGCTGGGTCAGCTTGATGTCGAAGCCAGCAAGCAGATTCTCTTCATGGCACCAGTGTCGCGCTAAACATCCAACGCTCAATGCACCGTGCACGCGTCATCAGGATCGGTCTGGCGTACGATCAGGGTAGATCTAGCAAGCTGGCTGGCTCAACGTGGCATTCCCTTCAGCGACACCAAATCCCCGACTAATAAAGCAAGCTGCAAAACCTACAATTAATTATTTCAGATTTTCTATTTTTGCCGTTTATTCCCCCCAATTTAGTACCAATTACACCCTCTCTTTTTCATGCAAAGCCGTACAGAACTGCGGTTCTCAGCAGGTAGAGCGTGGCGCTGACAACACTTAGGTTGTGGGTTCGATTCCCATCGCGGGAATCAAATGCATGTATTCATTACTGTCGCTTTGGAATAAAAGCTAATGTCTGCTAAACGGCACACATTATATATTATATCATAAATCTGTTTTTGTGTGTGCGAGAGAGAGAGAGAGAGAGAGAGAGAGAGAGAGAGAGAGAGAGAGAGAGAGAGAGAGAGAGAGAGAGAGAGAGACAGACAGACAGAGACAGAAAGGGGGTCGGTGGGCAGCAGCTCACCCAGCAGAGTGGTGGCAGACAGGTCCAGGGAGGTGGGCCGCTCGGCTCTCCTGGGTTTGGGCTGCCGTAGCGGGGCCTCCTCCTGGGGCAGGGGGGGCTGGGGGGGTGGAGACGCCGGGGCAAGGGCGGGGGCCGGGGCGGGATCGGGGCGGGCGGGGCCGCGGGACCCTCGGCTGGGGGACAGGCGCTCCCGCCGGCCTGGCCGGGCGCGCCGTTGGCGTTGGCGTTGCTGTTGTTGTTGTTGTTGGAGTTGGAGCGGCCCGTGTGGTCGCGGTCGGCCGGCTGCTCGCGCCGCAGCAGGGGCTCGTGCTCGTCGGGGCTGGAGTTGATGTTGATGCGGTTGTCCTCCCCGCTCAGCTGGCTCTGCAGCAGGGGCGCTGCCCCGTCCCCCTGGGGCCCCGCCGGGTTGGTGTTCCCGTACTGCGCCCCGCTGGAGGAGGCCCCGGCCCCGGCCCCGACCGCGGCCCCGCCCGCATACCCGTTCCCCACCGGCCCGGCCGCCCCGCCCCGCCCCCCGGGCCCGTTGTTGGTGACGGTGACCAGGTGGGGTTCGGCGGCCGAGACAGTGTTCATCTTGGCCACGCCCGTCTCCACCTGCTTCAGGTTGGACTTGCCGTGCTTGCCGAACTTCAGGCGCGAGGAGGAGGACGACGACGATGACTCCTTGCTGGGGGCTTTGGCGTTGAGGGGCAGGCTGGTGGGCCGCTTGGGCAGGTTCTGCTGCTTGGGGAGAGCGAAGACGGCGGCGGGGCTGTCGCCCGGGCCCCCGGCCGCGGGCTGGCCTGCGCCGCCGGCCCCGCCCGCCCCCGTGACCTCGGCGGCCAGCTTGATGAGCGGGTAGAGCAGGCTAGAGCTGCCGGAGCTGAGCGGGTCGGGGGCGCTGAACTGCTTCTGGGAGTGCTCCATCAGGTTCTCGTCAGAGCTCTCCTTCAGGTTCTTGTCCACCTCCTTGGGGTCCAGCTTGGTGGTCTCCAGGTCCTCCTCGGTGAGCTGCAGGCACACGGGCACGGGGCCGTCCTCGGGGTAGCCCGACTCGGAGATGGTGGTCATGACGGTGCTGGGGGTCAGGCCGGTGGTGGTGGTGGTGGTGGTGGAGAGGCTGGTCCCGCTGGTCTCCGGACTGGGCAGCCGCGCCTGGGCCTGGGCCTGCGCCTGCTGCCGCTCGTAGTTGATGGAGTTTCGGTTCTTCTCGCTTCCCCCCGACGTGCCGCCGCCGCCCCCGGCGGAGGAGGTCCCCGAGGTGGAGATGTCGCCGGGCAGGTTCTTGACCACGCCCTCGTGGTCCTCGATGTAGGAGGAGGAGGAGTAGTCCGGATAGGGCCCTATCTTGGGCACCCTGCGGTTGTGGGAGAGGTTCCTGCATGGGGACAGAGGAGGGGCGGTGAGGATCCGGCCGACCGCCCGCACGGCGACGGCTGATTGGCCGGGGCCAGACGCACGCACCTCTCGTTCTGCAGCGCGGTGCTCATGGGGTTGACGGTGGGGCTGACGGACTTGTTCCTGTCCCAGATCAGCAACAGCTCCGCCATGCGCTCCTCCGCACACTGCGCCGTGAGGCGGGCCTCGGCATCCTGGTCCCAGCAGTCCTCCATCGTCTCCTTCAGAGAGCGCACCGCCTGGGGGGAGAGAGAGAGAGAGAGAGAGAGAGAGACAGAGAGAGAGAGAGAGAGACAGAGAGAGAGAGACAGGGGGGGAATGGGGTGAAAAAAAAGCGAGAAAGGAGGGAGAGAGAGAGAGAGAGAGAGAAAGAGAGAGGGGGGGGGAGGGGAGAGAGAGACAGGAAGGGGGGAAGAAAGAGACGGTGAGTGGGGGGATGGGGTGAAAAAAGAGCGAGAAAGGAGGGAGAGGGGGAGAGGGAGAACGATAAAGAGGGATGCACTGACAAACTGCTAATCTGTTCATTTGGGCCGTCTTGTTACGCCCCCGCTGCCTCGCGCCCACAGGGCGTCAGCGGCCGGAGGCGCAGGGTGAGCGGGACGCCCGTATTTCGGTCTCCTCACCAGGCTGTTCTCCTTCCACGCCTCGGGAAACTTAGGCCTCTGTTTCTCCCGGGACACCAGCACCTGCATGTCCTCAAAGGAGGGGTGGTTCCCCGCCTCGGCCTGGAAGGCCATCTGGTACTCGGGCACCGTCTCGCCTGTGCATAGAAGGTAACGGCATGGTTAACCCAGCCCAGACCAACATTTACATTTTGACATTTTTAGCATTTAGCAGACGCTCTTATCCAGAGCGACTTACAAGATGTGCATTAATGCATGGTAGGAACAATCATAGTGTGCGCACGAGATCAGTGCAGTAACACAGCGAGAGACATCGTTGTAGGCAGCTGCATACCATACCTGTAACACTGGGAAGGAAAAGGTTAGTCATTTTTATTTTTTATTCAATGAGAAGGCAGGGATACATGTACATGTTGAGCAGGTCGACAGTGGTGATGACAATTAGCTAGATGTACAGAATTCAGTGGTAGTGGAGTCTGAAAAGGTGGGTTCGATCGCAAGTGATTCAGCAGTCCTGACCAATTGCGGAAGGTCGTTCCACCACCCGAGGGGTCGGGACAGAGAAGAGGCGAGACCGCGAGGAGCGGCTGCCGGGCGCCCGGAGGGATGGGACAGTCAGTTTGCCAGAGGAGGTTGAGCGGAGGGGTCTGGCCGGGGTGTAGGGTGTGATGACCAAAAACTGGCGAGGCGAGAAAATAAATCTCACAACGTCACGTAAAAGGTAAAGGCGACCAAAGCGACGGGCGAGAAATCAAACGATGTCAACGTTCCACGATGATGAGCCGTCTGTCTCGCCTTCATCTCTTTGACGCATTGAATCTCGGAGGCGTTCTAAAACTTGGCAGCTTGCGCTGAGCGGAACTTCTATAAACCGCCTGGTTGGCCTTTAGACAGCCGGTGTTAAAGAGAGCGGCCCGCGCGGCAGAGGAACGCCACTGACCTGGGAAGAGGTCGGTGCAGCGCATGAAGATCTCCCAGTAGATGAGCCCCACGGCGTACATGTCCACCTGCTTGAGCGCCGACTCGCAGTCCCGTAGGTTGACCGCTCCCTCCAGAACCTCCGGGGCCATGTAGCGGATGGTTCCCACCTGCAGGAGAGGGGCAGTGCAGGTGTGAGTGTGGTGACAGTTTGCAGGTGTGACTCCCAGGCACTGCCATTATACCCTGGAGGGCACCGACACTGCTTCTGTAACCAACCGTTCAGCTGTATAAATGGACAATGCGTTAAATGTCAGCTACTTTCGTGGATTAGGGACACCCGTCAAGCAAATGGACAATGTCATGTAACCATTTGTGTGAGCAATAGAAGCAGTGATACTAAAGCATGTGGAAACAGAGCCTATCCTGCCCGGCGACCAGTCCCAGGGGCGGAGCTAGGCCTGTGGTGACAGAGCCTATGCTGCCCGGTGACCAGTCCCAGGGGCGGAGCTAGGGACTGGGGCGCCCCGGCGTGGGCCGGACTCGGGACTTGCCTCGCTGATGGCCGCGTTCTCCTCCTCGCCCGGCCGCACCAGCCGGTTGCCCGTCAGCTTCATGGACAGGCCGGAGTCGCTGATCACACAGTTGCCGTCGTTCTTCACGAGGACGTTTCTGCTGTTCAGGTCGCGGTGAGACACGGCGGGCTTGTAGACGTCTGGGAGGTAAGGGAGGAGACTGTTACGCCACAGCATAACCCGGCTTCGTTATAACAGGAGTGCTAATGGCCCACAGAACTGTGGCCCACTGTCAGCGACTGACAATACTGCTTCTCAGTAGCTCACAAGCTAGCTCAATTCCACTACCTGTCAAGTCCGATCAGGACAATCTGCTCTTAAAGTTGAGCTTTGGTCTGGACTTTCTAGGGGATGTTACATTCAGACTAATGTTTGAGGGTAGTTTAAAAAAAAAGGTGTTATCCTCTCATTAGAAAACTATTCATACGATACCTTAGTCTAACTAACAGTATTCAATTAGGACATCTCTCCTCATCATACTAAGCATTAACTAATCATACCTTATTAATCAAATCAAATCAAATCAAATTTATTTGTATAGCGCTTTTCACAACAGAATTGTCACAAAACGCTTAACAGAGGGGGAACCCAGGCCTAGACACCCCCCAAAAGCAAGCCTAAAGGCAACAGTGGCAATTACATGACAATCACTTTTACTTGTGTTCACAATGGAAAGAAACACCTATATATGTCGTATATTCTCTACGTGCTGTGATTTACTTAATGGTCAATAAGTTTACATGAATATCTGTATGTACAAGGCCATCAATGAAAGTTTACACATATACTGTATTGATCTGCAAACGTATCAGACCACGCAAGACTAATAAAATACTAATTCTTTCCTTCATCGCTCTACAGTACAGCAGGTGATTTCTGTTGAGACAGCCTCACTGTTACTCCTTGAAGTCGTATCCGCTGTCACACGAATCGCTTATATGACACACGCTCTTTGATGCTTCCTCTGCAAAGACTGCTGCATCAAATAACATTTGATTGACAGACTGTTTCCGTGTGGCATTACCTTCTGGAACATCACACTATCATTACCCCTCATTATTCCTCTGTGGGCCATCTGTGCTCGCTTTAAATCGAGTTTGTTGTACTGCCGCCCGCCCCCCCTCCATCCCTCCCCCCCATCCCATTTCCTGCCCTGCAGCACAAACACAGACAACAACAGGACTCTTAGTACAGCTGTTCCTTCTCAAGTCGTTTTGGACTGACAAGCTCACCGTCACCACCAGAGGGCGCTATGGCAGAACGGGGGCTTCTTCAGAACGTTCTCTGAGCCCGTCTCTCTCTCTCAGGACTGAATCATTAAAAGGCCCTGAGCTTTGATGAATAACAGAGCCGAGAACTCTGGCATGGCACCGCGCTCTTTGAGAAACGGGAGGGAGACAAGAGGGACACGACAGCTTTATCTTATCTGTAGGCTTCCGGCATTGCTTCAGAAAACCGACGTTACGCAAAAAAGTTCAAATAACGGCACGCGTGTCCAAAATAAAAACGTGGTTTCGTCCCATATTAACTTCACGTCTCGAATTGGATTATCCAAATAACCCATTCAGGATTGCTAATAATCGAATAATTTCTGGAACCCCCCAAAACAACCAGCTGTTCGCAAGCATTCTGCAGTGCAGCATGTTGTCGTAATAAGATGTAAATGACATTGTGACAAACGGCTCTTGCGAGGAAATCGCACACCCAGCAGCGATGCTTTAAGTGAACTGATGAAATATGGCAGCAACGCAAACTGCGGTGACTAATGTACCGACGCATCATGAAAAATGAATACAAGCACAATTCATTTTTCACAAAACGTGCCGTCTGACCCAGATGTTCACATTAGTCTTGCCCAGAGGAGCACGCGGCTGGAGCAGCTCTTTTCAGCTCTCAGTTCGCAACTTATTGACTGTTTTCATTTCCACGCAACACGATTTAATTGAGAAAATCGTAGAAAAGATAGCATATACATTTCCAAGATGTGAAGACCGAAACACCTTTTCAACCACTTCTAGACCTGAAAAAAATAAGATTTAAATTATTCTAGGATTAAAAATATGAAAAACGGTTAATGTTACGTTTTTTGAGTAAGTAAATTGCTTTAATGAAAACAACTTCCCGTTGCAATACGATGCTGGCTTTCGTAGTTTTAGACCAGGGGTGTCAAACTCCATCGAGGGCCGAGTGTGTGCAGGTTTCTGTTGTAACCAATGCACTACACCAGGTGATTTCAATTAGGTTCCCTCCTTAGTTGAAGAAGTGAGCTAATTAGTGAAATCACCTGGTGTAGTACATTGGTTGCAACAAAAACCTGCATACACTCGGCCCTCGAAGGAATGAGTTTGACACTAACCCTAACCCTAACCCTAACCCTGTGTTTTAGTGGGATGAAATGTACTTGTGACGTCGCCTGGCGTTATAACATTCATTTTACACAAACAAACCAAGAGCGGCTGTGGCTGCCCCGGTGACACGAAACGTCCAGGACAGAAGACGGACATCTGGAGATCATACGTTGTAATTGGCGTGCTTTACCATATTATCAGTGGGTAGATGAATTTCCCATCGACAGATTTAAGGGTGAAATTCCCCTTTAAGCTCCGGCCTGCACAGAGGACAACAAGCTAAGCGGCCCGTCATGACCTCCCTGCGCAGTGTCTGTCCAGAGGTATTCACGAGACGGCCGTTTTGTTTAAGTAAGCTGTCCCGTTTATCTACGCTGGCTGTCGGGAGACGTTCTGCAGAAATCTCACGGTCGTCATCGCAAAAGCACGATGTGTTTACCCCTCGCTCCCCACCCCCACCCATTTCCTCATTCCAGGCGGCCATTTTCTCTCTCCTGCTCTGTGCGTCTCTCACACGCAAATGCACAACCCCCCCCCCACAAAGACCTCTGGGCCTGTCCCGGTTCGGTTGCTCACAAACTCCATTCTCCTCATTCCGGACTGTTCTCAGCTAAAAGCCAAACCAGCAACTGCCCCACAGAGTGAACACAGCGCTATTCTCCAGCCAACTCTTCACGCCAAGAACACTAGAAATGCACTCAGCAGCCTTTCTTTGCTAATCTTACTACGCTCTCGTTTTTTGACTGAAGGGGCGCTTTTGTCTGTTCGCACCGACTTCTGAGATGCTCCTGTTTTGAATGTGCTGCTGACATGCTCCTGAAGACATGCCTGTTTACAGTAAAGTGCTTCTTCCGCTGTAGCGGTTACAATGAGACTGGTGTCAAAGAGACTGGTGGTACACAGTGCGCTCAGGTGTGGGAGCGTGAAGACGTTTGTGCGGTCACGTTATCTGTGTGCGTGTTCAGGTATACAAGTGTCAAGGTGTGTACTTGTGTGTGTGCGTATAGGTCCGAGTACAGATGACCGCGGAGTCACATTTTTGCGTGTGCGACAGGTGATACCAGCGTTCAGGCGCATGCGTGTTCAGGGGGCTCCTCACCTCCTCTCAGCAGCTCAGTGTGCAGGTAGGCCAGGCCCCTGGTGACGGAGTGGGCCAGGCGACAGGAGCTCGCCCAGTCCCCGGTCTGCAAGCTCAGGTAACGACACAGAGAGCCCTGTGGAGGGGAGGAGGGAGGGGGGGAGAGGGAGGAGTGTGAGGGAGGTCCACGCAGCCTCCAGAGGGAAAAGCGCTGGTCAAGAGGTCCAGGTCATAAAGCCACAGTGCGGGCGAAGGGAACATCCCGACTCCACAGATTAGAGCACAAAGTCAACAGACAACAATGGCACTCCTGACCCGTGCGTTGTCGCGGTAACGGCCGTCACAGGCTCATTTCACAGTGCTCTTGTGATTCACGGTTTTTTAAAAACCCACAATAATATTATTATCATTAGAGCTGCACTTCAGGACGTTAAGGCTAAGTATTTTTTATTCTCCTAAATGTTGTCGGGGGCTTCTCTCGATGGCGTGGGCTTCGGAACAGAACAAGCAGTGCTCGGCAGCTACTGGGTACTACGTGACCCGCAGGAGTCAGTCAGAAAAGAAGCGCTCAATAAAGGAAATATTGAGCGCATTACACGCTGATCATCGAACAGTGGAACCACGTAAGGTTCAGTATCTATAGTGGGGCATCTCCAGGTAAAAGCCTGCAGGGTTGAGAGTACAGAATCCTCCTTCATCTGTCAGACAAAGGAGACATCAGAGACTGGTGTCTGTGTAATTACACCTTGTGCAGGAATGCGGGAGAGGAGCAGACTAACACAGGGATATTGTAACGTGTGTGTGTGTGTGTGTGTGTGCATGTGTATGTGCACATACGTGTGTCTGTGTGTGCGCATGTGTGTCTGCGTGCGCGCATCTGCGCATATGTGTGTCTGTGTGTGCGCATCTGCGCATGTGTGTGTGCGTGTGTGCACGGGTGCTTATGTGTCTTTGTCTCTGTGTGTGTGTGTGTGTGTGTGTGTGTGTTGGCAGGGGAGAGCACACGCAGCGGCGCCGCGTCACTCACGTGAGGGTAGTACTCCATCACCAGCAGGTACTCCATGCGCCCGTCCGCCGTCAGCCGCTCGTCGCCCACGATGAAGCGCGCGATGTTGTCGTGCTCCAGCAGGGGGACCCGGTAGATGGCCCGCTCGTTCACAAAATTCTGACGGTTGGCGTAGGTGAACACCTTGACCGCCACGGGCCGCTCGTCCAGAGAGCCCTTGTAGACTGAGCCGTAGCGGCCGCGGCCAATCAGCTGGGGGAGGGGGGGGGAGAGAGAGAGGCTGGTTCAGACTCAGTACGGGGCGGGTTCGAAGACTCACAGGCGTGGAAAAGGAGACGAAGCGTACGACTGCGGGACAGACGGAGACTGAAAGGGTGGAGGCCTCACCTCCAGCAGCTTCAGGCTGTCCAGGTCCAGCGAGGGCTCGGACGCAGCGGCCTCCATCATGTCCATGTTGTGGAGGCCCTGTTTGCGATCTCCTGTGAACACACACACAAAGACACACGCACGCACACACACACACGCACGCACGCACGCACACACACACACACGCACACACACGCACACACGCACACACGCACACGCACACACACACGCACCCGCGGTGGGGTTAAAGGCCTCGGAGAGTCACACGCAAGCAGGGGTTACGGGTCCAACGTCAGGTCACATGACGAGGCGTGAGGCCGGCCATCTTGAACGTGCATGGAAACCCACCTGTCAGCACGCGGTAGCCGAAGAAGAAGGCGACGATCAGGATGGCTACTATGGAGACGGACGCCAGGGCGATGACGATGGTCTCCTCCCGGTACAGTGGGCGCGGGTCTGTAGGAAACGGGGAGGGACAGGGTAAGGAATAGAGTTAACCTGCCAGGGATGGGTTCCTTCAGTAAAACAGGGCCGTCGTATCAGGGCACGCAAATACGCACGTCCACAAGCACGCACCGCCCGAAGCAGGGCTGGGGTCGACCCATTTCAATTCAGTCAAATCGGGACATGAATCGAAATGTAGTCAATTCACTAATTGCTTGAATTTGTATGCATTTCCTGAATCGACTGAATTGCAAAGGAATGAACCCCAACCCTGGCCTGAACGCCTGCCTAGCAGAAACATTGTCTCCGTGGTGAAGTTAACAAACATTAAACACGAACACTGGGAGCATATTTTCCCGATATTTTCCCCTTTTGTCCTTCAGTGGAAGAACACTCTGGCTCTACGGGAAGTGACAGGGTGTGGCGTGGAAGCTCAGGAAGCAGTAACAAATGTTGATTTACAATCCTTCATCTATTCTTCCGTGTGACCATCCATCAGTCCGTCCATCGCCATTAATCTCCGGGGGCCGCACACAAAAGCCGTCGAAATAATAGCCGCGCGTTCACACGGTGGAGGATGTGCGCCGAGTGAAACGATATACGGTCTTTTAGCCCGTCTTTTTCTGTCTCGTTTCGCCCGCGAGGAGCCGGAGCCAGCGCCAGCAGGTGAGAGGAGTAGCCGGCGTCTACGGTTTCAGGGGTGTAAGAGAGACGGTTAGCGTGGGAACGGACGCGATTCACCCGCGGCATCGCTTACACATTAAAGTGGCACAGCTTCCTGAGGCCAGCAATCAAGCCCGGCGTCAAAAATAAATAAATAAAAAAACCTCTCAACTGCGTTCGATTTATGCTCGATTCTAAAACTCCACAGCGCCGCACTTTCACAATGCGATTACGCTGCAGGCCCCCCGTCTCGGAGCGGTCTGTCCGTCCGTCTTCCGGTCGGCGGCGCCCAAGCGAGACGCAGACGCCGAGGAGACTTCTGACGACGGGCCGGGGGACGCGTGTCCTTTCTTGTGCCAAATACACCCCCCCCCCCTCCCCCTCCGAGGCGACAGGCAGCAAACTACAGGGTCGCCGCCGAGGATGAGACGCACAGTGAGAACCGAGTTCAGTTCGAGCTCCCAGTGTAGCTCCCAGCAATTGCAGGAGCTGAGCCGAAACTGAGCACAGCCACTGGGATCGACCCGAAGACGAACAGGAGGTGAGGAATAACAAGAGTACGCAATTGCATCTTAAATTCTTCCGAAGTTCGCAAAACCACAGGGGGTGTGGGGGGGGGGTGGGGAACGACGACAAGGCTAGCGATCAGTAACATTTTGTGACACGTTTGAAATACCGCAAATTCATCGCCTTGCCGTGGCCACGTTTACAGCGTAGCAAAGTCATTTTGATCAAGGAGTGTCCAAGAACAAATGAGTGAAATCATTTGTAATTTCAGCATTTTACAAAATACAATTAAAATGTCAACAAAAAAGAACAACTCAATTGTAGAAGCCGCAAGTTGACAGCTGCAAATGTAGATTTTTTTTTTTGTCATTTAAAATTTAGATTTTGTGCCAACTTTCAGGCACTTTTAGCCATCTTTTGTGCACGGTATGAATTTGAACAAAAAAAGTACAAAATGATAAACCATCACATCCATAAACCCTTTCTCGAAACTTTGGGAGCGTGGAATTTAACATCTCAAATGCTGTCCAGGACACTGGTTGAAAAACTGTGCCTTCCAAACCCATATACAACTGTGACAACAGCAGCATAACTCCTTCACAAGTCTCCAAGAAATACAGCCAGGTTCTTCAGTGAAATTATAGTATAAATATGTAACTGCTGCCTGAGCAGTACGTGACCGACGGCCATATTTCCCATGCAGTCACTCCTCCCCCCGGCCTCCCTCCAGAAGAGGCGTGCACACACACGCACACACAGCAGACACACACAGACACACACACAGCAGACACACAGCAGACACACACAGACACAGAGAGAGAGAGAGAGAGAGAGGGAGAGACACACACACACACACACACACACACACACACACACAGACACAGACACACACACACACACACAGCAGACACAGAGAGAGAGAGAGAGAGAGAGAGAGGGAGAGAGGGAGAGACACACACACACACAGACACACACACACAGACACACACACACACACACAAACACACACACACACAGACACACAGAGCGGCTGCAGTTGCAGTGTTTACATGTCCTGGAGCCAGAGCCATGTCGCCTGGAGGCAGAGTGTCTGCTCCGCCCCCCCAGCAGCCTCAATCTCTCCCTCTGCCTCCTCCTCCACCCCAACCTCTCCTTCCCTTCATTCAACTCTTACTTCTTCTCCTGTTTCTCATCTGTCTGCCATGATGCCTCTCTCCCTCTTTCTCTCCACTCCTTCATTCCTCAACAACAGAACACTACAGACACAGATTCAGTTACTCAACTACATTTACCAGATTGAGTTATGGACACTACTATAATATATAAATATATACACACACACACACACACACACACACACAGGTAACTGCCAAAATAAATGAAACACTTGAGTAAATGAAAGGTACTGGTGGCTCTGTTATGGTGTGGGGTGCATTTTCCTGGCATGGTTTAGGTCCACTCAACCTCTTAGAAGGCAAGGTAAATGGCAATAAATACAAAGCCATTCTGAGTGATCAGCTTTATCCTATGATGAAGCATTTCTACCCTGATGGGAGTGGTCTCTTCCAGGATGACAATGGCCCCATGAACAGGGCATTAGTGGTCACTCAATGGTTTGATTAGCGTGAAAATGATATAAACCATATGCCATGGCCATCTCAGTCACCAGATCTTAACTCCACACTTAACTAAACACTTATGGAAGATTATGGAGTGGCGCTTGAGACAGCATTTTCCACAACCATCACCAAGACACCAAATGATGGAATTCCTCGTGGAAGAATCCTCTTATCCAGAGCGACTTACAGTTTACATTTCTTTACATGCAATCCATTTATACAGCTGGATATTTTTACTGAAGCAATTCAGGTTAAGTACCTTGCTCAAGGGTAGAACGGCAGTGTTCCACCTGGGAATTGAACCAGCAACCTTTGAGTTACAAGTCCAGTTCCCTAACCATTACACTACCCTGCCGCCAGGCTTGTGGAATCTAAGCCAAGGTGCATTGAAACTGTTCTGGTGGCTCATGGTGGTTCAACAGTGTCATGGTCAACAACCTATTAAGACACTATGTTGATTTTTCCTTTACTTTGGCAGTTAACTGTGTATGTGTGTGTGTATATATACAGTGAGCACCATAACTCATTGGACAGTGACACATTTTTTGTTATTTTGGTTCTGTACTCTAGCACTTTGAGATCGAATAGTCCCCCCTATTTTCAGGCACTATAACACCATGGACAGTTTAACATAATGTAAAATAAAGTAATCATTTTTAATATTTGGTCACATATCCTTTGCATGCAATGACTGCTTGAAGTCTGCGATGCATAGACATCACCAGACGCTGGGTAACTTCCCTGGTGATGCGCTGCCAGGTATGTACTGCGGCCATCTTCAGTTCCTGCTTGTTTCGGGGACTTTTTGCCTTCAGTCTTCTCTTCAGCATGTACAATGCATGTTCAATTGGATTCAGATCCGGTGACTGACTCTGCCAATCAAGGATTTTCCACTTTTTGGCCATCAGAAACCCCTTCGTTGCTCTAGCAGTATGTTTCAGGTCATTGTCTTGTTGCATGATGAAGTGCCGTCCAATGAGTTTGGATGCATTTGGTTTTATCTGAGCAGATAAAATATTTCTGTAGACTTCAGAATTCATTGTTCTACTTCTGTCTGCAGTCACCTCATCGATGAAGACAAGTGAGCCCGTTCCACTGGCAGCCATACAGGCCTAAGCCGTACCACCTGCTCCACCATGTTTCACGGATGAGGTGGTATGCTTTGGATCATGGGCATTTCCTTTTTTTCTCCACACTTTCCTCTTTCCATCACTCTGGTACATGTTAATCTTTGCCATGCCCAGGGTTTTTGCAATGTTCCTGATTGATTGATTTCCATTTCTGAGCCTTAAGACGGCCAGCTTAATTTGCATCGACCCTGCGGTCTTCCTCATGTTGTCACACCCCAACAACAATCTGTCTAGTCTAGAATCAAGACTAGACATCAACAGCTCTCTTCTGCATTCACTAACGACACAAATGAATGCACCTGCCTAACAAAACACATCTGTGAAGCCAATTCAACAAATACTTGTAGTACCTTAAAATGGGGGGACCATGTACAAAAGGTGCTGTCATTGCTAAACGGTTCATCCGATATGGATGAAAACACCCTCAAATTAAAGCTGACAGTCTGCACTTCAACCTCATTGTCATTGTATCCATTGTCAAACTCAAAGTGCGAGAGTACAGACCCAAAATAACCAAAAATGTGTCACTGTGCAATGAATTATGGTGCTCACTGTATATATATAAATTCTGAGCTTCAGAGACAAGACAGCCACGTGCCCGTCTCAGGCAGGATGCGTCTGTGAATTGCGTAGCCGAGGGCGTCATGGGACATCACAACGGCAATCGATCATCAGGTCCGCCTCCTCCTTGATCAGAGTTCACAAGCCTGCCAGTGGCCATCACCATGGGGAGACTAGCTTTCACCTGTCCTCTCGTGAAACGCAGGGTCTTCCCTTCCCTTCCCTACTCAACTCACTTAGTGTTCCCATTTACTGCCAGGGCCCAGGTCTGGCAGTATTGCTCCAGGAGAGCCAGGTTCTGCTGCTGCCCCTGTTTTGTAGATGACAGCAGAACCAGGTCTATACGGAACAGAAATATGGCTTCTTTATCGGAGTGATATCAGAGGCTGCAGATT
The DNA here is from genome assembly GCA_029706075.1 of Aldrovandia affinis. NCBI lineage: Eukaryota > Metazoa > Chordata > Actinopteri > Notacanthiformes > Halosauridae > Aldrovandia > Aldrovandia affinis. The sequence goes on along the minus strand of JAINUG010000028.1, from coordinate 7,204,101 downwards.
GATGCAACAACGTTGCCGATTCATTAATGTAGATGTTGAATAGTGTTGGGTTCAAACTACATCCTACTCCACACCCATGAGAAATCAAATCTGATGTTTTGAGACCTTTAGGTCACATTTATTTCCTGCGCACTGCACTTTACCCCCTACACCTGTTTCAATAGGTTTGTAAAATAATCCTTTGTGCTTAATGCTAAATGTTTTTAAATCTATAAATCAAATGAGCATAAACCTCAATTTGGTTGATATGTTGTTCAGTTAGGGTAGGTAGGGTTTAAATACGGTCAGCTGGGTGATGATTTGGTAAAAAGAAAATCGGACTTTTACTTAAGACACCGTTCATTAGGAAAGTCAAATATTCTTGTGTTAAGGATACTACGCATAATCTGCACTAAATTACTGCTCTAACAACCGTTAGTTGTTGGGGTCGAAGTTACATCTCTTTCTCAGGTTCAGAAAATGTTTCACAGTTACATCAGATGAAAGTACAAAAAAAAAAAAAGATCTATGCTACACTTTCTCAATGCCACACAAGTCAGGGGCAATCTGCTCCTGCATTCACTCTATTGAAATCTCTCTCCATCTCCATTAAATTCATTTTATGCTTCTCTTTTGCTGTCCACACGCGCGCACTCTCGAACAGATACACACCTACGCACATACGCTCCCGGCTCTGACGTACGTTACAATTCCGCCTAATTGTGTTTGTGTTTTAGGAGCGAGTCGGTTGTTCTGTTGAAAGGTTTGGGGCAAATGAGGTGACGCTAATGAAGTGATGCTAATGAGCGAACCCTTCCGCTGGCAGTGGGAGAGCGGCAGCCACCCGGAACAGGTGAGCAGACAGAAACAATGGAGCACAAGCTGGCAGACAAAAGCAATGGAGCGACAATGGCTCCGTCTGAGACAGCTAGCAGTGCTGTCACCCCCTGCCACACGCTCCTGTCGTCCTCCGTCGTCGTCAGCTCGGTGCCGCGCGCAGGCCCTTATCGGCGAGGGCCGCACCGCGGCTTGACGGACGAGGCTCGGAGACGGGACGCGTGAGGAGAGGCGGGGAAAGACAGAATGGGACAGAGGACAGGATAGACAGAACGTGGACAGAAAAGACGGAACGTGAGAGAGACGAAGAGCGGCAGAACGTGACAGAGGAGAAGAGAGGCACTTCGGCACAGCAGTGTGCTTATCCGTCAGCACCAGAGCTGGAAAAGGGAGAGATCAGAAGGGGCTAGGAAACGCACGCACGCACGCACGCTCCTTTTCTCCCACCCTCCCTCACAAGCACACCTGCTGTCCCAACGGTCAATCTTGTGATCTCAAACACTGAAATGCATGCCTGCTTTCTCACGCGCGCTCTCTCTTTCCCGCAGACAAACACAAATAGAATAACCTATTTGTTTCCCATCCTCGGTTCTATCCGACGATCGATTAATCCGCGTCAAGATTTATTTCAACTTTTATATTATGCCGTTGTATGCAAAGTTCTAATCGACACGGGCGAACGCCAGGCGTGACAGCGATTTCCGCCAATCGAAATACTCATCTTCAACACGCCGTCCGAGGTGGGGGGCGTTTGTGTGTCGTCCTGTGTTCCCGTGCGTCTGTCAGCAGTGTGGCCTGTCAAACCCTAACGACTGGGAACCCGCTGTCCCCGGACCCCGGCAGACGGGAGAATACCAGGGGTCGTTCAGGGGTCCCATCTGGGCGAGCGGACAGGACCCTGAACCGTCCACAGTGCATCAGTGAGCCACACCGCAGAAGCACTGTTACACTATAGCGCGGTTCTGTGTGGCTCAGTAGGTAGAGCATGGCGTTGGCAACGCTTAGGTTGTGGGTTCAATTCCCACTGGGACCACATACACTGAAAAAATGTATGCATTCACTACTGCAAGTCGCTTTGGATAAAAGCGTCTGCTAAATGGCATATATTATTATTATATATTATTATAGCTACGGCGGGCAAGCCATAGTGAATTTGACACCGAGAGAGAGAGAGAGGAAAAAAAGAGAGAAAGAGAGAGGGAAAAGACCAGAATGGAAGCCATCTCCAAATCCCTGATGTCTAATTATGTTCCTTCCTCCAGAACCACAGAAGCTCATCTGACGTGGTAGACGGAGGAAGAGGCTGAGAGAGAGGGGGGGCAGGAAGCAGCAGGAACGCACAGCTGCACACAGAACTCAGGTCCGGCGCAGGTTTGGTGACTTGGCTGGGATCTCCCTCCTCGCACACATTCAGTCCAAATGACTCTCTGCAGCGACGCTTGTGCACAAAGACTGTGGCGTGAACTGCAGGCGCCCAGGGAGACGCTGGTGTGGCCTCAGACACCGAACCTGACATCATCATCACACACGCATACATACATACATACATACATACATACATACATATATATATATATATATATATATATACACACACACACACACACACACACACACACACACAGAAAGAAACAAACACATATACACACAGACAGACAGACAGACAGACAGACACACACACACACACACACACACACACTACCGTCAAAAGTTTTAGAACATCCCCATTTTTCAGTTTTTATTGAAATTTAAGCAGTTCAAGTCCAGTGAATAACCTGAAATGGTACAAAGGTAAGCGGTAAACTGCCAGAGGTTTTTTTTTTTTTTTTTTAAGTTTAGGTTACCAAAAACTGAAAAGAATGTATATTTCAGAGTTATTTTTTTAAAAATGCCCTTTTCAGGGAACAAGTAGGGTTAATGTGGGTTATCAGTCACTCTGTGCAAGTCGCCGACTCCAGCAAAAGAGCCCCAGGCCATCACGCTTCCTCCTCCATGTTTGACAGTTGGTGTCACACACTGAGGAACCATCCTTTCGCCTAGTCGACGGCCTACAAAAACCTTTCAAAATTTCAAGATTTCAAATTTTGATTAATCGGTCCCATAAGACCTTCTTCCAGTCTTCAGTAGTCCACTGGCGGTGCTTCATGGCCCTGGGAAGCCTCTTTTTCTTATTTTGCCATCTTAGCAATGGCTTTCTTACTGCCATTCGATCTGTTAAACCTGCAGCTCGAAGTCTATTCTTCACAGTTGAAACTGAGACTTCCTTACTTCGACCAGTGTTAAGCTGTGCTTGAAGCTGTTGTCCTGTGAGCCGCCTATCACGCAGGCTGTTGACTCTTAGAAACTTGTCTTCTGATTTTGTTGTGGCTTTGGGTCTGCCAGACCTCTTCCTGTCAGTTTCCTCCAGTTTCCAAGTGCCTTTTGATGGTGTAAAAATGTTTACATTATTTTTCAGTTTTTGGTAACCTCTGGCAGTTTACCGCTTACCTTTGTACCATTTCAGGTTATTCACTGGACTTGAACTGCTTAAATTTCAGTAAAAACTGGGAAATGGGGGTGTTCTAAAACTTTTGACCGGTAGTGTATACACACATACATACACACATACATACATGTACATACATATATACATACATACAGAAACAAACAAACACACACACACACACACACACACACACACACACACACACACACACACACACACACACACACACACACACACACTTAAGAAAATAAACTGGAACGTCTGTATGGGGTATGGGGCGCATTGTAACGCGAGTTCTCTTCCTGGAGTTCTTTTTTTTTGTGAACACAAACCACATTCAATTATTTAATATCACATTACAGGGAAATGTTGTTTTTTGTCCCTCCCCTCCAGGCAGCTACGGAAAATCGATACCAGAAGAGAAAAGGTCTGCCGGTAAATGGGAACGAGGAGGTTTTTTATAACGCGCCGGAGTGCAGGAGCTCGCGTTCCAGGAGGGAAAATGGCTGCTAGCGCCTGCTATTCTGTTACTCATTACAATTATAACAACTGGCAGGGCAGATTTATACCTCATCTTCACCAAACACTGCTCCCCTGACTAATGTCTCTGGATTTAAGTTTCCTGGAGACAGACACACACTTTCATGAATGAGAAACCAGATGAATGTTAACAATGTTAGAGACGGCGCACGTCAGACACTGACTCTGCTGTTCAGTCGCGCCCGGCCGCCCACACACACACACACACACACACATATACGCATGTACGCACACACACACACACACACACATATGCGGAAGCATACACACACAAACACACACACAAATGTACATGAAAAACACACACACACAAAATCCCATCTGTAGCAGTTGGGTTATGCAGGATTACCCCTCCAGCAGATAGCATTTACAAATCATCCTAACACAAATACTGAAAATATTCCATCACCCCCTTCCCCCACCACCTACAGAGCAAAATCCCTCAATTCCTCCCCACCAAACACACGTAAGTACAGGGGGTAACCGCTGTGCCCCACAAGCAGAAAAGCCCCAGCATGCAGGCCGCATGCGATTGAGGTCAACCTTACGCCAAATGGCTTCAGCTCAGACGGGGGCGGAGCCCACAGCCGAGGGGGAAGAGCCAATCAGGTTTGAGTGGAACATCAAGACTGTGCCGGAGCGGATAGCGTAGCGGTCCAACGCGCGCTGCCAGTCAGGGACGCGGTTCGAAACCCGTCTCTGCCAGACCGGCCCTGGTCGTCAACCCCGATTGGGGGCGGCATTTGGCTGTCCGCCCCAGGAGGAGGGGGGAGGGTGAGTCGGCTCGAGTTCATCGAGGAGCAGGAAGGGTTTCCGTGGTCCGGTTACGTCTCGGAGGAGGCGGATCTACTGGCCCGGAAAAATTGGCTCGTTACCCCGAGGACGGGTGGCGGACTCGTGGGGGAGGGTGAATTGGCAACCAAATTGGGAGAAAAATGGGGGAAAATTAGAAACTATAAATATATATATATATATTTTTTAAAGACTGCGCCAGAGGCTTGCTGTCAGCAGCGCCTGGGAGGAGTCTGTGGGACGTGGCACGCCCTACGACGCCATGGCGACGGGTCATGGCGGCTTAACGCCTCAGAGCTCCTGGGAGAGCGGGAGACGGCTCTGGCTCAAGTTTGGGGTGATGTCACTCCACGCTTTCCCCCGGAAACACTGTCGCCGAGGCGGTCAGGTGTGAGCGGGGCACCAGGCGACGAAAACGGTGCGCTGCGGTCGCTCTTTGTCACACCGGTCGACTGTTGCGTCACTTGAGAGCAACGAGCTGGCTTGGTCCGGGGGGTCCCTTTACAAAATTAAGGCTGTGTGTGTGTCTGCGTGTGGGGAATGTGTGTGTGTCTGTGTGTGCGTGGGAGTGTGTGTGTTCGTGGGGAGTGTGTGCGTGTGTGTGTGTGCGCGCGCGCAGTGGAAAGCCGATTCTAATCCCCCCCCCTCCTTGTGTTGGGCACAACCGGCCTCTGTTTATGCCACAGCTGCTCGGCCTCAAACCGACCTCAATCCGACACCGATGGGCCAGCGAGGCCCACGTCTACCTGTGTCCGTGTGTGCGTCTGCGCCTTTTCTGGCCGCGAGAGAAGGACAATGAATCCGTGTGCGTCTGTGCACCTGCACGTGGTTCTTTTGATGATCTTTAGGTGTATTACAAGTGAGACGGCGGGAAAAGATACCGTCTCCACTGGAGAGACCGGCGGCCGCTGAACACGCATCCGTTTCTATGCAGCGCAAACGCTGAAGGCAGAGTGCAGAGCGCCGTTATTGACTGCGCAGTGCGCTGGACTGTCCCTGGTATTGATTTGATGGCCATCACAGCAGGTCATGGCTCTTGCATGCGTGGGGGGCGTGGGGCATGTGCATCTGGCGATGTGCCCGTCTGTCTATGTGTGCATTCGTGTGTGTCTGTCTATGTGTGTAGGTCAGTCTGACTACGTGTATGTGTGTGTGTCCATGCCCTAGTGAAAGAGTGCACTAAGGATGGCTTGTTTTGGGGGTGTTTCAGAAAGTTCTTGTTGTCACCTTGTTCATTTCATCACTATTATACATGTTTTCACTTTTATTTATTAATTTCTTTTTATTTAAATGCCCTTCTCTGTGTGCACTTTGTATCATCTTCTCTACTCCCTTTTCTGCCTTTGCATCGTCGTCTGCGTCCGAAGTCTGAGAGATGTCGCACGGACACGAACGCTGAGGCGGCTGAGGCGGCCGGAGCGGGCCGGGCTCGGCGTGGAACGTTCCAGTGGGGGGGGCGCCCAGTAGCGGCGTAGGCGGGAGGGCGTTTCAAGGCTGTGTCTCGCTCCTGTCGCGCTCTGCCGCGGCGCGGCTCGCCCATTGATTTCTGATCTCCGCCGTCTTTTCACTCCCATTGTTCTCTCTCCCCTTCTCCGCCACGTCTCGGATACACCCCCCCCCCCCGTACCAGGGTGTTTCCATGGGTCCCACTTCCAGACACAAGGTCAGAGGGGAGAGAGAGAGAGAAACGGGAGTGAAAAGCAAGAGCTTGCTTTGTATTGAAGCAGGCGGACAGCTCCAGGCTCTCACCCTCTCCGTCTCTCCCTCTCCCCTTTTGAAGGGGGAGATGAGCTGGAAGATGACGGGGGCTGGGGGCCTGCCAGCACTGAAAGGGTTCACCGCGAGAGACGGATTGTGTCCGTGGCATCGCTGTGACACAACCCCTCCGCCGCCGCCGCCGCCCCCCTCCCTTTCTCTCCACCGCGTCCATCACGGAACCCCACGCAGACCCGTCTGCAGAATCGCACCAAACAAACGCTTCCACGGCAAGATGGAGGACGCATTTACATCCTTTCACTGTGAGATGGGAGGACGTGTTCACATCCTTTCACAGTGAGACGGAGGGCGTGTTCACATCCTTTCACAGTGAGACGGAGGGCGTGTTCACATCCTTTCACAGTGAGACGGAGGGCGTGTTCACATCCTTTCACTGCGAGATGGGAGGACGTGTTCACATCCTTTCACAGTGAGACGGAGGGCGTGTTCACATCCTTTCACAGTGAGACGGAGGGCGTGTTCACATCCTTTCACTGCGAGATGGAGGATGTGTTCACATCCTTTCACTGCGAGACAGAGGGCGTGTTCATATCCTTTCACTGCCGAGACAGAGGGCGTGTTCATATCCTTTCACTGCGAGACAAAGGGCGTATTCACATCCTTTCACTGCGAGACAGAGGGCGTGTTCATATCCTTTCACTGCCGAGACAAAGGGCGCATTCATATCCTTTCACTGCTGAGACAAAGGGCGTGTTCACATCCTTTCACTGCGAGACAGAGGGCGTGTTCATATCCTTTCACTGCCGAGACAGAGGGCGTGTTTACATCCTTTCTCTGCGAGATGGACGCCTTGTTCACATCCTTTCACTGCGAGATGGACGGCATGTTCACATCCTTTCACTGCGAGATGGAGGGTGTGTTCATATCCTTTCACTGCCAAGACAAAGGCCGTATTCACATCCTTTCACTGCGAGATGGACGGCCTCTTCACACCCTTTCACTGCGAGATGGACGGCGTGTTCACATCCTTTCACTGCGAGACAAAGGGCGTGTTCACATCCTTTCACTGCGTGACAAAGGGTGTGTTCACATCCTTTCACTGCGAGACAAAGGGCGTGTTCACATCCTTTCACTGCGAGACAAAGGGCGTGTTCACATCCTTTCACTGCGAGATGGACGGCGTGTTCACATCCTTTCACTGCGAGATGGACGGCGTGTTCACATCCTTTCACTGCAAGATGGACGGCGTGTTCACATCCTTTAACTGCGAGATGGACAGCGTGTTCACATCCTTTCACTGTAAGGTGGATGATGTGTTCACATCCTTTCACTGTAAGGTGGATGATGTGTTCACACCTTTTAGTGCGAGAGTTTCAGCTGTTCAAGGACGGGCTCCTCGCTCAGCCCGAGCTGTACGCGAATCTGTTTTCTGTGCATAATTAGTCTCCCAGCGCTGACGACGACTACATTTCCCAGGGGGGCGGGCGATATTTCCAGGAAATGCTTCCCAAAGATTCAATTACGAACTCAATACAAAAACTGCCGCAGGGCAAAAGCTTGAGTCGGAAAAACGCATCGATATCTCTGAAAATCTATCCCCCTAAAAACGAAATAGGCTCCGCCATCATTGATTTCGTTTTTTACAGAAAAACAACGTGCGAGAGCAGAGAAATGGAAAAGAAACGTGTCACATTTAAAAATGCGCAAAAGAGGCAGAAACAAGATGCAAGAGTGGAAAAAGAAAAATTACCCCCCCGGCTATGTACCGACAACCCCGGCCTTCAGTAGTCCCTCCCCCCATTAGACACGTCCCTCCCCCTGACTCACAGAGTGGCTGGGCGCTGGTGGGCGTGGGTGGAGGGAAGTCTTCGGTGAAGTTGACGTTGCACATGTCCGTGCTGCAGCAGCAGAAGCGATAGGTGCCATTTTGGATCTGCGACGGCGTGGTGGTCACCACGCACCGGTCGTCGTGGCAGTCCTGCTCGTCGCCGATGTGGGTCCAGCAACCTGCGCGCGGGGAGGTGGACGTGAGCGGTGTGACAGCACGACTGCGCCGCACGAACACGCGCACGGGGGAGCACAATGTGTGCCAGTACAGATGTGTGCGAGTGTGTATAGGTGTATAGGTGTATGCGTGTGTAGTGTGTGTAGTGTGAGTATAGGTGTGTGTAGTATTAGTACAGGTGTATGCGTGTGTAGTGTGTGTAGTATTAGTACAGGTGTGTGTAGTATTGGTACAGGCGTATGTGTGTATAGTGTGTGTAGTATTAGTACAGGTGTAGTGTGTGTAGTGTGAGTATAGGTGTGTGTAGTATTAGTACAGGTGTATGCGTGTGTAGTGTGTGTAGTATTAGTACAGGTGTGTGTAGTATTGGTACAGGTATACGAGTGTGTGTCGTGTGAGTACAGGTGTGTGTAGTATTGGTACAGGCATATGTGTGTGTAGTATTAGTACAGGTGTGTGTAGTATTGGTACAGGTGTACGAGTGTGTGTCGTGTGAGTACAGGTGTGTGTATACGAGCGGCTGCATTAGCGTTAGCATTAGCACAGGTGAGCAGACCTTGCTTGACCAGGCGGATGTCCCCGTCGCGGGTCTTCTCCCACAGGCCGTAGCAGCGGCTGCCCTTACTGCAGCGGACGGTGGTGTTCTCCCGGGAGATGCGGCCCTCCCCTCCCACGTGCTGCTCGTCGAACTGCTGCTGCTGGTCATGGAAGGCACACTCTCGCTCCTCGCTCTGGGCAGCTGGGGGAGAGACGGAGAGAGGGACTGAGTAAGCGCACGCACGCACACACACACACCACGGCCAGATCAGTGAAATACAAACTGAGCCGCCGTCCACTGACAGCACAAGCGCATCGCCGTCTCGATCAGCGGACAGCCTCACACAGGGCAAAGTGCATCACGCGATCCGCGGCGGGTCGGTCCGGTCACCCTCTGATTAGGGCAGCTGGAAACATTTCTATAATCGTTTGTGCTTGGGCCTCCACTTGCAGCAGCTCCATTTTAATTCAGGCTCTTATTACACCCTAAACTGCTGCACTCGACCCCACCCATGGCACTGGCGCTTTTTCCCAGTCAACGGAATCCAGTTATAAAAGCTTTTAAAAGTAGAGCTGGCCTGCACTCTGTGGTGCACAACCAGACCGAGGTCTCAGATGCACCTTTAATAGTGGAAAACAGGGCACATCGCAGGTGAGTGCCTACGTCTCCTGCACTGTACCGCGCACAAAGACACGCACGCACACGCACACACACACACATATATATATATATATATATATATAGGCACACACGCACGCACACAAGCACAAAAACATTACTGCACCTGTAACCCACACAAAAACATGACCAAGCCTCCAGTCTCTCTGTAACACGAGCACACATGCACGCACATGAGTATTCATATTAACAAACACACACACACACACACACACACGCACACAACTAGTATTCATTCATACGCTTCGCACTGTTTCACCACCACTCGCTCTCCTCCCACTGTTTTGAGATGCTCTTACGGCACTGCCTCACATGGCTGCGGCTGATTGCCAAGTTGGAGAAAGAGGCGCGGTGGGGAACACTGCAGAATTATGGGGTAGCGGTGTGGGGGGGGAAGCGCCTTGCAGCCCAGTCAGTCAGAGGTAACAAGCGTAAAATTGCTGCCCTTCAACGTCATTCACTGTCCATTTACCTCCCCAGATGTGCGCGCACGCACGCACACACACACACACACAATTGGCCCCACCCCCCGTCCTCCGATAATTCAAACAGCTCTCTCATCTTTAGACAATATACTAATCGTGGAGTCATAGTCACTGCACATGTCTTTCACAGACTTTCCCCCCTGTGCATTCTCAGTATGTCAAAGATGCACGCACGCACGCACGCACACGCAGTTGGGTGAACACCCTCCAGGAGAGCGGTTCAGTGTTCATTCCGCTGAGCACATCTTCCACATCACTTTTTTCTGCACCATGAAAGGGGAGAGTGGAGGTGGATGGGAGGAAGGAGCAGAAATACCTCAAAAGGTATAAAAAGGTGCAGATAAAGCTGTGAGAAAGGAGAAAAACCAAAGAGGGAGCAGTGATATGGAAATGTGCTGTGGGAGACGCAATCCCCAAAGGCATCTAAACGGCTCTAACTAACCCGTCTCAGTCTCCCTCCAATCAAGAGTTCCCACTTCCTGTCCCAGTCTCCCTCCAATCAACAGCTCCAAATTCCCGTCCCAGTCTCTCTCTAAACAGGGACCACCCCCTGGTCCATCGCGGTTGGCTGCCTGGCGGAACACCGCTTAACACAGGCCAGCGTTTGCACGCTCAAGTCATTAATTTAGTGTAAATACCCCAAACAGTCCAATTCCTTCAGACATGAGAACAAACAGAAAATCAAAACATCATTACTGCTGATAGCATCAGTGTGGATTCAAAAAGCACCCCCCATCCCATATAAAGGGGTGACGCGTCTGTCTCAGAAGTCAGACGATGGCAATCTCTCAGACAGCTGGCTCCACGCTGGCCTGCACTGTACTGGCCGGATTAGGGCCCCCTCTCCCCCTCCCTCTCCCCCTCCTCTCCGTTATGCTAATCGCCAGGGCCAGGGCCGTTTATCAGCGGCCGTCAGGCCCTGGGTCTCTGGCGCCGCCCCGCTCTCGCACGCTGCTGTGCTGTGGGAGCGGGGCTCTCTGTGCGGGCCCTGTGGAGGCTTTGTGTGCTTCTCTACAGGAGCGGGACCTGAAGAGAGCCGCTGCACTTCTCCCCCCACGCTGCTGCTGCTACTGCCTGTGAGAGCCCTCAGAGGTACACACACTCACACACACTCCCTCTCTCCCTCTCTCTCTCTCTCTCTCTGACACACACCTCTCTCTCTCTCACACACACCTCTCTCTCACACAAACACACACACTTTCTCTCTCACTCACTCCCTTTCCTCTCTCTCCCTCTCACACTCACACTCACACTCACACTCGCACTCACACACACTCTCTCTCGCTCGCTCTGACTCACACACACACACTCTCTCTCTCTCGCTCTCTCTGACACACACACACACAGACACACACACACACACAAAGACACAAAGTGCAGTGCGTCTCCGCGCTCCACTCCAGGGCACAATGCGATATTAATCTGCACACAGGATTGTGTTTAGAACACGGAGCCCTGAGAGCTCCCCTGCCAGCACGCGGCGTCGTGGCCAGCACAGGCGTGGCTGTATTGCGCCCCCTGGTGCCCCCTCACATGCACCACCCCAGCTTCAGCCCTTTATCTCCCCCTCCCTTTCCTATCTCCCCCCCTTCCACGTCAGGCATGGCCCCACATTTAAGATTAATACGCCAAGGCACAACACATCCCCACATCCAATTTCGCTATGCCGCCTTTACACAATGAGAGCCAGCAGTGATCAGAATCGGAGCGGGGGCGTAATATCTCAGATAAATCATACGTTCTCCTTGCCCTGACGCAGAGAGAGAGAGAGAGAGAAATGGAGAGAAAATGGGAGGGAGAGATGGCGATGGAGGGGGAGAGTGAGTGTCACTCATGGGTCTGCTGTTTCTATGTGGGCGATGGTGTGTGTTTGTTTGACCGCGTCTGTGTGTGTGTGTGTGTGTGTGTGTGTGTGTGTGTGTGTGCCTGCAGAGGGAGGGCCTCATCTGTGTTGTAGCAGCAGAGACGGTCCATTAGTCATTATGGTTTCCTGTAATTTGGGAGTAAAATGCAGGCAGCTGGCTGGAGCTTAGGGAGGGGGACACAAGTTTCCCTCTGTAGGCTGGTAGAACTGTAACTAAAGCGGATACAGTTTGATTTTAAAAAAATGATTAAATACAGTAACTGGGGAAAATATGTTTATTGAAAATCACAAGCCCTCTGGCAAGAAACTGGACAACACTCCCTGGCCATTGGTGGGGCCAAACCAGAGGTGGGGCCAAACATGGAGCCAGACCAGACCCCACGCCAGACCAGACCAGACATGGGGCCAGACATGGGGCCAGACCAGACGTGGGGCCAGACCAGACATGGGGCCAGACATGGGGCCAGACCAGACATGGGGCCAGACCAGACATGGGGCCAGACCAGACGTGGGGCCAGACCAAACGTGGGGCCAGACCAAACGTGGGGCCAGATGAGAGAAGACTATCTCCACAGGGACAAAAGACTAAAAGACACCGAAGCACAGGTAGATTCACGGGGGTGCCGAGGAAGGCGATCACGGCCTGTACGTCATTGCTGTGTTCTGCATTCCGTTCAGTCCCCGTCACCATCAGCGCAGCCTTGGTCTTCACTGTGTCAGTTCTAATCAGCCAGAAGGGGCCGGGGCGCGCTGTGGCACGGACTCCGCGCGACGCCGCATAACTCGCTCCATCTGCTGCGCTCCGCTCTCCTTCCCTCTCCACTCCACCACCCGCATGCAAACAGGGGAGGGGGGCCGCGAGCAGGACCCAGATCTGTGCGTCAGCCGCTCGGTCCTCCCCCCTCCTCTAGGTGGCGACGTTAGGAGAAGATGGCAGGAGCGCTTTTGTGGACGGGAGAGGGGCGGGCCGGGCTGGTGCAGCCGCGTTCCTGCGCTGCCATCTCTGACGGGACTCAAGGTCGTCTCTGCTGGCGTGGGACACGGCGGGGAGGAGTGATAAGGCTCGACTCTGCCTTACTGTGGACCTTCAAACTAATCAGCTCCTCCCGGGGCCCCTGTCTGCTTGCTGCTTTTTAAAAGCGCACGCCAAGCTCCGCCGGCCATTTTAGAAAGGAGGCAGGAGGGAGGCCCGCCATTGAACGGGAGAAGACGAATTGCGCACGTCCTCGCTGCAACAGGAGAGGAAGCCGTAAAAAGTGTGTGTGTGTGGGCGGGTGGGGGTGGACGAAGAAGAGAGGAACTAAACACTGGCTCAAGGGTCATTAGCCTCCATTTTGTTCCATCAGGAGACCCCCCCCCATCCCCCCCCCCCCCGTCCCCGCCTGCCAGTTCTCCTGAGTAGAAGGAGCAGGGGACGGGGTTTGTGCTGTGAAACCCGTCCTCGCCGCAGACCCAAATGCTCACAGTGGCCCTCGATGTGGTTTTGGCTCGGGGGCCCCCTGGAGCTCCCAGGCTGGAGAGCCGGAGAGTGGCGGGGGGGGGGGGCTGGTACTGCGGACGGGCAGCGGTGGGTCACTCTCGCGGGAAGCAAGACATCAGAGTAATGAGCGGGTCCGCTTACACCGGCAGTGACTGGGCAGAGCGCGCGGACGTCCGGCGCCTACGCGGCGCACTGTGCACTTTAACTCCCCGCGGTGTGGTGGCGAGCGCAAATGGACCGCAAATCAGCCGACAGCCCCGGGGCCGACGGGGGAACGCAGGCGCGCCTGCAAACGGAGAGGAAACGAATAAACGCCTGAAGAGCTCCCTATCTGGATTCTGAAGCGGCAAGAGATTGTGCCCAAGAGTGGCCCTGAGGATGATATGAAACGGCGTTTCACCTTCTTCTCAGTGAGCTGCTGACAACACCGGAGAGAGGGAGGGAGTGAGGGAGGGAGGGAGGGAGAGAGAGAGAGAGAGGGAGGAAGGGAGAAGGAGAGAGAGAGTGAGCGGGGAATCTAAGCACAGTGACCGTCGCTGGGACTTTCTATGATTTTATTTGGCTGAAATCGCTGAGGACGAGGCAGAGACCACCGTGATCACGGGCTTCACGCTCAGTGTTTCGCCTCGCCTATCGCAGTTCCGCTGCAGATACTCGGCTCACTGCGTTCCCCCCGTCCTCCTCTGTCTAGGTGGTTGCCGTTAGTAACAGGAGGTTCCTGTGCTGCCCAAGTCACTGTACTAGCCATGGCCCACCCCCGTGTCATCATGACGAATATCCGTAAGGCGCCAGCATTTTCGCTTCGACAAAAGGCAAGAGACGGAGGCCGAGAAGCACACAGAGCCGAGTATCTGGAAGGTAAATAGGATATATGTGGTCCTGCCCTTGCTTTTGTGGGGATCTCACAGTCAGACTTTCCCCCCCAGACTCATTTCCAAACAGAGGCAGAGCAAACAGGCACCGCGTCACACCTGGCACCTCTCAGACGAGCCTCTGGTGTTTACTCAACCGACTGCAGTCCTGGGCACGGCAGCGACGAGAACAGGACAAGGTGCATGCAAGGGTGTACCTTGGTGGGGAGGGGGAGCGGTTAGCGTATGTCTCTTTTCAACAGTGGTGTGTGGAGGGGGCGCGGGGGCTTTGTCGGCCCGAATTTTGGGCACAAAGAGCATAATTGGCGATGCCGAACTGCTGACAAATTTACTGAGGACCACCATGGCGTGTAGCCATTTTGTTTCGTAACACTGAATTACTACCAGTTCTGGAGGAGTTTACGCGCAGAGGCGAAAAAACACACGCGCCAAGTTGCTCAACAGAGAACACAAGATAACGATCACTCTGAAAGACCTACATCCAGAACGTTACAAAAGCACTCCTTACTCTTTGCCGATCGTTAAGAAAAGCAAACGTGAAAAAGTTCGGCTTTGGAATGAAATGAGACCGGGGGGAGGGGCTAAAACAGCAGGATAAGGGACTGACGTGGACTACGCGGCCCTTTTCGGTTTCGGGGGGGAATCACCCCCGCGTGTGACAGCCAGATGGAGCGGCCCGGCGGCGCCCTGGGCGCTGCCCGTCTCCGATCGGGCCCCTCGCCACCTGCTCCGCTCCGCCGCCGAACCCGCGCTGTGCCACATGGTCACATACAGTACCTGGCACCGCGCCACGCGGTCACATGGCTGGGACCGCGTCCGCTTGGTTCCGGCCAAGGGAGCAGCCCAGGACCGCTCACGGTCCTTAAGCGCTCGCACAGACTCCGACAGCTGCTGCGGAGGAGGGTACACGCACCCGGCGACAAGCGGATCCCGCTGCCTCACCAAAGCACAGGGGAGCCCGGGCAATAAAAGTGGGGGGGGGAACCCACACTCACACACCTCCCACTGCCAAGCTATGACATTTATATTCATCGTTCACCTACTGGAAATGCGTGGGTGTTTTTGAGCACCCGAATAGGGAGAGCACGATTTGGCAAGTCTGGCCTGTGGCAATACCTGCATCGGAGCAGAAAACCCACCGGTCCGCCCGTGTGCAGTGTAAATCGCCAGCAAACAGGCAGCAAACGTCTTCGTTAGAATGTACAGAGCCCTGCCTTCTTTCCTTTAGTGCTGTGTGAAGTGCTCTGATGCGTCTTTCCAGTCCACGCTGGCTCTCTGTGGCTGGTTTAAGGAGCCCTGGGTCAATTTCGCTTCCTGCCCCTGTACTTCGGATTGTGCGGCACACCTGACCAAAGCCCTTATGGTGTCCGCTTATGGCGTCGCTGAAAGGCATTCTACTTCAGAATAAAAATGACTTCCCTGTAAACATACAAGTGTCAAAATGGATCTGTCTTCAGTTGGTCTGCAGTGCGAGTGGTGCAGGTCCGTGGGCGTCCAGAACGGATAAACATAAAGGGAGCTGCTGCCGTTTTCCCCTCCGGAGGAGAAGGCTATTTACACACAGCATGCAGCGTCGCTGCACTGGTCACTAATTAACCTCCCCCCCAAGCCCCTGCAAATCTTTCTTAACAAAACAACCCTCTCTCTCTAGAAATGCACTGACAAGGCCAACATCACAATGTCACATGATAGGACATTGGTATCGTTGCATTTTTTCCCCCCCAATGAGGAGAATCCCAGGATCAGTACCATCTGTAGTCTTTTCATATTTTAACAATTTGATACCGTACGTGGCACACAAAAAAATAAAGTTCTCCCAATTTTGAATGCCTAGTCCTATTTGTTGGTCCACTGCAATTTCCCCTGTTCCTTTGCACAGACTCCCTGCCAGCGCTGGTGCAGGCAGACCGCAGGACCCCGATCGTCCAGAGGGGACGCTCTTGTGCAAAGAGGCAATGAGCGTGACGTGACACTTGGTGCTTCGGTTAACTAGCGGAGAGCTGCATGCTTGATTACTCCAAATTCTGCAGGTTGACAGCATCACGAATGGACAAAACGGTAACGTGGCATCACTGAACAATTCATACGCACTTAATGGCTTAAAAGATGACGTTCAATTTGATTTAAAAATACCAAAATGGCACTCCATTTCCCATTTTCCATTTCAGGACTGGGAGATGGTCGTTCTGAGGTAGGGGAGGGAGTCTAGGGGTCACCAAAATGGTTGGTACTTTATTCACACCGTCACCATTCTGCCTGTATACAAAAGTGTGGAATCTGAATTCAATGAATTTGAGGGATGGGGTTACAGGCAGCCATCTTAGGATGCCTTTTGGACGGACTGAGTCTGCGGAGATTACACAAGAGTGCACCCCGCCCCCCAGACCTGACAGCATGGCTGAAGACAGCAGTGGTCTGTGACAGGAGCCAGACTCAGACAGTGCAGTTACAGTTAGTCACTGAGTCTGTCTGAGCCCCCTGCCAAAGCCCCCCGTTGCTGACACACTCAGCCTCCAAACATCAGGGGGTCCCTAAACCAGGCTTAGCCACAGGGGGACCGCCATTCCTCAGCCTGAGACTGAGAGAAAAAGAAAAACAGCTCGTCTCAAATCTCAAATCTCCTGGGCTGGGGGGTCAGGCGAAAAGGGGGCATCATGTGACTGGTGAGGGTCTGTGTGGGGCAACAGGTGACCACACCCCGAGGCAGCTGCAGGCTGGGACAAAAACACAGGAGGAGCTGCTACTCGTCCACCGCCACCTAACGGACACACAGCTTTGCTGTCACACACACAATTAACAATTAACCTGCTATACAAACAGCCTGTAAACAATTCAAGTCTCCTCCATAGTTCACCTGACACACTTTTCCTTCAAGTGTTCATTTCAACAAACAGCCTTAACCGGTTGTACCTTCCGCACCTGTTATATATGAATTCCAGAACATGCTTCCAAACGTTCCTGTCCCAGCAGGTTTTACTCATACGCTCATATACCAGTCACAGTGTGTTGCAGAGCAAATAAGTAGTTTGGTTCCCGAGTGTCTGTAGCGTGTTTCTGAAGACAGGTCACGTGACCTGTAATTCAGCATATCACCAAGGCAACAGACATCAAAGTGCAGCTTGGACCCACCCACTGTGTCTACAGACGGCAGAGCCTGTCTTCTCTCACGCACTAGGAGAAGTAGTGTGGGGGCAGCCGAGACACACAGCTCAGCGCAAAGAAAACCATAGAGAGAGTTTGGGGTTTTCAGGGGAAATTACCTTTTCCAATCGACTCAATTAGTTATTTTTCTTGGCTGGCGGTCAGACAGCAAACAGCCTGGACAACTCGCCACCAATGTTTTCCGACCCAGCCACACCAGACACGAGATCTGTGACCCTTTCAATCACAAAGGCATTACCAATGCCCTCTGCATTTGTCTTTACGACAGAGACACGCATGAGGTGAGACAATCACTGCCATTTCCTGTGAGCGGAGGTATTTATTTAGAGCAGAGGAATAAAAATACACGCAATCCAGCTACTCCCAAACGCAAACACACACACACACACACTCACGCAGTCACACGCCCACCCCACACACCACAGAACTGAAGAATGCCAGGCTGCTTGAAGCCTGGAAGGGAAGTCAGGCATTATCTTTAAGGAAGCAGGCAGTGACTTAAACCGCTAAATAAATCTGAGAATAAAGCCCCTGCCCTGCCTGGCCTATGTCCCTTTCCCCATCCCCCCACCCCCACCACCATCTCTCCTCCTCCTTTCTGGCTTTCTCTTACACGCGCAAGTCGTCATTTTAGACTCAAAGAGCCACTTGTTTCAAAAACGCTCTGAACAGGTTTGTTTTGGTGAGAAACCACCCCCCCAGTCTGCGCTCCCAGGACGCCGTCTCGATTAGCGCTTTAGCACCTTGTCTCGGAGAGCCAGTGAATCGCACACAGGGGACAGACTCCCTTTGAATCGGGGGGAGCAGACAGGATTAACCTCCTCTCGGCTTAATGACATCACCGAAAAACACTGCCATTTATTCGGCGGCAGGCTGGCCCCCGAGGGCACGCAACGGTATCGACGCGCCCTCCGCCATTTCCTCCTCCCAATGCAAAAACGGAGCATCCCTCCCCCTGACTCGTGTTCATTTTTCAAAATGCCAAAGGGCCATTAAATCAGCGATTCTCATTTTCAGCCAAGGAATGGCGTAAAAATCTTAAGTAAGATGTATGTGCCAATGCCATTGCCAGTACAGGCAAACTAATTACAAGGCGTGTAATGACAACAAATAGCCATTATACCGACTAACAGATCAATGGGAAAGGAACGGAAAGGCGGGCACTTCCTGCAGCCCCCCCCCCCACTAGATTAATGAGTGGACTCACACAGTGGTCAGACTATGCAGAACACAAAATTAGCAATATTCATAACAGTGGTTTATCAGCAGTGTTACAGGGAGGAGAGGGGGGGACAGTAATTACCGGTCGCCTGGACAAGGCCTGCAGAAAATCGCTTGTTTAAACCACTGACCTGGGAGAACGAGCGCCATTCCGCCCATGTTTATTCAGCTCTTTTGAAATGCACATTCAAAGCATGTGGAGGTCTAGTGGGTTTTTGAGGCTCTTCATTGGGGCATCACGGCGGTGGACTCTGGAACGTGCAGCGTGACTCCAGGCTGAGACGAGAGGGACCTGATCGGGGCTGCAGGGTGGCTCATCCTGTTAAGACGGTGGGTTCCCGGTGTACGGGCCCGCCTCTCGTATTGCACCCTGACCACATCGGACAATTGGCCGTGGCGTCACCCAGGGAGGGAGGGTTTCATGTTTATCCTCATCCCATCGAGTGACAGTCGCGTGCCTCCAGTCCGCCTGCGTCGGTGAGGTGAACTTCTGTGATGTTAACGACCGTGCAGATTCGCTGGAGTGAGAAGTGGCGGCTTCCGGCCCAAACGGACAGGGACGTCACGGAGATAACACGGGCTGACAAATACAATGGGGCCGTGGCAAAAATTGGGCTTGAAAATTGGTTCCAGAAAAAGAAAGAGGAGGATGTGACCCACTCTACTGGAGACGGAGGAGACCAGCAGAGCACAGATACTCTGACAGATGCCTGCTCAGCTGACCGGGAGACCCCCCTCGATTGCCTGCCTTCTGTCCCACCCACACCAACCTAAAAGTTCACCTGCGTCTACCACACCATCCCCCTTGGGAGCCGGACCCTGAGGCCTGCTGCACATGACCTGCGGCCCGCTACCGCCACACTCTGTCTGAACCTGACGGGAGGGTCAGCAATGGTCAGAGGTGGAGATGAGATTAGGGGAGAGGGGGTTGGGGGGTGGACCAGGAGGGGTCAGAGGGCTGCACCTGCTCTCTGTCAGTGGGACACCGGGTCGTTCCAGACTGGCTGGAGGACCAAATGTAACCATCTGTTTATCTATTCCGGCAAAGAGTCCCCGTTTGCAGGCCATCTATCCTGCAGCCTTGCCCCCACAGATGATCTCATACAGCCTGCTATTCCACCTACCTGACGAGCAAAAAACAAGCGCGGTCAGGTCAGCAGGCATGAAAATGTGGGGGAAAGAGATGGTTCGTAAAATGATATGGAATACTCCTCTTATGAGGGCCAGCAGATCGCAGTGCTCCAGGAATAAAGGCCTCTACACGCTCGAACGACAACAACGTGACAGCAACACAACCAGGGCTCTGCAACATCAACGCAACCTATGTAGAGGGGGTTGCAGAGGGTGTCGCATACCTAGCACAAAAAACAAACTCGCAACCGCAGCGCAACCGTTCACGTAGATGTTGCGCATCATTGATTAGTTGGTTAGCGAATGGGAGTTCGGAGTTGTCATAGTCATAGTTCATCGAGCTAGTAGCTAACAATATAGATAGCTAGCATCATTTGTTCGACAAGGTATCAAATGAACCAGCTTCAGGAAAGATTGGCTGAAGAAGTTCAAAGGTACAGGAGTTTCCCTGCTTTCATGAAAACTTTACCGATCTTGTTCAATACATTGACGCCTACTAGTGTACAGAAGTGTAAGGACACCATGTTGCATAGGCTGTGCATAGCCTTTGCAGAGGTATAAATTGCAGAGTGCTTGCAACATTGTTGCATTGCGTGAACCGCGAAGAAGTCGCACAAGTTACGCAGAAGCATGTAGAGGCCTTAAGGGACAGCGAGAGATCTGGGCCGGTATGTATCAAATATCTTAGGAGTTACGCTTACGACACCTAGGAGCTTACTTTGCAGTGAAATCACTCTTCGCTTAAAGTGGTCGGTAAAATGTAGTTATCAAGCAGCTCACACTTTCTCTTAGGGAAGTCTTCAAATATTCTCAAGAGTAGCTTGTAAGTGTGTTTTTGCGACAATCACAAGTGGCGCAAATATACTGCAGACTTTTCGATCATTCTGTAGTAAATGGAAACGTTTTACAGATTTACAGACAAGGTGAAATTAAGACTTGTTAACGGACTGCCCGTTAATTTACGGACAGTTGGCAACCCTGGGAAGAACCAATCTGCTTTTGGAAAATCTGTATTCTTTGATGGTCAACACAAGTTTCCAATAAAGTTAAACTCATTATATGAAAAGATGCCTTGTTGGCTAATGTTAGGCTAACCAAAATGGATTTAAAAAGAAAAACGAATTGGAGGTAGACTCGAAAAAGGAAATAATTAAGGGAATATTTTGCCCCACACAACACAACAAAACAAGTAGTCATAAAAAAGAGGCATGGAGGCAGATTGCAGACAACAAATGCAAGCTTCGCCTCCGCCATTCGGAGCCCGGAGGAAAGTGAAAAAATGGTACAATGTTCTATCCATAGTGCGTCAGGAAAATCTCCGCTTTCAAGAAGGCAACATCTGCCACTGGTTCGTAGTCTCATTTATTTATGACATTTGTTTCATATTGCAATATTGCTGATGAACAACAGTTATTCAAATGATTTTGACCTTTAAGTGTAGTGTTAAAATAACGATCTATGCGATAAAGTTTTATTAACTATGTATCATAAAACATTTCTAAAATGTTCTTCCTGTCTTGGAAGGTGCGCGCAAGTCTCCGTCTCCGCAACTGTGCCGTCTGTGCCTCCTAGCCAAGTTAAGAGAGCTCCAGAGGTCTCTTAAATATCTGACAGTTTGAGAGTACTTTTAAGTCTAGAGAAATGCGATAAATCGCTTTTATTCTTAAATTTGAGTGTAGGAGTAAAAGTCACCAATTCTTGATGCATACGGCCCCTGGTGACAGGAATCGGGTGAGAGGACGGCTGAGTAGGTGGGAGAAGCAATAGGAGGGGCAGTGGCAGCTGCAGACCGAGAGCGATTCGCTGAAGACGCCCGTCCCCCATGGGAGGGTCTAGAACAAAGTTGAAATGAGCAGGGCTCATCAGCTCAAGGCTAATGGCACCCTTCCTAAAACACTGTATGTACGCTTCAACCGGCAAACTGGAAGGTCCCGCTTTCTATGGGAGAGGGAAGAACCAGCCCTGCGGCCCCTGCGCCAAGTGATATCGCTCAGTCCAACAGTCGCTGGGGGCCATTATCAGCATGGTGTCCATGACTTCAAAGCCCCCAAAGCTCATCGGACCCTATTGGCATCTGGACAGATCATTGACATCCTCAGCGCAATCTTGGTCTTCTTCTGTGTGGGTGTGACTCACCCGGGGGAAATAAAGGCAAAGTGGAAGACTGAACCCCTGCGGTTGCCCTTCTCTCGCCATCCACAGTGACGAGCAGGAGTAGCATGGCCCTTTGGGCCTCAACGACCATCTTGCTGTCCCTTCCAAGGCTTAGGAACCGGAATCGGTTGCACCTGTATATTATACATTATATTGCACTATCGCCGGGCTGATAACGCAGCTGATAACGCACTATAACGCTGCTCCAAGCGGTTTCTGGCCGCGGGGTCGTGTTGGACGGCGGGCTGGGTAAATGGAGCTGGAGCAGGGCACTCTCCCCGAAGCTGGTCCCCCCGAGCTCTGAGAGGGAGGGAGGGGGGAATGTCATTAAGCACCCCGCCGCAGGCTGAAAAAAGGCCCGTTCCCCACTCCCTCCCTCCCTCCCAGAGCTCGGGGACCAGCTTCGGAGAGTTAGTCGGTGACGGCGGCCAGTGCCTTTCGGCCACAGATGCTGCACATGACCGTCTCGCTGCCCGCCAACTCAAGTTAAATCACAACGGGAACATGGCGAGGTTCCGCCCACAGCCTCTCTCTTGCTCTCTCCATCGTCTGCGAGAACCAGGTCGCTTCCTCCCGCACCAAACAGCCTGATGGACGAGTCCGGCTGCTTGTTCCAGAAACTTCCTGCGCTGGTGGCTGCCTTTCGCTCGGCTCAAACGTCCTCTCGTGTTTGGAGACGAGGGTCAGGTTGGAAATGTGGAAACCGCTGGCCTACTCTTCAAGGACACGGCAATTGAGTTGCGTCTCCAGGACAAGGCACTCCTTTGGCTTTGTTGCTTAGAGATATTTAGAGAGGAACTCATTCACACCTACCTGACTGCAGGATCACTGCAGAGCCCACAGACGCCTTAGGCTAACCTGTGAGGACCACGAAATGGAGATGGGAGGAATGGAGGCAGAGAAAGAAAGAAGGACTGGAACACATTTCTGCCTAAGGACCGGCTTCTGAAGCCTTGGTGTAAGCCACACTGTTTGTAACTGGGAGCATACACATCCCTGGTTCCAGAGGTGGAGATGACATGGAGACGAACGGGTGAAAGAAGCGGTCTCAGACATGGTCACTGCTAGCAGGTGGCTCTCTTGCCCTGAAGCACCCTGTCCCATCCAACCTCACACCACACACTTGTGCAGGCTGGGAGAGCGAGGCTCCACAAAGCCTTTCTCGGGGTGGGTGGGGCTGTCACGTTCGGTCACTCCCCGTCTGGTTTTTAAGTGCTTCCCTCTACGCAGGAAAAACATTTGATTCAAATCATTGACAGTTCCACCCTCTATCCCGTCGCTAGGAATGGGCCTGTCGCACAATGGAGGGAGAGGAAAGAAAATAAAGGGGGGAAGGGCTCATAAAAGCTATACCTGAGTGATATGACCGCTGTTGCAGTGGTGCAGGGCAGTGAGGCTCCTGGGGCCAAACACTACACTGAAGTTAAATCCATTTGCTAGTATTATGGTCTGTAACATGCTGGAGTATTATGGCCTGTAACACAATGGAATATTATGGTCTGTAACACGCTGGAGTATTATGGTCTGTAACACACTGGTGTATTATGGTCTGTAACGGGCTGGTTAATAGGCAGTCCCCCTAATTCAGGAGCACTGACACAATCAGCATTCCCAAACCAGCGGTCACCAGACCTGCATTTAATATCAGGAGGCTGCCCTGGCTACACCTGATGCAAAATAAACATGAACAACAAGACAAAACCATCATGTAAACACCTCCCAAAATGTCCCATTACATCACCCCCCACCCCCCCAAGGCCCAACGTGACTCCCGCGACCGTGAGTGAATAACACAGCAGGGTTGCCCCCCCCTCCCCTCCTCCTCCCCCTTCTGAGACTCGGACTGTAGATCTGGCATGGTGGAGGGGCAAACGCACCAATGAGACGGAGTGATTCTTTGGGCGAGGGGAGGTGGCTCCGCTGCAACGCATTTGTCTCTCAGGAAACAAGAAACAAAACTCCTCTTTTTAAACCTTCAACTCTGAGCTAAAAAAACAGCACTGCTGTTCCTGAGGGACGTGGGTGAATTCCAGTCAGAGCACAGCAGAAGGGGGTGTTCGAGAGAGAGCGAGAAAGAAAGGGAGGGAAAAAAAGGAAGAGAGAGCGGGAGAGAGGCGTTCATCACACACTACAGCTGTCTCCCGGCGAAATGAAGTTTGTTACTCTCAGCAAAGCCAATTTGGTTACGGGCTTTGTTGAAGAGATTCATATATTATACATTCTAAAAAATTCTTTGAAATTAAAAAAAAGAACAAAAAAAAGAGGGGGTCCACCAAAGTAATCTCTTTTCTGTTTCCCCCTGTGGAACAAAAGTGACAGTCTCTCCACTGGCACTCTCTGGGAGGATTAGACTCAACGGAGCCCCTTCTCACTGCCGCGGGTTTTTATCCAGAACTGAAAGAGTCCTTTCTCTCTCTTCTCCTGTCTTTCCACCTCAACTCCTTCTCTTCCCCCCTCGCTCCCTCGCTCCCTCGCTCACTCCCCCCCTCCCCCAACGTCCCCGGGCGAGCCACTGCTGGCAGCGCTCCAGACATCAGTGATGCAGTAATGAGCTTTTGGAGTCTCCCGTCAGCGCAGCCGACGCCATTCGCGACTGGAATTAAAAAGAAACGGGGAGAAGAGTGGTCTGCCTGCCCAGCAGACAGGAACTGCACTCTGCAAAGGGTCACCCTGCTCTCTCTGAGCTGTAAATAACAACACGGCGCACGCACACACACACACACACACACACACACACACACACACACACACACACAGAAAACATATACAAACACACACATATAAAAACATACACACACACACACATCTATACACACACACGCACACACACACACACACACGCTCACACACACGCATATGAAAACTAACATACAACACATACAAACACCCATATATAAAAAACACACACACACACACATATATATATATATATAAAAACGCACACACGCACACACACTACAAGCCAGCACAAGAACGACACACAGAACACATGGCTGATCAGTGGTCACTGCAATAACCCCCAGCAGTAAAAGCTCTGCAAACTGGTCCACACAGCTTGGCCTGCACCCCCCCACCTCACACCCCGCATATGTGCAGCTCGTCCCTGGAGAAGGAGCGCAGTCTCGTTCAGGAGAGACAGGGCGTCACGGGAACACGGCCATTCGTACTGCGACACGCTGGAGACGTCTGCCCTCGCTGTGGCTTTCTGGTCAGGTCTGTCTCCTGACCGCTCTCTCTGCACAGTCTCCGACCCCACCAATCAGCTCGTCCACTGCGTCCCTCGGGATGGCCATCCGCAAGGACCTCCCAAATCCCTTTACAGTTAGCGCTCACCTTAACCACCACAAAAATATGTCACAGAAATGTTTTCATCTAGAGGGCCCCGGGTAGTGTAGCGGTCTAACGCTCTCCGACGGGAGTGCAAGCTGCCTACTGTAGTCACGGTTCGAAACCCAACCACGTCAGTCCGACTCTGGCCGGGAGGCCCAATCGGGGGCCTCTTTTGGCTGTCTGCCCCAGGGGGGGCGAGGGAAAGTCGGCAAGAGCTCGCCGAGGAGCAGTAGGGGCGTTCCTAAAGAGCAGGTGGGCAAAGTTCTGTCTCGGAGGCGGCGGATCATCGCCGGCCTCGGGGATAATAGCTTGACCCGGAGGACGGGTGGCGGGCTCATGAGGGGAGGGCGAATCTAAATAAATAGAGGATAGATGAGGCTACTAAATTGTAAAAAAAAAGAAAATGGGGAAAAATTTGAAACAAATCATAAAAATTAAAAAAAATACAGAGAGACACACGGCGGTGATTATTCTTTCCATTTTAAATGTACTACTACAAATGATGCACTTCCGTCTGCTCACAGTGATCATCAGTGGTGGGTGCGCTAAAGGTGTCTACAGCACAGTGTCTGCAGCACTGAAGCTCCAGGTAAAAGCCTGCAGGGTTGAGAGTACAGAATCCTCCTTCATCTGTCAGACAAAGGAGACATCAGAGACTGGTGTCTGTGTAATTACACCTTGTGCAGGAATGCGGGAGAGGAGCAGACTAACACAGGGATATTGTAACGTGTGTGTGTGTGTGTGCGTGTGTGTGTTTGAGGGGGCGAGGCACCGCCTTCACCTACGCTCAAGTGAGTAAACAACAGGCAGGGGGGGAAGAACAAGAATGAAACGGAAGAAAAGAATGAGAAAGGCCAAGGGAGGGAGGGAGAGGGAGAGAAAGAGAGAGAGAGAGGGAAACAGCGATGTGTGCACATCACAGCCAGTGCACGTACAGACGGCGCATCGCAGTAAATCACGGTCATATTCACGCAGCCCACGTACAGCATCCTGGCTCCGCCCTGCCCGTACCTGCGCTCGAATTCACCGAAGAGGAGCTGCAGCGGCTATAATGACCCCCAACGTTATTCCAGTCTCGCCGTAAGGAACAGACTGCTCATTTGGATCACGATTTGAATGGCGGTGAATAACCTGTTCCACGTTTCGCTCGGTCTAATGATCGCACGTGGAGGGAGGGAGAGAGAGAGAGAGGGGGAGAGGGAGGGAGAGAGAGAGAGAGAGAGAGAGAGAGAGGGAGGGAAGGAGGGAGCATTACGGACGTGATAGCGTGATGTTTTCACGTTTCCTTTTCCCTGCCCGAGGATGGGATCTGCTGCAGATTTGTCCGCGGGGGGGTCCTTGTTTGGTCTCTGCAGAAATGACTGTAGTTTGGTGCAGGGCCTAGGGGCGGGAAAGGTTGGGGGTGTAGGGCGGTTCCAACATTTCACATCAAGGGCAGTGCGGTATTCACATGTCTCATTACTGACCAAACTGCAAGTATGCGGCACGCTTGGAGGGCAGCTCGCTTTTCGGGTCGGTTACAGATGAAAGATTCCTGGAGAGGGAGGGAGAGACCGAGGAGAAGGGAGTTGAGAGAGAAAGCGGGCAGAGACGGAGGAAAGAGGTTACAGGAGAGAGAGGGAGATAGAGGAAAGAAAGATGTAAGGGAGAGCGAAAGAGAGAGAGAGAGTATAAATATTGCAAATAAAGCAAATTTGAGCTTGATAGAGAGAGAGACACAAGATGGCTGAAGGAGAGAAGAGCAGGGGGGTGTGTGCGAGATGCCCGTCGGGCCTGCGGGCTGCCCCTCTCTGTGTTTCGTAACGGCCGTGGCCACGGGCCCCACAGCAGGAAGGGCGCAGAGACAAAGCCGGCAGGAGCGAGACAGAGTCGTTTCTGAAGCGCCTCTGGGTCACGCACGCAGGCATTCTGCTGATTACAAAACGTCATGATTCATCCGACAGAGCGATTGTCAACTGTCGCTGAGGTCACTCCCCCTCCAGAAGAAGAAGAAAGCAGTACATGGTGACAGCGGTTAGAACGGACAGGCAGCGATGTGAACAGGGCCCACGCTGAAGCCGGTGGTGGAGAGGAGACCATGGAAGACCAGACCTGCAGAAATGGTTCGCAAACATCAAAACTCGCCTGCCATGAATAAACCAGAGGAAAAACCTTGACGTTAAAACCGACCACTTTGGCCTCCCGGGCAGTCTAGCGGTCACAACGTTCAACGCCGGCCACTGCGACCAGGGTTTGAGTCCACCGGCCGCGCCAGTTTCGGCTCTGGCTGGGAGTGCCACCAGGGGGCGGCCATT
Source organism: Aldrovandia affinis (assembly GCA_029706075.1). Classification (NCBI taxonomy): domain Eukaryota; kingdom Metazoa; phylum Chordata; class Actinopteri; order Notacanthiformes; family Halosauridae; genus Aldrovandia; species Aldrovandia affinis. The sequence goes on along the minus strand of JAINUG010000028.1, from coordinate 7,176,538 downwards.
TGCTGTCCACCCCATGGTGGGGGAAGGGAAGCCGACGCGAGTTCACTGTGTATAGGAGTGGCCCTGTGCGCACCTACCGGAGTGACGGCTTGGCGGTTTCCGGCTCAGAGGAGGCGGTGCCCAGCCGCATGTCACTGCTGGTATCAGGACTACGGCAACGAACTCGTAAGATATACGAGGGAGTGGGATAATTGAAGTGAAAAATTGTGGTATAATTGGATACTAATAATGGGGAGAAAAACAGCAGAAAAATAACAAAAATATATATATACCGTTTTGTTTACCGGCTCGAAAAAAATCGACGTGCCAAACCCCACATGAATCCCAATGCCCAGCCGGACCCGAAATACTCGATCATGGTATAAGGCGGTCCATGTTTTGAGGGCAGACGCCCATCAGGATAAAAAGCACAGAGCCGCAACTCGGGCTGTGAAATGCAGGAAACGTACAAGTCCAATTAATATAATGGAAGCAATGACATCATCCCAGTTGATGGACGACGCGCGAGTCATCGTCACCAGTCCTGTACGGACCGCTAGGTGCAGTCGCAGGTATTCAGCGGAGGAGGATGTTCACAGCAACAAGCAATAAGAAACCCGCGACCAAAGGTTCTCACCTCGGGACCCGACGTTCTCCGCCGTTCTAAAGGCGACAACAATTTTGCCCGCCGAGCGTCGTCGGAACCGGCACGGACCGAGAGCGTTGGCCGTCGTCGGGAAATCGGACAAAACGCGAGAGGTGTCCGCGGTGTTGACCTTTGACCTTGAGGCTCGAACGCCGACGGGGTACTGGGGGGACAGAGAGGACGCCGGTCGTTTCAAGTTTCACAGCGGTCAGTGGATAGCCGGACGCGTCGCGGGCCGGAAAGCGTTCTCACTCACGGCACACAAAAACGAGAATAAACTCGAGCTGCATCTGGAGTGGAGGTAGGTTGGCGTGACAACACCGCCTCCCTTAAAGTGGCTGTCACGTTTATTCAGCGCCACTGGCGCTGTGACGGAGCACTCGTGCAGAATGGCCTCGTTTTGAGAAGAAACACTAACCTTTACTGTGACATCCACATTTGAACACCCAATGCATCACTTTAAGTACAATTTCAGACACTGTAAGCAACGAGCAAGCTGCCAGGTAAAAGATACAGTGCATTGCATTTAAAGATTTTACTGATCGCAAATTTCTTTCCAAACAGATTCAAATCAGACTGACCGACTTTTCTGGAAAAGAAAAAGAAAAAAACCGGCACATTTTACTCCATTGTATGAATATAAAGAGGGTTATTACAGTTAATACTAAGACACACACACATTTCCTGATGTGAAATGTTTGGATGTTCGCCCATAAGCCACATTCACATTTATGCATTCGGTGGTATTCGGGGTATCACACAGCACAGAGTCTTGCATAAGTTGTCTTGTACAATGTCACTATCCTGACAGACCGTGTGGGTGTTGCCATGAGCTTGCCGGTCGCTGTGAGCAACGTCACGCTTGGCTCTGGTGCCAGTGCGGAGCAGACGCCTGAACAGATTTAAGAAGCACAAGCTCCTTTGTGTGGTCGAAGCCGGACACTGGGACGGTCGAGTCAGAACTGGTCTGAGGTCCACCGGAGAGCGCAGCCAAGCTCAGGGTCCTGTGCGCTGTAATCCTAGGGGCGGCAAAGAATGCTAACTCCCTCGCTCACTCACTGCAGGGCTCTGGTTTCCAGGCTTGTTTAGCTCTGCGGTTTTGAGCGGGAACTCCGAGGAGGGTTAAGCATGGGGTCGCGGAGCTATGGTCGGGTGTTGAAGCGCGCCAACATTCACTCTCACTCTCTCACTCTCTCTCTCTCAACACACACTCACACATGCAGTCTCTCTCTCACTCACACCCACATGCACGCACACACTCTCTCTCTCACACACACACACCACCATGCCCGGGTCTGCACGAAGGGTCTCCTCGCAATAAAAAACGAAATAAAAAAAGGGCAGCCGAGTCGCGGACGCATCGGAACTCTCGCAGATCAGAGTCCGAGAACCACCCCGCTCTGGCATCCTTCCTGTTGCCACGGCAACCTGTGGAGCGCCGCTTCCATTTCTGAAAGCCGCCAGTGACACGACTGTTAAGGCCGTCACTAGGCGACTGCCTGGTTCTCATGCCGCTGTAGACACAAGGCACATTTTTAACGCAAATTAACAAGTGCTGGAAAGGCCACGGCACATCCAAATCCTGCATTCCATGTCACTGCGCTGTACTCCTACGGATAACAGTTCAGTTGAGAAGCTTCTTCTGTGCAACTGCACCACTCCCTATGGCCTTTGCGGCCATGGCGATAGCAAGAAGCAGGACCCTGGTAATCTGCTCTCTAGTCGACAGCGTCGGCTGGCCGTTTTATAGTTTGGTAGACAGACCGGAGGGAGACCGACGATGGAGATTTAGACCTCCACCTCCAAGGTCCTTTTGGGATCATAGACCATCAGGAAACAAATCAGGCAACAGGACTGCCCTTCACACCATGCTGAGATGTCTCCTTTCTCTTCTCGCTCCTCTGTAGCTGCGTCCTTTCGCCCCCATTTGTCTGGGGGTGACAGTGTTGCACCACAAACACGGCTGGAACTTTACAGAAGGAAGAGGTCAGCTTTTACTGCGAGGTGCAGCAACTGGCTTTCGCAAGGAGATTTACAGTTCAGCTTTTGCACAGGTGGGGAGATTGGATTTTAATGAGGTAGAGAGATTGGATTTTTATGAGTTTTCAAATTGGGATTGAAAAAATCTGAGACTATAAGGAACCGGTTTCTAGTTAAATTACAGGACTCCAATATGTTGTACATCTAAGCCCCTTCTCTCAATCGCGGCATTCTCTTGGCAGTTTGGCTTGAAATTACACAAACTACATTTGTTTATTTAACATTCTACGCTAACGAACATATCCCCAGAGTGACACAGCATCGCTAGATTTTACGTCACCACCCCTTGCTTTTGTGTGTACGGTCGGAGTGCGTGCTTTAGAGCAAGAAAAAGATAAATTAGCAAACAGGAATTAGCAATCTTTAAATGCAATATGGCAGTATAGATAGCAGACCTGATGTCCTTCTTCGAGGGCGAATCTAAGAGCGTTCAGTGAGGTTCACTGGGTTTTGACATTATTTATGATATATTTTGACATAACGTTGTATTTGACGAAACAAAATGCTGATATAGCTTAAGTCAACCAGTAACATTAATCAGGAGTTAAATGTCATTTTACCCCCAATTAAATGTCTTACATGAATGCCACTGTATTATTTATCTTTATTAAATAATAACAGCCACATTAACTTTTTTCAATTTGTATCATATTGTATGCATTACAGTTTACCAGAGTATTCATAATAGCCTACATACTCCCATAGCAAATACATCTTCCAATAATGAACACCCACTTAGTAGGTATACAAAGCTATGACAACGCTACTCTTATCATAAATACTAAATAACCCTCCAGCCTACAAGGATGAAACATTACATATCTAAAATATTCATTCAATAAATAGGCTGAATGGCAATCTACTTACACAGTGTAACGGTGGGCAGCTAGCCTAGCCACAGGAATGCTAGCTGCCCGCCATCTTGTTTGTTTGTAGCACCAAAAGTGGCTAAGCTAGGTAGCCACAGGCTACAAAGCTACCTTATGTCCCAGGGGCCCTTGTGGCCAGTTAGAACTGTAAATGTCAAACTAGCTATATTCACATATGTTCAAATGTGGAAATTGCTATGTTTCTTGACTGAAAGCCCCTTTTCCCCTTGTATGAATGATGAGAAGCGGAACGAATCAATGCCAAAATAAGAAGAATGGAAGAAGAGAAACGTCCAGATGGGAAGACCACTGTGCAAAAAAGGAAGACTTCACTCCTGGGGTCGCTGAGGGAGTTCCAGCCGCAGATGGGGGAACTTGGCTACACGGACGACATGTTAATGTCAGCTAGCAAGCTCAGACCGGGAGGCCGCTCGGCTGCTAGCAAAGTAGCCAGGGGTAGTGAGCCAAAGGCCTTCCCTTACAGTCAGCTCTTTCATATCAGCAGCCGGAGATAGCATGCGCGAGGCACGGGGCCTTTCCCGCAGTTGCCGACCCGGTAGCACTCGTGGCGGGCAGACCTAGTTCGGGTGGCTGAACGGTCGCTTCCCCTGAGCAGCTCGGCGGAGCTCCCCAATACCACTGCAGGTGGTGGGAGCACATTCCCATTCACCGGGGCTCAAAGTAAGCCGCTACAACGGGAAAGGCGACTGGGAGGCATACACGGCCCAGTTTTGGTTCATAGCGGAAGGAGTGGAGTGGAGCGAATTGGAGAAAGGCGTAAGTAAGGCTGGCAGCGGCCCTGGAGGGAGAAGCTCTCAAAGCACTCTTGGAATTGAGTCCCGACACCACGCCCACCTACCAGCTCCTCTGCACAGTGCTGAAAAGGCACTTCGGCGAAGTGACGTCACTCCTCGCACTCAAGGAAGAGCTGCACCGGAGAGACCAGGGGGAAAGCATCAGACTTCTCATCGCTGACGTCCAGTGGCTGGTGCAGCGACCATACCCCCAGCACCCAGGGGAAGTCTGAGACATCCTGGCTCTCGATACCTTCTTGAGGGGATTACGACCGGAGGAATTGGAGGCAATCCTAGACGAGGGGCAGGCGGCGCAGCCATCGGAGAGGCAGAGAGCGACGATGAAACAGCGCCAGCCAGGGCAGCAGCACACCGCTACAGCACCTCCTGCTACTACAGCAGCAAACAAGGCCACTTCGTCAGGGACTGCCCCGGCAACCATTGGGAATCAAAAGCAGGCTGGCCTAAGCGGGGCATCTCCAGCCTGTACATCACCACGCCCCGCAGCATCGAGAGTAGGCCACCTGGGAAGCAGCGGTCGTAGCATTTTTGTGCTATGCTACATCGAGGGGGAGCAGGTCAACGCACTGGTCGACACAGGCTCCACCATCAGCCCTCTCCGACACAACCTGCTGCCCCGGATCATAGACTGGTCTCGCACAAACACCAGGCTAGAGACGGTAACAGGGCAAACAGCGGACATGTTGGGCTGTAAAAAGCTGTTCTTACAGCTGGGCGAGAGAACCGCCTCGGATAACTTTTTCCGGGCCCACATCTCCAACCCCTGCATCCTGGGTCTCGACGCTCTCGCTGCTGCAGGAGCCATCATCGACACAGCTGCACACCGGATACTGGTCAACAGGCGACCACTATGACAGCCAGCGAAAAGACACAGCCAACAAAATGTCAGGCGAGTGCTCCCACAGCCAATCACACCAACGGTGAAAGACGAGGGGACCGATGACGCAGTCGAACAGACATTCCAGCACAGCAGTGAGGGACTTGGAGCGAGCAGCTACGCGCTCTCTTGGCTGAATTCCGGTATCTGTTCACAGCTAAAGACAAGGACTGCACCCGCACAACTGTTGTCCAGCATCACATCGAAACTGGCTCAGCAGCCCCTATCCGACAGCAAGCGAGACGACTGCCCCTGGCTAAATGGGAGGAAGCGGAGGCCAAGATCAGTGAGATGGCAGCAGCAGGCATCATCCAGCCTTCCGACAGCCAGTCGGTTTCGCCTGCCGCGCTGGTTCGTAAGAAGGATGGGTCCCTGCGATTCTGTGTCGACTACGGTCACCTGAATGATGTCACCAGAGAAGACTCATCTCCACTTCCTCGCATCGATGATGTCCTCGACTCAGTAGCCGGCTCCACGTGGTTCAGCACACTGGATCTCCACAGCGGCTACTGCCAGGTCCCCTCTCGCCATCAGCTCAACAAAAGACGGTCTTCACCATCAGCCGGGGATTATGGGAATTCAACGTTATGCCATTCGGATTATGCCACAGTCCAGCCAATAGCTGATGGAGAAGGTACTGCAGCCGGTTCCAGCTTCAGCATGCGTGGTGTATTTAGATGACATTCTGGTCCACGCACCCACCTACACTGTTGCTCTAAACAACCTGCGCACAGCGTTCGAACAGATAGCTAAAACTAACTTACGCCAGAACCCGTATAAGTGCAGCCTCTTCCGCCAGCAGACCAGCTTCCTGGGGCACGTCGTGAACGAGAGGGGAGTCTCCACCGACCCAGCGAAAGAGGAGCCAGTGGAAAAGTGCCATCTCCTAGATCGACGGGGGGAGGTGCATAGCTTCCTGGGCCTAGACTCATACCATCTGAGGTTCATCGCAGGATTTGCTAACATCGTCTGCCCCCTGCACCAGCTGACTGAAAAGGGACAGCAGTTTAAATGGACTTCAGCTAGCCAAGACGCCTTTGACCGTCTACACAAGGCCCTCACCACGGCTCCAGTCTTAGCAATCCCTGACCCACCAAGCCCTTCATTCTGGACACTGACGCCAGTAACGATGGCATAGGGGCAGTCCTCTCACAGATAGTAGAGGAGGGACGCTGAACCGCCTCAGAGGGAAGTTTTACTGGAGACGTTGCCGTCGAGACGTGATCTCCTACTGTCGCTGGCGTGACGCCTGTACCGCAAAAAAAGTAGGCCGCCCAGTAGGCCGCTCTCACTCTCCCCTAGAGGCAAGCTGATTCCAGTATCAGAGTCCGCTAATTGCTACGTCCTCACAGCCATGGACTATTTTACTAAGTGGCCGGAGGCGTATGCAATACCGTCACAGGAGACCTCAGTTATAGCGGACCGTCTCCTGGAGGGGATGTTCTGCCGATTCGGCATGCCAGCTGAAATGCACAGTGACCAGGGGAGGAACTTCGAGAGCCAGGTGTTTAGTGAGGTGTGTTGCAGGCTCACCATTCGAAAGACTCGCACCCTCACCACTCAGCTGGCTCTCCTCATGTCAGAGCACCAAAAGGACAGAGTCCACGGAGTGCACGCCGGCATCCCTCATGCTGGGACAGGAGCTGCGCACACCAGTCAGCCTGCTCTTCGGCTGCCCGCCGGACCCGGAACTGCCCCGCCAACCTGGGCTCGAGTACGCCCACCACCTGCAAGACCGCCTTGATCGCGTACAACGGCTAGCCTGCGCCCATCAGCAGGGGGCGGAGCAACGACAGAAAAGGAACTATGAAGCACGCTGCATGGGCCATGAGTTCCAAGCAGGCGAGCGGGTGTGGGTCTTTAACCCCCGCAGAAGGAAGGGCCGGTCGCCAAAACTAGACAGCGACTGGGAAGGCCCCTGTCTCGTCCTGGAACGGCTGTCAGACGTGGTCTAAAAACTCTTTGACTTCACCAACGGCGACGAGTAGTGGTGCTACATCGCGATCGACTCGCCCCGTACCTGGGTGCTGAAGAGTGCCACAGGGCTATCCTTGCCCGCCAGTGACTCTCAACCTGCTGCAGACCTACCTTCGCTCCCCAGCGACTCCCCCCCGCCAGCAGCCCGGACCACACGGTTCGTCGTCGCCGCTGCCGGGTCCCGACCGCCGACATCACCGTCACCTGAGCCTGGCCAGACATCACCACCTCAACAGCAGGGTGGGAGACATTGGAGACCACGGGCGTGGTTCGCAAACTTTGTTCTGGTGGACTGGGCCAGATGCAGTGGGGACGCTGCTCATTTTTTAAAACCGGGGGGAAATGTAACGGTGGGCAGCTAGCCTAACCACAGGAATGCTAGCTGCCCGCCATCTTGTTTGTTTGTAGCACCTAAAGTGGCTAAGCTAGGTAGCCACAGGCTACAAAGCTACCTTATGTCCCAGGGGCCCTTGCGGCCAGTTAAAACCGTCAATGTCAAGCTAGCTATATTCACATACGTTCAAATTTGGAAATCGCTATGTTGTTTTCCCCTTGTATGAATGATGTTTGTATGAGCCTATTTCATGTCGTCCACCGTCTGTGAGTGTATGCGTTTAGAATGACTCCCGTATGAAAGTAATGCAAAAGGGGTACTTCCCGGTGCCTCACGCTTTATTATAATAAAGAAGAGCACTGTAATGGAAAAGCAAAGTCTCTCGACTCTTGATTCCGTGGTGTTCACCGCTACAATATATTCATGCATCATAACTACTGTACATTCAATAAGCAATCGACTGTGCAATCGGCCGCAAAACACTGCACAATCTAGCTAGTAATGTTAGGAATTAGAATGGTTTGCAAATTTCTAAGTAATGTAGACCTACATTTTTAAAAACTGGCGGCAATAGCCCCGTTTCTCGTTTCTTGTTGACAATTCTCACTGACCGAGCACTGACGCGACATTAGTGTATTTAATTTGCCAATAATAATAAAAACTTTTACAAGACTAGTTTTGTACCTTTACTAAAATGATTATAAATTGGGTGTTACTTTCACAAATGTGATAGTTTGTGTTTCACGTAACAATGTTATGGAGCCGCGAAGCTGGTATGATACCTCGTCTTTACAAACATGACAAGGTCAGAATGGGGGGGGGGATCAACATTTGCACAGATTGAGATTGTATTTTACAGAGGTGGGGCAACCAGTTTTTACACAGGAGAGATCAGATTTTCCACAAGTAGAGAAATTAGGAGGGCCTTCAATGGTGAAACGGTCAAAGCATTCGCATGGTTCGAAACCCCTTTGGGGGCGGCGATTGGCTGTCCAGCCCAGGTGAGCCAGCACGAGCTCGACGAGGAGCATGGAGGGCTTCCCTGTTGACAAAATAATAGGCGAGTTCTGTCTGGGAGGAAGCGGTTCACTGCGGCCTCGGGGGAAGTGGCTTGTCCTGTGCAGGCTGGTAGCGGGCGGCGGGCTCGTGGGGGAGGGTAAATCGAAAGAAATATATGGTGTAATTGCCCACCAAACTGGGAGAAAAACGCGGAATTTTTTTATTATTCGGACAAAAAAATTAAGATTAGAGAAATTAGATTTTAAAGGAGATGGGGAGATCAGCATTTGCAGAGACGAAGATCGAATTTTACAGAGGGGAGATGAGATTTTACAGAGAGGTGGTGAGATGGGGAGATTTGTAGATTTGACAATGCCATTTCTTAAGTCTCGTACAGCCACTGAAATCTGGCTTCCATCATGCGAATCTCAGCGGTGCCTGTATGGTCTAACGACAGGGAATGTAGAGTCGAGCCGTGGAGAAGTGCGGTGCGGTGCCAAAGAGGACGATGACTCAAGTGAGAATTCGTCGAAATATTTAAAATATTATTTTCCAAACTGGCCTGTCCCTTCGACTGATCGCAGAATTCACAATCACGAGCGTTACACACGGTTTAAACCTGGCCTTATTTTTAAACAGGCTGTCCTTTTCCCTCCATCTGTTTCTGAAGTATGTGGAGGAGGAAAGAAAAAAGAAGGAAAAGCTAAGCTGCAGGAACAGGGGAGTGATCGTATGTCAGAGAATCGGCCTGGATCGAGCTCTGTTTAAACGGCCGCTGTTCACTGCTAACGATTAAGCACCATCTATTCAGACCAAATAACTCTGTCTCCATTCAAATAAGTCTGACGTCCTGGAATGGAAAGACTGTTACTTTCAGTTGTTATTGCTTTTTTACTTCATCAGGTGAGATTGAATATCATTATAGCACATGTATTACAATATTTTCCCTTTAGCTCATGTAGCATCACTCTGTGTACATGGCCTACGATGTCTCAGTATTCAGCTTTATAAATGGACAACGTGTTAAAATTGGTACTTTTAACCCGGAATCTGCGAATCTGCAAAGGCAGTAAATGAAAACCCTTGCAGCAACAAACGGCAAGGTACAATTACCGGGGCCTGCACGGCGTTCTGCTAACATACCGGAGTCTACCCGTGCAGAGATTGTCTGGCCCACATAGAGAAGGCCTTACCCTGACCACCTGAAACACTCCCTTTAGAATATTCATTCTGTTCAGCTTGTTGTTTTTGTGTGGTATGTGAAGGGGGGTGCGGTTGCAACTTGCCACCCAGACAAATTGGTGCCCTTGCCAAGAAAGTGCCCCCCGTCCCCGTCCCCGTCTGGGGGCACGGTTCTCTGCCAGGCTTTCAGAGAGAGGCGAGGATCCAGCACACCCGCCTCCACCCCCCCCGCCTCCTGCCCTCCCTGGTCTCACGGCCACAACCAGCTTATTTTCAGCCCCTAATCCCGGGGTGCCTTCTAAACAGGACCGTGCCTCCGCGGAAAAGCCTGCGTCGGCGTCCCGTTCCCACAGCGACGGCCTCGGCGCACGGGCCCGCTCCACTCGTATGGGGGAGATGACGTTTTAGACACAGATTCCTTCCGAGGCCAAAGAAATGAGAATTTCAACTCTCGGGACAGCAGGGCAAAAAAAATAAAGAAAAAGAAAAAAAAGAAGAGTTTTAAATATGGACAAACGTCAAAGTGTTACGGACGGTACTGTAGAAGGGGCTTTTAATCCAAGCGGGTGTATTAAAACCGTATTCTCAAACCGCTGTGCGTTTGAGGCCTACTCCGCAATTCGCGTCAGTTGGGAAGAAAAACAGCCCCCTTTTGCTTTGTGTGGGGGTGGGGAGTGTTTGAAAGGAGGAGACGAGGAGGACTGTTCTGGGGACAAAGTGGGAGATGGAGGAACGGCGGCAGGCAGCCAACGGCGTGAGTGCGGGACAGAGCGAGCGAGAGAGAGAGAGAGAGAGAGAGACTTTGTTTTGGGCATCTGCTCGTTCTTCTGCTGAATGATGAATGAGCAGCGCCTCCAGGGTTGGGAAGGTGTTTGGATGTGTTCGGGGGGAGGCGTGAGCAGGTGCCTGTGCAGGAGTTTTAAGCGTCCCCCCTCCCTGGTTCAGTAGGGGCTGACACGACGGTCCTTGGGACACTATTTACTGTTCTTTCACTGGAACATTAGCAGTGTGACTGTTCATCCATCAAAGGGCTCCCTCACCAGGGCAGAGGCACCAACACATCCACCCGACTAACACAACCGCGCACACCCGTGACCGCAACAACCGCACACAACCGACTGTAACACAACCACACCCCTGACCGCATCAACCACACACGGCCGACTGTAACACAACCAAACACTCCTGACTGTGACAAAAACAACACACGCCCGACTGCAGCACAGGTGACAGGAGACATGGAGCTTCCACACACAATACCCACAGTCACTGTGCTTACTGTCTACTGGTACGTGCGATTAAATTAATTACGTTTGTAACCATAGAGAGGCTCATCTTAAACCAAAGATGTGAAAAGATGAAAGGAATGAAAAGCCAGGGAATAAAGCATGGAATGAGATGAAAATATGAGAGAGAGAGAGAGAGAGAGAGAGAGAGAGAGAGAGAGAGAGAGAGAGAGAGAGAGAGAGAGAGAGAGAGAGAGAGAGAGAGAGAGAGAGAGAGAGAGAGAGAGAGAGAGAGAGAGAGAGAGAGAGAGAGAGAGAGAGAGAGAGAGAGAGAGAGAGAGAGAGAGAGAGAGAGAGAGAGAGAGATCCCCAGTAGGACAGCTGAGGGTACTAAATGTCTGCTCCCCTCGAGCAACATACAGACGGTCGGGATTGGTTTGGGGGGGGTACAGCACATTCCCTTGGTGAAATGATTTTTCAATTAGCGTGTGAAATGTGTCTGGGAGGGGGGGAATAGGGGGTCTATTGCTGGGTAGATAAGAAGGAAAAAAAGAGGTGGGGGTGAGGTTCTCGGATTCAATCTGTTCAGCAACAGCAGAGGGGGGCGTCACCACAAGGGAATGTCTCTCCCTTCCCCCTTCCACAACCACAACCCCCCCCCCCCTTGCTGGCCTGTGGAGCCACGAAGCGACTCATTGTTTAGTCTAAATCCTGCTGCTGCAGAACAACACTGTACACCCCCATAACCCTCATGCACAGGCAGAGGTGAGACACACTGCAGCACGCATCTACATCACAGCCTGCCTCAGACACAGGAGCTACACAGTCCCTGGTCTGTGTGTGCGTGTGCGCACGCACATGTATGCTTGTATGTGAACATGTGTGTATGTAAGAGAGGGACGGGGAGAGAGAAAATGTGCCCAAACGTCTAAATTGCGCGTGCATGCAGGCGAGACAGACCATGTCTGAGTGTGTGTGTGTGTGAGAGAGAAAGAGAAAGAGAGAGAGAGAGAGAGAGAGAGAGAGAGAGAGAGAGAGAGCTTGCATGAACATGTGGTGTGTGTGTGTGTGCGTGCGTGTGTGAGGGACAGCGCGTTCAGGCATTTGTGGGTAAGTACAGTACAGAGCATCCCCCGCCGTGCCGCCCCCTCAGGCTCATGGCTCATGGCACAGATCCGCAGCGAGCGCAGGCTCACAACCAGCGCTCGCACAGGCAACGCAGAGCAGCCGAGCACAGCGCATGCCAGGTGAGCTTCTCACCAAGAAACACTAACCCGCCTCCATCCCCCATGCGTCAGGGAGGGAAAAAAACCCGTCAAGGACACATCGGTGACAGGCAAGGAGTGGGAAGCGAGGGGGGGTTGACCGAGCGTCCTCACTTCCTGCCTCCCCCCGCACCCGGGACGCATTCCTTCAGGGAGGATGAGCTCCTGCTCCAGGGCCGTAAACACACGGGCTGCAGCAGCATCGCTCACACGGGGGGGGCTCCCGTCCCAACACGGCGACCTGCTCAGACCGTGGACTGACTGTCCTGAGCCCCCCCCACGATTTTCTCTTCCGGTTTTATAGGTCCGGTGTGTATCGGTCAACAACAGCATTCTATTGTTGCTGTACTGATCTCTTGCTCTAGTTGTGATTATTCTTGCCATTTTATGTCAATGTAAATATATATATATATGTATATATATAGCCAGATTGCGATTACGCACACATTCTATTCTAATTTTGAGGAATTTATTATTTCAGGAAAGAAAAAAAGAAAAAAAGAAAAAAAAGCTCCAGGAATCGGCACGGCTTTGAATGCTTCAAGCTGCTGGTGTATTCCACAGCCAATTAACTCTGCAGAAATCATTTAGCAGCCACATGAACACTCCTTAATTACCAAGAAGGAAAGGGAAAAAAAAGCGCAAACTCTCCTCCTGCTCATTTTCATGTCCTTCTTCACGCGAGAGGACGGTCAGGATTCCGCTGCCTCTGCCCGGCTGACCCAGGATCAGTCCACTGGTCCCACTGCAGAAAAGGGGGTGGAGCTCCCAGAACGTCAGTCCCCAGAACAGTCTAGGGCGGCAGGGCGCCAACGCACGGAACGCAGTCGCACGGCTTCCATGCCAACGGTCAATTTTTTTATTTTTTTAATAAAGCCATATCCCGTTATACTCCACACCCGCCCTGCTGTCACCATGCTGATTTCCCCCTGCTATCACACTGCCAGAGAGAGAGAGAGAGAGAGAAAGAGAGAAAGAAACCGACAAAAACAGAGAAAGAGACAGAGAGAAAGAGATCCCCAGTAGAACAGCTGAGGGTACTAAAAGCCTTGATTTGGGGTACTTGTTTTGATTCCTTCTGGAGCCCTTGCACATTTCTGCTCGGTTAAAGATACATTAGTATTCATGGACCCAACCCCACAGACAACCCACCCCAGACGTCCCTGGGGCATAACCATACAAGATTCTGGCACAGACACAGAACGTGGAAACCGCCGCTATTTTAAAGCGGCTGTCGCAGGCAACTTTTGGCTTGGGAGCTGTGTTAGGGATTTGTGGTGCGAGCCAAAGGCTTGAATCCTTCACATCCAAACTCGACACCGTGATAGACGCGCTCAGAATTACAAGCTAATGACCAGCCAAGACAGCCTGTTCACATTATTAGACTATTATTAGACATTCAAAAACGATGAACGTGAGCGTGTTCTGCCATGTTAATGGGGGGGAGCCATTTCAATGTCCACCGAATGTGTATTGTGATCACATCCACACAAAATAATATGGGAACAAATATCTGAGGAAGAGGTTTTGTATTACAACAAACAATAATCTACCCAATGAATAAATTCAATTAAATAAACATCGACGCAGAGTAAAGGCAACACATTCCGGCAGCTCTCCTTTGATAAATAAGGGATTGTGCACACGTTTGCAAAAGTCAAATTCCCCCTTATCGTTCCGGCTTTATTTTGTGCTGCTGCAGTTTTACAGTGAAATCCCGCACGGGCCCAGGGATCATATTTCTTACAACTCATTCTGCTGTGACTGCTCCTCGGACGCTGGGACGGAAGCAGGACGGTTTGCAAATGGGGAAAGGATCGATGTCCAATCTGGCCTTTTTTCACCCCTGTGGTCAACATTGCATCAGCTGGTCAGAGCACAGAAACTTTCCACTCCCTGAAGGGGACCAAGGGGAGACCCCTGCAGAACCAGGGAGGGAATAGCCAGTGCCGGGACCTCCCCCGTCTCCTGACTAGGGGTCATTTCCCTGCAACCCAAGCTGGCAGTGTAATGGAATGGTTATGGAGCTGGGCTTGTAACTCAGAGGTTGCAGGTTCAATTCCCAGGTGGGGCGCTGCTGTTGTACCCTTGAGCAAGGTACTTAACCTGAATTCCTTCAGTAAAATATCCAGCTGTATAAATGGATTGTATGTAAAGAAATGTAAACAGTGTAAGTCGCTCTGCCAAAAATGTAAATGCAAAGCGGTAAAACGGCCTCCGTTTGCATTCCCCGGCCCGATCATCAGTTTCAAGGAAGGAGGGGGGAACAGCTGAACTGGAGACCGCCGGTAGCCGAGTGGTCAACGAGTACGGCTACAGCTACGATCCGTGACCCAAGAGCAGGGACCGAAGAACCGTAGGGACTCCACCCATGCGCCGACGGCGGTCTCTGTGATGTCACAATGCCCGACGACGCCACGAGTCCTGTACGGCAACGTGCGATCGGCCACGGCCTTTCCAAAAGCAGGGAGGGTGGGGTGACGGCGGCTTATCGGGTCGTCTCCAATTCGCCTGCACCAGCCGCCTAACCTGTGCAGTCATCCAGCATTTTTGTGAGCATTTTTTTCTGCGCCCTCCCGAATCAACAGGGGGGCAATAATCAATAAAGGATGGGCCCACGAGTAGCGACTGGGCATTCAACAGCGTGGTGAAAGAAGAAAAAAAAAAAGAAAAAAAAAAGAAATAATGAACCAAAAAAGACATTCCCTCGCCTGTTCCCTCTCCTCAGATTGGGCGAGATGGAGCTGCGGGGGCTGGGTTCATCTTACATTCATCCGACCTCCTGTCCTTCTAATAATAACAATGCATTATCGATCCCACTGAATTATACATGACTCCCAACGGCAAGGCCAGGCGCCCAGGGAAGCAAGCACAGCAAGGCCACACTGACTGAGGAGGATCAGGGAAAGGCACAGACACACACACACACACAAACACAGACACAGGACACACACAGACACACACCTGTATACGCGAAAACAGCACACACAAAACCATCCACCAGCACTTCATCCTTCCATCACCTCTCATGTGACAGAAAACACCTCAATCAGCATTTTTAGAAGAGATTACAGGTTGGAGAAAAAAATTGACCCGACAGCTTGCAAAAGCGTCCAAAAGACGGGGTACTGGTGCATTTGTCCAAAAATAAATTCCCTTCTCTAAAAACAACACTTGCATAAGGGCCTCAAGGCACGCACGTCCCAACATAAGTTTCCAGACTTTTATGGGCAAAATCGAGGAACCTTCCTAGATCCTGTACGATAAAAAAGCTGGCAACAGTGGTGTCGGCCCAGCCTCTCCCCCCGCCCGCCTCAGACGGAGGGTATTGAGTTCTGATGGAGGCAGCGGGATGTGAGCAGTTATCGTCGCTCCCGACTCTTCCCTCCCCGGCACGGCACCATTCACACACCCAAGCCTTGTCCGGAAGACACAGTCCAAAAATCCACAGAAGCACTGAAGCTGGAAACACCCGTGCGGTTAGCCTTTAAGCGAAAAAAACTAGCTAATAAAAAGAAAGACGTAAAACGCCTTAAGGAAATAACGGCGTGGAGGTCAGAGGCCTGTGGCCAGGGGGGTAGACGTGGTTGGCCAGACTGACTTTATTACCAGAGAAAAACTGAATTGCTCATATTAACGCCGGAGCGGCTTGCCGCTTCTTTCCTGGACCTCTTTTCTGGCGCTCCTGCAGTCGAGGGGATGGCATCGCGTCGTTACATGCCCGAAAACCAGCCGCCGCATTCCGCTCAGCAGATAACGTGAAAAGACACAGGTCCAGACGACAGAGGTATTAAAATATCAGAGGCGCACGTGCGGTGTAGCGCAGGTACAGAGTAAACAGAGTTAGCACAGTGTAAAAACTACCATATGATTCCGGCAGACAGCCCTATCGGCGGTGTTCCTTCATTGAAAGTGCCCTCTGCAATGCTTCAACCACTTTGGTCTTCGTCTGTCCAGAGACCAAAAAAAATGATTCAAATGCCGCAGATGCCACTTGATAAAAGAATAGGCTGCTGCTGTGAGGATAAGGCAATTTGCAGTCATTCCAGTGTCTTCTGTAGAGCATGGCACCAATCACCTGGCATAGGAATATGCTTAACTCAGAAGAGAGTTTGGGTCATTTTGAAAATACCTGTGCCATGATTTACAGGTCGTCGATCCTGTACACACTGTCAGAGCGCAAGTGAACAGGGGTAAAGTTCAGGGTTCAAAGGTCAGGCCAATACCCCCTCACAGTGGGAAAGGGAGCTATGCATACCGTTTACATGGTGTATATTTGAGCAAAATCGGAGCAAATTAATTCCAAATTAACAATCGGAATTAACAGTTTGCATGTCCGCCAAATTAGGCGAGGTATACGTTTATATGTCCGGATCACGTAATATACACTCAGTAGCCATTTTATTAGGTACACCTTCCTAGTACTGGGTAGGACCCCCCCTTTGCCCCCAGAACAGCCGGAATTCTTCGTGGCATGGGTTCAACAAGGTGCTGGAAACATTCCTCAGAGATTCTAGTCCATGTTGACATGATAGCATCAAGCAGTTGCTGCAGATTTGTCAGGTGCACATTCATGTTGCGAATCTCCTGTTCCACCACCAAGGTGCTCTATTGGACTGAGATCTGGTGACTGTGGAGGCCATTGGAGTACACCGAACTCATTGTCATGTTCGTGGAACCAGCTTGAGATGACGTGTGCTTTGTGACATGGCGCATTATCCTGCTGGAAGAAGCCATTAGAAGATGGGTAGACTGTGGCCATAAAGGGATGCACATGGTCAGCAACAAGACTCAGGTAGGCTGTGGCATTTAAACAATGCGCAATTGGTATTAAGGGGTCCAATGTGTGCCAAGAAAACATTCCCCACACCATTACACCACGAGCCTGAAGGCAGGATGGATACATGGATTCATGTTGTTTACGCCAAATTCTGACCCTACCATCTGCATGTCGCAGCAGAAATCGAGATTCGTCAGACCAGGCAACGTGTTTCCAATCTTCAACTGTCCAGTTTTGGTGGGCCTGTGCCCACTGTAGCCTCACTTTCCTGTTCTTAGCTGACAGGAGTGGAACCCAGTGTGGTCTTCTGCTTCTGTAGCCCATCCACTTCAAGGTTCAACGTGTTGTGCGTTCAGAGATGCTCTTCTGCATATCACTGTTGTAACGCACAGTTCTTTGAGTTACTGTCGCCTTCTTGTTAGCTTGAACCAGTCTGGCAATTCTCCTCTGACCGCTCTCATTAACAAGGCCTTTTCGCCAATCCAGAACTGCCGCTCACTGGATGTTTTTTTGTTTTTCACACCATTCTCTTTAAACTCTAGAGACTGTTGTACGTGAAATCCCATGAGATCAGCTGTTTCTGAGATACTCACACCACCCCGTCCGGCACCAACAATCATTCCACGGTCAAAGTCACTTGGATTCCATTTCTTCCCCATTCTGATTTTGGGTCTGAACAACAACTGAACCTCTTGACCATATCTGCAGGCTTTTATGCATTGAGTTGCTGCCACATGATTGGCTGATTAGATGATTGCATTAACGAGCAGGTGTACCTAATAAAGTGGCCACTGAGTGTATGCCATTTAGCAGATGCTTTTATCCAAAGCGACTTACAGTACTGAATGCATACATTTTTCAGTATATGTGGCCCCAATGGGAATCAACCCACAACCTAAGCGTCGTCAGCGCCATTCTCTACCTACTGAGCCACACAGAACCACACGTACTTTGAATAAAATACTTTTTGACTTGTGTACAGTGTCTCCAACACCACAACAACTAGTAAAAATGCTTTGCACAACTCTTTGTTTGTTTCTGTTATTCTCGAGAATTAGACAGGCTCAACAAGACATTATCATTCTACAAGTGCTTAAATGTAGACAAGGATAAGCGGAGGAGGCTTTCGTAGGGAGGAATTATACAACTCCTCGCTAAGAACTTTACGACCGGAGGCATTTGTTTATGTCTAATTCTCTCAAGCAGGAACATACTTTACCCATCAGACTAGTTCTGTTTAGGAACTTTCACTGCCATGTTCCTGAATGAGGGATGTTACGGTACACAGGTGAATATGCGCAACAACAAAAACCAAATAGGTGTTCTGATTGAGAAAGTACCCCAGACAGGTGTTTACTTGCCTATATTAGGCTAGTCTCCTCCAATTTAACAGATTATCAAAAGTTTAACCAACCCTTCCATTCTGGAGCTCATTTCGGAAGCTCATGTTGGGCGGTAGTGTAGTTTAGGTTAGGGAACTGGGCTTGTAACTGAGAGGTTGCTGGTTCGATTCCCAGGTGGGGGCACTGCCGTTGTACTCTTAAGCAAGGTACTTAGCCTGAATTGTTTCAGTAAAATATCCAGCTGTATAAATGAAAGAATGTGAAGAAATGTAAATTGTGTAAGTCACTGTGGATAAGAGCGTCTGCTAAATGCTGTAGGGACTGTAGGGATTTCATTCGGGAAGGGCTTGTCCGGGCCACTATTCCGATTACTGTGTTTCTATGATGATATTTTATTCCGAATGAGTGTTCATTCTGACTAATAACGGATTATTAAGATGCATGGAAAGGCAGTCGCTGTGTGTGTGCCCAGTACTGGAGAGCATTTACTAGGAAACAGGACTTGTGACCTGAGACAGGGTTCCAAGTGCACCCTCGAGTAAGAAATCTGATCTGAATTGTTCCAGCAGACGTCCAGCTATATATGGCTAAGTCGAGCTGAAGCAGTGCCAGTCTCCGTGGATAACAGCATTTGCGAGGCAAATAAATAATACGTTGGACTGGTGGCACTGGACACACTACTCCGCACACGTCCGTCTCTGTACATGACTGATGTGCGAGAGCGAAGCCCCGGTAGAAGACGAACACAGCGTTCCTCCTCTCGATTACTTGCTCTGAAAACCGATCCCTCCCCCTCTTTCCTTCAGCCCCTGGCATGCTGGCAGAGGCTCCACTCTCTTGGTCCCGGCCACGATCGACAGCGATGAGTCAAAGCTTGAGCATTTCTATTATTTTTCCTGTGCATTGTGCCAGGGCTTCGCTTTTTCCAACGCTTAAGGGTTCGCCATTTGTTCGGTAACAGCAATACCAACACAAAAAAAAAGGAAGTTTTCAGCTTCAGTTTCTAATGAGGGGAAAGCCATAGAATACGGTCTTCTTTATTCCTGTTAAATTTGCTGTAGCTTGAACAGGGAGCTCTCTGCTCCGTTTCTAGCTCTGTCGGGTTGTTAATTCAGACACAGGATAATGGATGTGTGGCCTGGGCCAGACTGCGCCCTGAGGCTACCGCTGCGTCTCCCTCATTCGGAACCGCACAAACTCCTCCCATCTCCTGACGGTCCACTCACCCGCCACTCGTCTGAGAGGCCTCCCTGTGCCGCATCAGTTTTTTTGTTGTTTTGTCTTGTTTTCATTTCGGGTTAGATGGCTGGCTCCGCCCAATTTCCTCGCTGGCTATGTACAAGTAAGCTGAAAATATGTAGTGAGCTACGAACGACAAAAATTAGAAAAGAAAAAGAAAAAGGTGAGCCGCTTTCCAGCTGCAATCAACTCTCAAGCAGCCCTGCTCGGCTAAGCCAAGATTGTTTCTCAACGGACAAAATGCCCCCACCCCATAGTGGACAGTAGCACACCTAGGTTATATACAGTAGCTGATAATAGGTTGAGTTACCAAAAAAAAAAAAAAACTGTGACTGCGCTTATGGCCATGATTTTGGAAAAGGACTGTTCTTTTTCTTCTTTTTCTTTTTCTGTTTGTAGCTAGCCAAGTTCATCAATGTGAGAGGAAAGGGCCTGTAGCACTGGGCATCTGTGGGCAGTAATGGAATCACAGGTTGAGCACTTGAGGAGGCTCCCATCATGACTATACTGGGGGGAGATGGGCATCCATAAATGTTCTTCAATGGGGCATAATTTAGCGGGCTTGTATGAGCGTAATAGAATCAACAGCTCTCGTTTTCCGTCTCCATCTCTATCTGTGCCTTCTCCTCCCATTGCTCTCCTTTGTGCTTCTGTAAACCCAGTGGTTATCTTATCTAACCCAAGGTCAAACAGAAGTTTGGCATAACCTCAGGGTGCAAGGCCGAGGACTGAACTTCAGACTGCGGCTCGGTCTCTTGTGTGCTCGTCCCACACTCCGCCTCTCACTAGCCCTTCAGCCCCACCCACCACCAAAACCAATAGGTCCTTCCTCTCAACATAGCTAATAAACCAAAGTTGGCCTGCGAATATTCACTTAAAGTACCCCAACCGTTGTACTGTGTTTCCATCCTAGAACTGAGTAGCACATGCGTTCCTGGTAATCCATGGGCAGGCTATTGCTGGATTTTTACCCGGTTCAGTGAGAAATCAGAAAGAGATCCGTAAGATAAACCAAGCTGAGAGCACAGGGGGGAGAAAGCCACATTCTGACAGTGAGCCACATTCTGACAGAAAGCACGGACTATAATGGGATGTGACTCCCTTTCCTTCTTTTTCTTTAAACCCAGAAAAAACTGCCATTGCTGTAGAAGCATTGAGCTTGTGACTGTGGACAAAAGTACTGGTGGTCTGGGCAGGACAATAAGTTGACCTAAGTGGAACTACAAGACAGCATTAACAACAACGGAATGCTGCCTTTTTTTTTTTCCACACAGCGAAAAATCGCTCATTGGTATGGAAGGCATGTAATGAACACATGGATGGCTTTGAGATTTATGATACTCTTTTCCGAAATAAGGAACAAGCTTGTTTTCAGAAAGAGGCTAATAACTCCTCCCCGCTGCAGGCGCAAGACAATATTTATGGAAAGACGGACAGATACAGACAGACCTGTGACATCAGTCTGCGCAGTGTGGACACCCACACTGAAGTAGATGAACAGAACCAGCACAGGTTGTGACCAGTAGGACCGGACCTGACCTGACGAACCAAGCCACGGAATGGTTCAGGACAGGAGCGCTGTTCTGATCGGCTTGGGCTCACTCACGTGCCCGGCAGGGCTTAAAATCATTAACGCTTTCATTAGCTCCGCTCAAACAATCAATCAGACCTTCACATGCAGACTGGATCACTGTCACATTCACTGGCTCCCCTCAAACAAACGATCTAGCCTTCAAGTGCAGCATGATGAACTCATACCCAAGCCATGAACTACGCCTCTATTGAGTTTTTAAATTCCAATCCAGTAAAGTTACATATGTTTACACACATGTCTGCTTTTGTTGTGTACTTAGATCCTGTAGTGACAAGTGCAGAGTAACTTTTAATCAGCTAAATGGTCTTTATGGAATTCCCAGGTGAAGATAAATCCCTTAAGGGTTTCGGGGGGCTCAGTACAATTTTACAAGATAAAACTTTGTTATGAACGCCTTCCTTGCAACTGGTTCCTGTATGGATCCTGTTGTGAGTTTTGGGTGGGGGGTGGGGGCTCGGTTGTTGCAGTGGTTGACCAACTTACCTTTGATAGCAAAATATTGTGTTCAGGTGTACAGAGCCACAGCAAAACCTCAACCAAACTGGACCAAAAATTGACACCGTCTTCTATATTCAAGTCTAAA
Organism: Aldrovandia affinis; assembly: GCA_029706075.1. Classification (NCBI taxonomy): domain Eukaryota; kingdom Metazoa; phylum Chordata; class Actinopteri; order Notacanthiformes; family Halosauridae; genus Aldrovandia; species Aldrovandia affinis. The sequence continues at coordinate 7,154,790 of JAINUG010000028.1, read as the reverse complement.
TAATCAACACATAAACAAGAGCGCTATAAAATGCGATGATGCTGCACTATGCAAACATAAGACCAAAAGAAAGGCGAACATGCGGATAGAACCCAAAGTTGTCACGTGCTCAGTGTGACATGGCTTGTGAATAACATTTAACTTTTTTTTTTTTAATGGTGGGCCAAAAAGGAAACCGGCGGTATCAAAAAAAAAAAAAGTAAAATACCTACCTCGCTTGATGAGAACCAACCGCACGGCAGGAAATAACGGTGGTGCAATGCTGCACCAAGCAAAAAGCAATGACTTCTAGTTCGCAATGAACCAACGGTACTCGGATAAAAACATAGTACTTTGATGGAGATCACGTTTGACCACCGTCATGTCTTAGATAATATTTTGCTGAATAGTACGGCGAGAGTAAGTGACGCAGCTACGCCTCAGGAGACTATAAAATAGACTTGATGTGGGAATATAGAGAAATAATGAGATCCAGTTTGCCACACACAGTGACGGTTTTTAATTGTATGACTTACTGTACTCATGGTAATGTAACACTAATTAGATATGGTTTTCTACATCTATCCTGCTGTAACAAAGACGTACCAGATTCAAAGATGAAAAACAGTTACAACGTTAGCTACCCAGTAGTTAGCCAGCAGAATAGATTTAGACCTCGCTTATGTTCATATTATGAAAACGGTGAACGTGTTTTTTTGCACGTTATCGTGTCTACTTAGTTAGCCAACGTTAGCTGATCCAATGCTAATGTTATATCGGGATCATTTTGATCAATTCAACCACGCAAAATCAGCTATGGATAGGTTGTCGTTTGGTGCATCTTTGCTGTCTTAACAGTGTGTTGAATGGCTAGAGGAAGGCCACGCTAGCGTTAGCTAATAAAATAGGTTAAGCATTGCTAGGCATTTAATCTCAATCAGAATAAAATAGCGCTAACGTTACGTTATTTTATTAAATCCAAACTGTCGCTAGCCAGCTATAAAACGGTACAAGTCGAAAACCAACAAACATTCGTCATATTCTGGAAGTGAACACTTTAGGTGGCATGCAATTCACAATGAATTAAAGAGACAAGCGGCGGTAAAGAGTGACATTGTAGCTAGAATGCTCAATTGTATTTGTTGAGGTAAATTGTTGCCAGTTGTTACGTTAACGTAAGCCAGCGCTGCCTAGTTCACTTACCAGCGACAGGGCTGAGGAGAAGCACAGCGTACAGTCCCAATGCCAGCACCGACATTTGGCCCACAATTGTCCTCATTGTCGATGTACTCCGGCTCCGCTGGAGCGAGTGGCTCCTCCACAAAGTTTTAGCTTTTTCGCCCTTTTCTCTCCCTTTTTTCCAACCCCAGGTCATTCGCTCGGACTGTAATATCCAGTGTGGTGCAAATCAAAAACGAATATGGGAAGGGAACGCATTGCTGTTAGCCAACGGTCTCGCCCCCTTAATGCATTTATTATTTTTAATTTGCCTTCTTGCGAACTGTCTCCAAGTAGTCTACACTATTTTCTTCTGTTTATCGGTGTCGTTACGGTCTATTTCTGCCACTCGTAAACTAACGTTGCATTAGCAGCTAGCTACGTTAGCCGGCCAGTTAGCTTGCTAGACGGGTAATCCGTAGCTACAGTTTACGGTGCCTGAAAACAATAAATGTTCCAACAGAATCGTCTGGGTGCACCGATTCTTTATTTTATATTCTAGCAAGCGAGAGAATGTCTGATCGGATTCCAAATAAACCCATCTTGGTCTAGATTTTATTCTGACACGCTCGCAAGTGCTTGCCAAATATACTGCTGTATGCTTCTCAAATAAAAAAAATTAAATGTCCTTCATCAAATATACTGAATTTTCTAGCAAGCACTAACTTAGATAGGTACAGCTAGGTTGCTATCCGAATGCAGTTTATCCCGACCCGAATGTCTTAGGATTCAATCTTGGGAGTATCATTTCCTAAACCCGTGGATTTGAATCCGTTCCAAGAAAAGGCCTTTAAGTTTTTTTTAAAACACACTTGCTAATTATATTAAAAATCGTCTTCGTGTAGCTAAGCGAAATCTTATTCGTCTGTTTCCCCAACACACCCGAGAAATTCCTTTCGCTTCTCAAACCAGACGATTCTGTTGTGGAAGGACTTCTTAACTTCGTGTCAAAACGCAGAGACGGGGCAGCATTTTCTACTCCTTTCTTATGCTGCTCCTGTGTTCGCACCACAGAAGAAACGAGCCACTTGCTTCTTCCAGGGATCCGGTTTATGATTCCAGGACGATATCTTGCTGACTACCTAGCTAGCGAACTAGCTATGTTGTTAGCAATATCTTGCGATCGCGCTTTTTCTGTACAATTCGTGTAATATTTCTTGGGAAAAACAACACGAGAATAAGTCTTAGCTACAATTCCAGTAGAATGCGGTGCAGAGCGAAAAGAGAATTATTTGTAGCAAGCTAGCACTAAATAATCAGTTAAAACTGGCATACAATGCGAAATGTTTCCACTGTAACTTTACGCACGGGGATAGCTATGTATTAGCTGAATAATCCAGTTCTGTTTAGGGAAAAGGTTGAAGGAGGGGGGTTTTGCGGAGTCTCTCTTCTCCCCCCGTAGCTCTTGGGCGGAGAAATTTGGCAGTGACCGTGGCCGAGCGTCAGACAGGGCGGATGGAAACGCCTCGTCCTTCCGGGACTCAACTGTACATATGAAAGGGGGGGGGATATCCTCCTATCCAATGTTTTCTTTTTCTCATCCGAGGGAACAAATTGAGCGCCCTCTAGCCATAAACACCCAGTCAATAGTGTTATGAACGACTACGTCGCTTTCAGCTAACTCACAAAATAAAGGAAACGCCAACATAAAGTAGGGTGTTGGGGCCACCACGAGCCGTCAGAATAACTTCAGCGCGCCTTGGTATATATTGTACAAGTGTCTGGAACTCTAGTGGAGGAATCAACACCATGGGAAAATGCCATCCCTTGGTGTTTTGTTGATGGTGGTGATGAACGCTGTCTCAGGCGCCGCTCCAGTGTCCAATCGGGTTCAGATCTAGTGATTGAGACGGCCATGGCATATCGTTTTCGTGCTCATCAAATCATTAAGTGACCACTCATGCCCTGTGGATGGGGGCATTGTCATCCTGGAGACAACTCCCATTAGGATAGAAATGCTTCATCATAGGATGAAGGCGATCACTCAAAACGGCTTTGTATTTATTTGCGTTTACCTTGCCTTCTAAGAGGTTGAGTGACCCTAAACCAGTGTTTCCCAATCCATTCCTACAGGGCACACTGCCCTGCATGTTTTCATTCCAACCACCACTTAATCATGCTCAAATGATCATTAACAGACGACCGATGCAGATGATAGGTTGGGAGCAGAGGTTGGAATGAAAACATGCAGGGCAGTGTGCCCTGTAGGAATGGATTGGGAAACACCTAAACCATGCTAGGAAAATGCACCCCACACCATGACAGAGGCACCAGAACCCTTCATTTACTCAAGTGTTTCCTTTATTTGGGCAGTTACCTGTATATCACGTCTCAAGAAAAATGTTTTCAATGTAAAAAAGCGAAGTTAGTCACGTATATAAAGCATATATTCTGTAGTTATACATCTGTAAGTAATACAACACTCACTCACTCACACTCACTTCTCACAGAAACTAACAATCATCATTCCAAAGCAATGCAACCCATATGTGTTACATTTGTTCATATAACCTGGCTGTGTTTCTTCCTCTTGCCATGTTAATTTTATGTCACTATAGAGATGAATCCCTAAAGCTTTAAAATTCAAATTGGCTGCATCTTTCCAACAATATCCATCAACTGTGCATTGATCAGCATTCCAACCAACCAGGTTGCAGCTAGTAATATTTGGTCTAGTAACATAGCCTACCCCATGGTCACAGGTGTGTACCCAGGTTTGATGCCCACTGTTCTTACTATCCCTGCTGGACTTATACATAATTTCAGACAGTTTAGCAAACACATCTGTCCATCTTAAAGTTCTGAACTGTACAGAGATTTGTGTCCGCGTGACTGGAAGCCAACCAAGAGACCTTTCTTGCCAAGAAATGCTATAAAACAGTAAATATGGTTTTGCAAAAAACAATACACTGGTGTGTACGGAGGAATTACCCAACCACAAGAGAATGTGAGACCTATCATATCCCCCTATTACCTCTCTCCTACAAATGTTAAGCAATGCACTGCACTTAATGTAGGTCAAATGTTTTAAGGGAAAAGTAATCACTCTGCTTGCAATACATGGAGGCTTGTATGATGTATTTAAGAGAAGAATAATAAAAAATGAAGGTAACAGGATGGCGTCACTACCTGTCTGTTTGGTATGTTTTACAAAGAGGACCAATGGTAATGGGGAAATCACAAGTTAGCTATACAATATACAGTATAACAAAGTATCGACAACTGAGGGGTTTCTTGGAATAATCGCATAACCTTTTTTTTTTGTGCTACACATCTCCCTCACAGGATGCACAAAAATGACCCAACTATGTAAATTCAATATGATACACATCCAGAATTAGAAGACTCATCAGAGAGTTAAAAGGCCTGGAATTTGTAATTTAACAACAACTAGTAGAAGATGGCGGGGGCTCTTAACACAGACATCAGTCATGCTATAGAGAATGGAATTCAGTCATGGGTAATCATACAATTTTCAGCAGGAAGAGAGAAACATACAGGTAACTGCCAAAATAAAGGAAACACGAGTAAATGAAGGGTTCTGGCAACTCTGTTATGGTCTGGGGTGCATTGTCCTGGCATGGTTCAGGTCCACTCAACTGCTTGGAGGGCAAGGTAAACGCCAATAAATACAAAGCCATTCTGAGTGATCACCTTCATCGTATGGTGAAGCATTTCTATCCTGATGGGTGTGGTCTCTTCCAGGATGACAATATCCAGGGTTCCCACTCAAATCAAATTTCCATTTTCTATGACATTTCAATTACAACTTTAAGGTTTTCAATGACATTTTTTTGTGTGTGACTCACTTAACACGTTTTGTTGCCAATGCAAATACACATCTCATTGTGTGTGTGTGTGAGAACAGCCATGGCAGGTGGCAACAACAGTGGCAGAACAGACATTTTGCAGTAATGTTACTGGAAAAGAAGAAAAATATTATTTTTTTACATGGAATCAGAAATTTCCATGACAGAGCTTTTTCATCAATTTCCATGACAGAATAATTTTCAATGATTTTCAAGGTTTTTCCATGGTACGTGGGAACCCTGAATATCGCCATCCACAGGGCGTTAGTGGTCACTGAATGGTTTTATAAGCATAAAAACGATGTAAACCATATGCCATGGCTTTCTTAGCCACTGGATCTCAGCCCAATTAAACACTTATGGGAGATTCTGGAGTGGTGCCTGAGACAGTGTTTTCCACCACCATCAACAAAACGCCAAATGATGGAATTTCTGGTTGAAGAATGGTGTTGCATCCCTCCAATACAGTTCCAGACACTTGTAGAAGCTAAGCCAAGGCGCATTGAAGTTGTTCTGGCAGCTCGGGGTGGCCCAACATCCTATTAAGACACTATGTTGGTTTTTCCTTTATTTTGTTTACCTGTACTTTGGTCCTACATTACAAATGGGGACAAACTTCATTAGTGTCCACCAAACTGCACCCTTTACAGCACATGCATTTCTTATGCTTTCCTTATCTCACTGGCCATATTGAAGTTAGAGGAGTCTCAGGCAATCAAACTCTTCAGATGGAGTACATAGAGTTCACTTGCTCCAAAATAATTAACAGCAATTTGGACCATTTTAAAGTAATGAACAATCATAGTGTGTAAATAATGTATGAGCATACCCCTTGAGATTTACCATAGTACTATACCTGTAAACGGCAGGTAGTATGTCCACTGCGTAGAATGACGGGGAGTCAAAATGTGATACGCCACATTATTCAGATCATTTAATAAGCTTTACAGGAAAATAATACTTTAAATGTTCCCCAAATGCATCAATGGTACCGCAGGAGCCTACTCCCAGTATGGCTATAGTAATGTCTATATAAGTGTTGTCTCAGGTAGGGCTGTGACGGTATGACATTTTCACGGTATGATAATCGTACTACTCAATGTCACGGTATCAGCTTTTAAGCTAAGAAAAAAAAGTTTCACACAAAGTTTACAACTCGATCTGTTTATTGTATGCATTGTTTTCCCTGTCTGTCTAATGCTTAGGCGGGCCGCCTCAAAGAAATTGAAAGTATACTGACATTAATACACTGAGGCTTTAACTGTTGCACTGTCTACTAGGCAGTAGCATAAATTAAATGGAAAATAGGCTATCAGAGTGAAAAAAGTTTAATTAATAAAACAAATTTGACTTCACTGCTGCTGTGCCTGTTTTATACTTGGCGCGCATGCGCGCTACCAGATTCGGCGTTCTTGTGGACGTAGAGGCGGCAATTTTATTCATTTGTATGCATGACCGCGGCGACCCACTATCTCTGAAAGGCGAGTGACTGAGAGATTGCAAATCATTTTTAACGTTAGATTGTAGCTAGCCTACATAGACAGCCTATTTTATAGTGTAACATTGTAGTGTAGGATAACACCAGTTCATTTGATTTTCAGTTTGACAATGCAGAAGATATCATCCTTTTTCAAAAAGAGGCCTAGGATAGAAGAGGAGGGGTGACAAACTAAGTCTATTTAGATAGACTATCATAGCTCAGAATCTGATACTGAAATAGATGACAAATTGTGATTCCTAACCTGTCAGGCACCTAACATTGTTAATGTTTATCACATTTTTGCTCATTTTTACCAATATTGACTTGGTCAGATTTTTCACTGAGGTAGACTAATTTATCTTGGCCACTAGCCTCACTTGCCAGGCTCTGAGTGCGCGCCCCATATCTTTTTTTTCTCCACTCGAGTCTCACATTTCTGCTCTTTTCGTCTCAATTTAGGTGATACACATTAGCCAGTGACAAGTTTATTCCTTCATTCCGTGAACAGAGCTAGCTAGCAAGTGATACTTTATCAACTTATTTGACCTCTATATACCCAGGATTGGAATCAGCGTCGTACAATGCATGTTTTATAAGGGACTGCAAACGGAGGTTTATGTCACTTAGCTAGCTAGCTAATAACAGCTACCAACCAGGGTTGGAAATGCCAGGGAGCTGTCTGCAGGTGCACAATTGCGTTGTAAACAAAACAAAATGCAAGAACAGCCAGAGGTGGTGGGATTAAATGACATTAGCAGACACCCCAGGTCCAGTATCAAATTATTTTATATGGGTTATTTAGACATTTTAGTAGGGTAATGGTTGAAATATTTTTTCCCCCACATTAAAAAAGCTTTTGCCACATGATTTACTATCACAGCATTACATTAGGTTTATGATAGTACGATTTCATAATATGATTTCATATTTTAAGATCGTGGTATACCGTCAAGTCACACCCCTAGTCTCTAACAGATTTCATTTTTCTAATGGGGATCTATCTACATTTATTATGTTCATAAAATCGATCAATTAAAAATACAACAGATGAGATTACACAAAATAAAGAAAAATTAATTTATTATAAATAACAACAATGAAAATTACATTGTACAATCAAGCAAAACAAAACATAAATATTAAAATATTCATGCCGTTCATCAATAACGTATAACCATTCAACCGTGAAAACTTCAACTTCTCTTCAGTAACAATAACAATATTTTAAGTGTCAATGTTTTCATGTCTTAAGTAACTTGAAACGAAAAGTTAGTAACAGTTCAAACTGATTGTCATTCATCTTTATTAGAACCAATAACGAGTGCAAACGCTCACACATCTGTGGTGGTTAAGACTGGCTGAGAGATAATCGGAGCTCCTCCTCCCTCAGGCTCTTGTCCAATCGCTGGGTCTCTGCCTCCAGCACAGAAGGGACGGGCTTCTGCGAGACCACTGCTAAAGAGTCGTTCAGGTCTTTCCGCAACGAAACTAGCCATTGGTTGTTCCTTGAGGATTGTTCAATAAACTCTGCCCTGTCCTTATGATCCGCTGCCAGCGTTTTCCTCAGATAGAGCACCTGGGAGGGTTTGAAGAAAAACGAAATTGCGAAACCGAAAAAGAATTCAAGCATCCCTCCACCCCCCTCCATCAGGGCTCCGTCTCACCTGTTCCTCTAGCTCCATCACCCGGGCCCTCAGGAAATGCAGCTTCTCCTCACCTTCATCCATGTGACTCGATTCTCCCTGCAGGATAGACAGGAGTAAACGCTCTCGTCTCCTTACGCCGCCCAAGAGGCCAGCCTGTCTGATGCTTCCTCACACATCCGTGTACAGAGTGCGTGTGCGCTCCCATGTTGTCTGACCTGAATTCTGGAGCTGTCCCGCGTGGCGGAGTCGGACCGTGACAGCTGATGAAGGAATTTCTCTCGCTCCTGCTCCAACTGGGGGACCAAGCCATACGTAGGCACGACCACCAGGGCGCACGCACAGACACACGCACACGGGCGAGCACGCGGACACACAAACGCAACACAGAGGACTAAAAGGTTAGGTGACGGCAATGATACTGCAACGATCAGTCAATTTAGATCAATCACTGTTTTAGTTAGACCTGGAACCTTGAGAAATCTTTGGTTGGGGGAGGGGGTTTGGGGAGTGTTTCTATGCAGACGGTGTGCCTTGGTTCAGGTCCAAATAGGAAATAGGACTAGTTAAGTATTGAGGAGGGGGGGACACAAATGCGACGGTACCTCTTTGAGCATATCCCTCAGCTTCCCGCGCTCCGTCCTCAGCCTTGCAACGCGCTGCTCGAGCTGCACGTTTCTCGCCTGCAGCTGCTTCTGGTCAAACTCCAGCCGCGCCACGGCCTTCTGCATGGCCAACAGGCGCTCCTGCACATCAGCGCCCCCTCCTGGACCCTCTTCACTTTGCGCCTGCTGCCTCGGCTCCTGTCCACGCACAACCCACCAACGGCTTGGATTAAATGAACGTTTGTACCCACCTACGAGTAACCAATTTAGAAAACGTAGCGCTATTTCCAGCACCGTTACATTTTAGACCTGGAAGAAAGCTGAGATCTACCACAAATTTCTATTTGCACTGGGTTTGCTTTCCAGGTGGTGACAGGTTTGATTTAATTTGGCCCCAAATCATATCGCAAGTCTTACCACTTACCGTGTTAAAAAGAGAGGCATAAAAGGAAATGATTTCCAAAGTATCGCTGAAATATTTGTTGGCTTCCTAAGCACAAGGTTTATGAATAAAGTCCCACCTTCTGGCCTGCAGGTGGGTGCAGGTTTAGCTGGTGAGTGTACTGCCTGTGAGACTGACCTGAGTGGACGTGTTGGTATCAGGTCCGCTCTTCCTGCTCTGCCCCAGCTGCCTGCTCTTCTCCCGGTACCAGATCAGCGACGCCTCCGTCTTCTCCAGAGCCGTCCGGAACCTCTCCCTGTCCCTGGTGAGGTCTGCCACTCTCCTCCTCAGCGCGTACACCTCCGATTCCCTCTCCCTCAGCTGCGTCTCCCTCTCGTCCTTCTCCAGGAGGAGCGTGGACACCCGCGCCCTCAACCCCTCCAAACTGACCCCCTCTGGAGCGCCGCCCACCTCCCCCGCTTCCTTCCCGCTGTCAATCTCAGGCTGCCTCCGCTTGGCCTGTCCTTCCAGCTTCTCGCACCTGCTCCTCCACCTCTTCACCTCCTCCTCCCTCTCTCTCAGCTCTGATACAAGCCTTGCTTTCTCCCTCTCCATCCTTCCCAGTGTTCCCTGTAGATCCTGCATCAGCTCAGCCTGCTCCTTTCTCCTCGTCTCCCCGTCCTCCTCCAGCTCCCTCTCCAGCACTCGGAGTCTCTCTCGTTCCCTGCTTTCTTTGTCCAGCGCGTCCTCCAGCTCCTCAGTGTCCCGGCTCCTCTCCTCCAGCTGTCTCTGCAGCCTCTCCCTCACTCGTGCCTCCTCCTTCCCTTGCCCCTCCTCCGCCAGCGTCAGTCTCGCCACTTCTCTTTCCCCCTCCTCCGCCCTCTCCCTCATCGCCTCCGCCTCCCTCTCTTTCTCCCTCAGCATTTCCGTGACCGGCACCACCTCCCTCTCCCCCACGGCCTGCATCAACCTCTCTCCCTCCCCCCTCAGCCGTCCTTCCTCCTCCATCCCCGTCTGCTCCCCCTCCTTCCTCAGCTCCCCATCTCCTCCTCCTCCCACCGCGCGGCCTCCTCGATCCTCTCCTTCCTCGCCCCCTCCAGCTCGCCCTCCACCTCCCTCATCCTCCTACTCAACTCCGCCAGCTCCTGCGTCCTCCCGGCCGCCGCTGAGTTCAGCTCCGTCCTCTCCTCCTCCAGGGATTCCACCCTCGCCCTCACGCGGCTCAGCTCCGCCTCCCTCTCCGCCACTGTGGCCCGCAGCACCTCCTCCGCCCGCTCTCGGGCCCCCTCCTCCAGATTGCCCCGCGTCTCCACCCGCAGCCGCTCGTCCCGTCCCCTCGCCGCCAGCTCCTCCTTCTTCTGCAGCAGGAGCGTCCGCAGCTTCTCGCCCTCACGGTGGCTCTCCTCCAGGAGCTCCTTCAGGGTGGCCATCTCCTGCAGCCCGGACTTCAGCCCCTCCCTCATCTTATGGCTCTCCCCCTCCCTCTCCCGGGCCTCCGCCCTGGCCTGGTCCAGGGTCCCGGTGAGCTTGGCCACATCCTCCCGGAGGGTGTTCAGCTGGACGACCATCGCCTCCCTCCTCTCCCTCAGCTCCTCCCCCCTCCACTTCAGCGATGACGCGGCATTCTCCCGCTCCCGCCTCTCCCTCTCCGCCTCGTCCCTCAGGGCACCCGCCTCGCGCTCCTTGCGCCGCAGCTCGGCGGAGAGGCGGTCCCTCTCCTCCTCCAGCTCTCTCACCTTCTCCAGCTGCCCTCCCCTCTCCTCCAGCAGGGTGCGCTGTCCCCTCTGCAGCTCCTCCACCCTGGCCCTCAGCCACTCCGCCTGGGCCTGCTCCTCCCGCAGCTGGGACGCTAGGCCCTCCCGCTCCTCCTCCCCCTCGCGCAGGGCATCCCTCGCCCCCTCCTCCGCCCGGGCCCTCAGCTCCTCCACCTCCCCCTCCCTTGCCGCCAGCGCCTCCAAGGCCCTCTCCGCCTCCCGCCCGCTCTCCTCCGCCGCCCGCCTCCACTCCTCCGCCTCCTCCTCCAGCTTCGCCCTCTTGTCCTCCGTCTCCCGCGCCCTCTCCCTCTCTCTCTCCCCTTCTCCCTTCGCCGCTCCCAGCTCCCGCGCTGCCTCCAGAAGTTCCCGCTCCTTCTCTCTGCGCAGGCCCCGCTCTCTCTCCAGGAGGGACTCAGTTTCCTGGAGCTGGCCGCTGAGTTCCTGCCCCGACAGCTCCAGCTCCAGCAGTCTCTCCCTCAGTGTCCTCAGCTCCTCCTCTCCCCGCTGGAGCCTAGCGGCCGCCGCCTCCTCTTCTCTCAGGAGCTCCCCGATCCTCCTCCTCGCAGCCTCCCTCTCCCCCTCCAGCTCGCTCGCCTCCGCCTTCCTCTGCCCTAGCTCCACCCTCAGCCCCTCCTCCCTCTCCCTCCTCTCTCGCTCGCCCTCCCTCAGCTCCTCAAGCTCGCTCAGCCGCTCCCGGAGCCCCTCGCTCTCCCGCAGCTCTCCTTCCAGGGCCTTCACCCTGGCCTCGAGCCCGGCGACGGCCTCCTCCCTCTGCCTCTCCTCCGCCTCCTTCTGCCTCAGCTGTCCCACACTCCTCTCCATCTCTCTCTCCACCTCCCCTGCCCTCTCCCTCCACCTCTCGGCCTCGTTCCTGGCTTCCCTCGCCCTCTCCTCCTGCCCCCTCTGCTCTGCGGCCAGGCTGGACCGGAGCCCCTCCACCTCCGCCTCCCTTTTCCCCAGCAGGTCCGAGATCTCCTCCTTCTCCCTCAGCAGTCCCTCCACCCGTCTCCCCAGCGCCTCCACCTCCCCGTCCCTCCGTCCCAGCTCCGAGCTCAGCTCCTCGCGCTCCCGCTGCCACGCCCCCCTCTCTGCCTCCTGCTCCTCCCGCTGCTCCGCCCCTCTCTCCACCTCCGCCCGCAGCCTCTCCACCTCCGCCCGCCTGCTCTCGCTCTCCCTGCACCTCCTCTCGCTCTCCGCTCCCTCCTCCTCTCTCTGGGTCGCCTGTCTCGCCAGCTCCTCCCGCAGGCACTGGACCTTGCCTGTGCAAAAACCAGAGGACACATTTAAGTCTTAAGGGACAGCATACACACACAAATGCCAAAAGTCCACTCCTAATTTTTATTTGTCCTCCACTTCTTCCCGTGGCAAACACAACACTGTAATGCACTAAATGACAAACTTTTCCCCCCTTTTCTCCCAATTTGGCGTGCCCAATTGCTGCCGCGTCTCATATCTGCGACAGCCTCCATCGCTTTCTCACTTTGAAGCGTGTCCTGCCAGCTGGCCCTTAATATAATATATATTATATAATATACGCCATTTAGCAGACGCTTTTACAGTAGTGAATGCATACATTTTTCAATATATGTGGTATCAATGGGAATGAAACCCACAACCTACGCATTGTCAGCGCCATGCTCTACCTACTGAGTCACACAGAACCACCCTTCTTTTCACAACGCAGTCCACCAGCTTATCTGCGCAGCTGTCGTGTTGGAAGAGAACACTTCACGCGCAGTTAGGGCCCGACTGACCACGGTTGTGCACCAGTCCGTCTCCCTGGCTGTCCCGCTCGCTCTCTCTTCCGGTCTGTCTGTCTGTCAGACATGTCTGTCCCACGGTCCCTCTAGGTGTGCCGGTCGTACCCAGCTTACCTTGCAGCATGTCTTTAGCCTGCGTCAGCGTGTGCACCTGGGCCTCCAGCTGGCTCCTGTGTACCTCCAGGCCAGAGCCCTGCTCCTGCGCCTGGGCCAGCTGCCGCTGCAGGGAGGCCGAAAGGGCCCTGAGGAGGGGGAGAGAGAGAGGGAGGGAGGGAGGGAAGACGCAGGCTCAGAGACCGCCTCCCAATGATATCACAACACGGCGCCTTTCGCATTTCACTTCACCGTCCTCACACAGGGAAATCACTTTCACAGCTCAGTAGAGCTTCAGCAGCAAATGCCCACAAGACAAATCGATACAGCGCATTAGAGCGATTACCGCGTCCGCGCAAGATTAACGAAGGCTCAAACCGGGCTGTCATTCGTAAATGACAAAATCCATGCAAGAGTGAGAATCCAGTGGAGCTGGTAGGCTTTTGTTCATCTGATGACCTTTGTATGTACACACTTGAATTTTTCTTATTCCTCGCTACCAAACTTAACATGATAGAGCAATAGTCATTTTCCCATAATCCAGTTCACCTGAGCTCATCTGTGGCCTTTTCCAGCTCGTCCTTCTCCCTCTCGAGTGCCCGCACACCTGCCCCCAGCCGCTCCCCCTCCCTCAGCAGGTCGTCCTTCTCCCTCTCCGCCCGCTTCTGTTGCTCCGCCGCCTGACACAGCTCTGCCTGCACGGCGCGCAGCTCCCTGCACACTGTGCTGTGCAGCCCAGACAGCTGAGAGAGACACACGCAGAGACGGACAGACACAAGACACGCACGGATGGACAGACAAACACACACACACACACATGCACACACACATACATATACACACGTACACATACACACAAAACCGACAGACAGACAGACACACACACACAGACCCTCAAAGATTAACAGGCACGCACACATGTAGAATGTAAAGAAATTACTCAGTTTGATGTTGTAAAGCATTACCTCATCCAGCTTCTGTGCATCCCTCTCTCTGGCCTCCATCAGCAGGCTGACCTCTCTCTCCCTCTCTTCTTTCAAAGTCTCCACCTGTCTCTCCAGATCCCCCTCTCTGTCTCCCATCTGCTGCAGTGAGTCCAGTTCTGCACTCCTCTGGACCCTGCAGAGTACCAATGTCAATTACAGCTACACCTGTGTGGACAGGGACTTTACAGCTACACCTGTGTGGACAGGGACTTTACATCTGTGTGGACAGGGACTTTACAGCTACACCTGTGTGGACAGAGACTTTACAGCTAGTTGTCTTTGACAGATATTGAATCTTATTAAGATGGAAGACATCACTTGAGGAAAATGATGAATTGCAGGAGAAATCTGACAGCTATTGAGTACATTACATTACAGGCATTTAGCAGACGCATTTATCTAGAGCGACTGTCACGGTTTACATTTCTTGACACACAATCCAATAAAGCAGCTGGACATTTACTGAAGCAATTCAGGTACCCAGGGGCCCAGATTAGGGTAAAAGTCATACTTGTCAAAGGGCAAGTATCTTAGAAAAGATACTTGTCCTTCCTAAAAATTACTTGTCCTTGGTCTATTCACCTTCCAATTTTCCTGGAAAGTGCGATCTCTGCTCTCTGAATCATATTTTCGCTGAGTTTGTAGTGGATCTTCTTTGGTTTTAGCCTTTTTAGTGGGGGGTGGACTTGCACCCTCAATAAATCTCCACATCTTTGAAAATGCGATCACTACGTCGTATGTAGCCCAAAGATAGACACGCCGTTTAACGTTATTTCTTTTCTACACGGATATTTATGTTTGACTTGTGCAGCGTGTGCTCATGGGACTGTGTAGCAGTGAAGCTCTGACGGGTGCCCGCAGCGACTAGTGTTCTGACTACAGTATATGATAACGTACACTCTAGTCGGTACTCGAACTAGAGATTTTTCCATTCCCAACTAGAATGTGGTATGGCAGCTAACGTGGCAGCTAGCTAATAATTCCTAGATTTAACCGAGCAGGGATGTGGGAATGATTTGTGCTTGGACTGTAGGACGGAGATGAGAAATCACTGCAGGAAAATCACAGCGATTCTTCAGCCTGGCAGGAGGGCTCCCTGAACTGAATATAGACAGTAACTAGCTAGCTAGCGTTCACGGGTATTGCTTGCGAAATCAAGGCTTGGTAAGTGATAAATGCATGATCACTTACTAAGCTTTGTGTTAGCAAGCAACTAGCAACAACAGATATCGATACCCAATGTCCGTGAACGCTAACGTTAGCTAGCTAACTAACTAGCTGGTTCTCGCTGTTGTGTCTATGTGCCACGATCCACGAACTTGCTTGACTGCTGCAGTCTGGCATAACAACAACAACAAACGCGGTGAGTACAGACTGCAAGCGAGTGACAATGTGCCGCTTTTCCCATATTTTTGAATATCCGTGCATGACGTGTTTGTTATGATGCGAGTGTAAAACAGATAGTTAGCTAATAAAAAATAAAAATAAAATCCTAAATTCACAGTTGTCAGCAGGACGATCACTTGGAAATCAAAGGTCGTCCTTCTTAATTTTTAGTCATCTGAGACGATAGGATGACTGCTAATCTGGGCCCCTGGGTACCTGAATTCAAGTACCTTGCTCAAGGTTACAATGGCAGTGCCCCACCTGGGAATCAAACCTACAACCTTTGCATTACAAGCCAAGCTCCCTAACCATTATACTACACTGCCACCCAGTAACAAAACGAGCACTTCCTGATTGCGCAGACTGTCCCTGTAATAAATCAGCTGTTCATCTGACAATGTGTGAGTTTAATCTCAGACCTTAATTCCGTCGCCTCCTGGGAAACCCTCTTCAGCTCCTTTTGAAGGGTCGTGATCTCTGACCCCGTCGCCTGCAGGCGGGACAGGGCATCAGCCAGCTCCGTCTCCAACTAGGAGGAGAGGTCAAGCCAGAGGTCAGCCAATAGTGTCCGCACGTGCATTTACATCAAGGCATTCAGCGTAGTTCTTACGCGACTTGCGCTTTCACACGCAATCCATTTATACAGCTGGCCATTTTCTTCTTTCTATAAATTTATTTTTCAGATTTTACCCCGTTTTTCTCCCAATTTGGTAACCAATTACTCCCGCTGTGCTTAGTTCAATCCCCTCCCTCGTAGTTCACTGCCGTAGCCCTGTGACCGTCAGTGACAATGGCGAGACAGCACTCGTCGTGCCGTCGACTGTAATTCCGGCACCCCAGAACCACTCCTGTGCACAGCGAACTGTGTCGGCTTCCCTCCCCCCTCCCTGGGGTGTACAGCCAATTGCCGACCCGGTGGCACTCCTGGCCAGAGCCGACTCTGGCGCGACGGGGAATCAAACCCCGGTCGCCGTGGCCAGCGTCGGATGTTGAAACCACTAGACCACGCGGGAGGCCGGCTGGACATTTTCTAAAGCAAACCCAGTTAAATATCTTGCTCAAGGGTACGACAGCACCTGCAGAGTGCGCACGCTGAGCCCCCTCTTGTCGATCGCCAGCGCCTCGTTCAGGGCGGCCATCTTCTCCAGGGCGTCCCGGCTCTCCGCCACCTCCCGCTTCAGCTGGGTCTGAGCGGAGGACAGAGCGAGCTCCGCCTCGCGGGCCTACAACGGTGGGAGGGCCAATGGAGGGGAGGGGCATGAGAGGGAGGGAGGAGATGGGGAGGAGCCGACAGGAGGAGGAGCCATGAGACAGTACGGCCAACGAAAACACAGGAGAGAGAGCGAGAGAGATGCTGGCGAGGGAGGGGAAGGAAGGAAGAGGCACGAATGAGTGGAGCGTGACGTAAGGATACAACAACGGGCAAAGAGTTTAGAAAGCAAGAAGCAGGGCTTTTTCCACGACACATTGACCCTCCTGCTTTTCTGCGGCTGAAAAGTTGACGATGCCGTGCAAGACAGAACGAGGGAGAGAGGAAAATGAAACGAGCAAAAGTAAAAGCCAAAGAGCAAATGGGGGAAGAAGCTCGGACCCAAACTCTCGTGCGTCCCGGCCACAGTGTGTGAGATAAACATTTAATATCAACACTGCACCGTGTTTACTTTCAATTTGCAGTTTGAGCATCTATCCCGAGCGCTCCAAAACAGTCTCATACTCTATTAATGTAAGCATTGCTTGTCAAGCGTTAGTTTTGCTCGTCTTTTTTTGGGGGCATTTGCAATGACGCTGAGGAATGTGGCCGTCTGCGTGAGGACCGCGTTGGGCTGTCGCGGCTCACCTTTAGCAGTGCGTCCCTGGCATCTGCGGCCTCCTCCTCAGCCCGCGCGCGCTCAAGCTTCTCGCTCTCCAGCGCCCCCCGGAGGTGTTGCAGCTCCTGACGGCCCTGCGCCACCCTGTCATTCAGCTGGGCTGCTTCCTGCAAACCAGCCTCCACTCTGCCACACGCAAAAATCAACACACCCAAACATTCACAGTTTAAACACACACATACACGCACACGTGCACATATATTGACAATGGCACGCAACGGCAGCGTACAGCGAGAACGATCAAATCCTTTCAGTATTTTAAAATTCTCGAGTGTTTAAGACATTATATTTTAACTATTTAAAATATAGAAAACGAAATAAATTTGAAAAAAAGGTGAAGGAGGAGCCCACCGTCTCTGTCTCTCGCGCTCCAGCTCTTTCCTCTCCTGCTCGTCCCAGTCCATCCGTCGTCTCAGGTACTCGCCATCCTTCCTCAGCTCCTCTCCATGGCGCTCGGCCTCCTTCAGCTGGCTGCTCAGGGAGGCTGCCGTCGCTCGCTCACTGCCAGAGTGAGAGAGAGACGCAGAAACTCGCTGTCACCAGCGGTGACTCGCTTCAGCTTGTAGCTCATTTTCATTTGTTCCTGATCCTTTCACTATTTTACATTTCTCGAGTGTTTAAGACATTATATTTGAACTATTTTGCTCGTCTTGGGACTTGTTTTCGCGAGGATAGTTGAGATTGTTGGCACGTGTAAAATAATGATGGTGGTCCTGTACGAGTGCGAGCTGCCTATCAGGGATGTGGTTCGAAACCCGTCTCTACCAGACCGGCCCTGGCCGTGAGCCCCGATCGGGGGCGGCATTTGGCTGTCCGCTCCTGAGGGAGGGTGGTTGGCACGAACTCACTGTGAAGCATGTAAGGGTGTCTCCAGAAAGGGGGGTCGGTGAGTTCCGTCTCGAAGGAGGCGGATCATTGCCGGCCTCGAAGAGTAGTTTGCCCCGTAGAGACGGGCGGCAATTTCGTGGGGGAGGGTTAATCGAAATAAATAGAGGGTATAATTGGCTTCCAAAAACATGGGTGGAACTACTATGTGCTAGTGCTGACTCAATGATTTGAACCAATCATAGACTTTTTGCTGCGGAGAGCAAAGCCTTCATATTATAAGTAAATGACTGACAGCACATGGTGGCTCCACCTATTATGGCGTTCAGCTAATGGAGACCAATGGGAGCCTGCAGAATCAGGGCTGTAGTTACCTCTGCAGCAGATCCTGGGTGTGTTTCAGCTCCTGGCCTCCTTGCAGTGCCCATTCCTGAAGCTCCGTCCCATCCTTTTCCAGCACTCTGATTTGCTGCTCCAGGGCCTCTCGCTCCGCCTCCAGCCCCAGCATTCTCACCTCTGCTTCCTGAAAAGAGTCGTTGGAGATGGAAGATATTGGATCGCTCTCGCTGTACGCTGCCATTGCGTGCAAATGTTAACATCCCCTGATTTCTGCAATTCCGATTTATTCGATAATTCAGGACAACGGGCGGTTTTTCGATAGCGAACGATCCCAAACACCTCTCGTGGAAGTACATTTTTGTTGGTCACCTGCAGTTCCTCGTGTCGGCACTGGAGGGCGGTCTCAGCCTGGGCAATGACGGTGAGCAGAGAGGGAAGCCTGTCACTGGACAGGTCAGCCAGGGACATGGGAGAACTGGTCTGTCCGTCCAACCTCCGGGAGCTGAGGAACTTAGCCTGGACAACACACAGCACTCATTGAGCGCACTAGACTGGAAAGCACCACAAATACAGACATCACAAACTGGAATGCACAACACATAGGGGTGTGGGCTGTGCGTTATCAGTGCGTTCACTTTGCCAGTTCATTACATCATCGAATCTTGGCAGATTCCATTTTACAGGGCAAATTAAACGGCTTACCCATTTGTTATTAGGCCCTGTGTTTGGCGGACCTAGTTGGGCTGAATGGCCTGCTCTTGTCAATAAATTCTCAATATCTTGTATATGTAATATGTATCTAATGTCTTAAGGCCTGTATATACTTCACTTTGCACGCGTGCACATTCACGTATGCGTACCCAACGCAAGCAGCATTGTTCACATACTCCATTGTGTACTTCTGCGTCTGTCTGGATATTTAAAAGCCATATCCACTAGGTGGCAGAGAGGTGCTGGTTTGCCCGTTTATTTACCTAGCTGTCCTATTGCACGTCAGAATAACTTAATGGGACCATATGTAATGTGAAGTTTTAGCTACATATAGCCTAGTCCTTAACATTAGCAAGTGTACCTACCATTACATTTTTAGCGATACATCATCGACATACATACATTATCGATATGATCACTGTGGAGCCGGAAAATCTAATATTTTAGATTTTGTAGATTCTTTACATTAAATTCAAAACCGAAAAGGGGTAACAGTCAGTTAATGCCACTATAACGCACTCCCAAACTACTAAACGTTAACTTTAATAAACATTGTATTTGGAATGCGGACTAAATCGTAGAGGAAAAGCTATATTCAGTATTGCCTTAAATACATAATTTTTTCCCAATTTTTAAGACAAATGCTGCATTTCTTTATAAGTGTCAGCCTCATAAATCTAATGTTAGTTCACAAGTAAATAACGGCAATTGTGTGTTAAATATTAAAGTAACGTTTCTCTAGCATTTTTCGCTGTGCTCGGACATAACGATCTCGGATCTGCTTCCATTTATTTCTGCATGTTTCCATGTCCACGCTTAAAATGTTGGAAATGTCTCGCCAGCTATTCTGCCATGCATATTTGTCACTATGCAGCGTCAATGACACATCGTAGAGATGCGTGTAATTGCGGACCAGCTCTGTCAACCTCTCTTCAACATTTTCAGCCTTCTTCTTCGCTTTCTTCCTGCTTCTCTTCAGTCAGTTGTAGACTGGACATCACACATGGTTTACTGCCCCCACGATTTATGTCGGTGTTGTTGCTCGCGTACGCGTAGCGTACAAACAACCGCAGGACACACGTGGCGGCCATTTTACGTATGTGTACGCGCATTTAAAGTGAAGTATATTTAGGCCTAATGCTCAATTTGACCCTTTTAACTGGGTAAGTGTCCATTTCAAAGGAGCAACTCGTGAAGCAGTGCACTGCTCAAAAGGGCGTAACAAACAGGGGCGTGTTTAGGGGGTGGCCTAGGGTGGCACGTGCTACCCCTGGAATCTGATTGACCACCCCAGGTGCCACCCCAGATGCTGCGGGCGCACCGGGTGCAAAATTCCGTGGGGCGCAAAATTTAAGAAGAAGAAAAAAAAAAAACACAGTTAGGGTCCCCAATCCGTTTTTGCATTTTTTTCCCCATGCACCCCCCCCCCGGTCAGTGCCCCACTTGGGCCACCCCAGTCAAAACAGTCTGGACACGCCACTGGTAACAAAAGCTCCCAAATGGTCAGAGCCCCGAGCGCCTGCCCACGCCGCTGCCCACGGTTCCTCCCTCACCAGGTTGACGACAGCCTGCTGGATGGACTGCAGGTCCCTCTCCGTCTCCCTATGCCTCTCCCAGTCTCCCTCCCTCTCCTTCTCCTTCTCCGCCTCGCTCTGACGCTCCCGCGCCTTCTCCTCTTCCTGCTGCCTCCTCTCCCTCTCCAGAGCGTGCAGGGAGATGGACAGCTCAGAGATCCTGAAAGGAAAGGCAAAGAGAGAATGAATGACCCGTCCCGTGGGAAAGTCCCGCTCTCTCCCCCCGTCACCGAGACACTTTGGAAATCCACAGTTGCCGGAACACGGAATTCCACAGTTATCAGATATCACAGATATCGATATCCAATGTCCATGAACGCTAACGTTAGCTAGCTAACTAACTAGCTGGTTCTCGCTGTTGTGTCCATGTGCTGCAATCCGCAAACTTTCTTGACTGCTGGCATAGCAACAACAACAAAGAGACTGCATGCGTGCCGCTTTTCCCATTTGGAAATATTTTTTTATATTCGTGCATGACGCGTTTGTTACGATGTGAGTGTAAAATAGAAATAGTTAGTTAGCTCATAAAAAATAAAAATCCTAAATTCACAGTCGTCAGCAGGACGACTGTTTGGAAATCGAAGGTCGCCCTTCTTAATTTTTAGTCGTCTGAGACGATAGGACGACTGCGAATCTGGGCCCCTGGGCACTGCTGTTGTACCCTTGAGCAAGGTACTTAACCTGAATTGCTTCAGTAAAATATCCAGCTGTATAAATTGATTGTATGTAAAGAAATGTATAAGTCGCTCTGGATAAGAGGCATCTGATAAATGCCTAAAATGTCAAATGTGTGAAGGCCAAGAAAAATTAAAAAATAAAAAAATAAAGGGAAAAAACGGCGATGCCGGCGGGAGTGTGTATTGTTTCGATTCTCTGGCTTCATTAAAACACCGGGACACGGCCTACAACTTTCTAGTCTGCGCATGCAAATGTAGTATGTACAGAACCGCGTGTGCGTCTGCTGTCCGCGCGCGTGTCCGTTTTGGACTACAATCAGGCCTTCAGTCACGGATACCACACGGTAGCTCTGCCCATTTGCGGTCTTGTGAAACCTCACTCGTCTCCCTAGCCGCACACAGCCGCCAGCAGGTGGGCCCGTTCTGGCTCGCGAATGCTCACCTCTCCTGGAGCTCCTGGGTCTCGGCGCCGTGTCGGACCCTCAGCTCAGCGAACTCCCGCTCCTTGTCCCTCAGGCTGTGCTCCAGGTCCTGCAGGGAGAGAGGCGTCGGCTCCGGGGAGCTGGGGCCGGCCGGGCCGGGGAAGGAGGCCGTCCGGGGCCCGCAGCAGGACAGCAGGGAGGAGGAGAGGCGAGAGAACTCTGCTCGGAGCTCCCACAGGTCCCTGCAGAGCAGACAGTCAAGGCCCCCACAGGTCAGGAGGCTTCACTTCATACAAGATCATATACGCCATTTAGCAGACGCTTTTATCCAAAGCGACTTACAGTAGTGAATGCATACATTTTTCAGTAATTATGGTCCCAATGGGGATTGAACCCACAACCTAAGCGTTGCCAACGCTGTGCTCTACCCACTGAGCCAGAGAACCACTAGAGCGGGGGATGGGAAATCCTGCACGCAATCAAGTTCACCAAGCAGCTGCTATGTACCAAACCGAGCAAAATTATTATCATTATTGTCACCGTTATTATTTTTTTTACAAAAATATGTAAATATTTAACGATGGCGTTGAATATATCTTTTTTTTTCTCAAAATAATTTATCCTCCTTCAAAAACATTCTTTCGCGGTTACCTTTACTCACGACCCCCGTCCATTGATGCCGATACATTTGTTTATTTCTGCTTATTTCTGCTGATATGACGAATGGATGACAAATGCAAGTGGACAAACACGCAAACGAGTGAGAGAAAGGTGGTGCTTTTCCCCATCTGTCAGACCACACCCCCTTCACCTGTCAGTGGCGGTCTTCATGGTGTGATAATGGCGCCTGAGTGTCACCACGCCCCCCCACACAGACATCAGACGGGTGTGCTCTCGCCCGATGTGATTCGTCAGGAGCTGAGGGACAAGTGGCCTTTGAGTTTCTTTAAAGGCACTATATAAATGCATTATTATTATGTACATTTAGTAAAAGCCTAACAGGGTATACCTGTGGCAGAATTCAACTAATTTGGCTTAATTCTTCTACCTCCTTTTCCTTCCGCCACTCATTCTCCCTCCACCCTGCATCCTCCACCGCTCTGGCCCAATCGGCTGTCAATTTCCCCAGGTCTTCCCTCAGAGCCTCATTGGCCTCTGCTGATTGCTTGAGCTGACTGCGCAGGAGAACGTTCATTTCTGCCAAACCCACACTTCTGCTTAGGCAATAGACAGACAGAGAAGGGTCAAATCCATACACATCCTTTGTGAGTAAGCATTTTGAAAATGTGCAAAAAGCCGTCTGCGTTGTCCAATCAATTGCTTGTTCATTGTCTTTCTGTGAGAGAACACTCCCAAGAATTCCAGGGCACTCAGCTATCCCTTACCTCTGCTGTTCCTCTTCCAGCCTGATGAGGGCGCTCTCAAGTGAGTTGCTGTGTTCATCTTTGATCCTCCTCTGCACACACCACATCAAAATAGTAACAACGAACAAATACTCAGAAGGAATGAAGCCATATTTCCCCTCTATGTTTTAATTATTTAGTGGTAACGTTTTTTTGTTGTCATTTTTATTTTCAATATCGCAATTTCAATGTTTTCATTCTGGTCGTACGGAATTTTGGGCTCAGGAAGCGCTGTACAAATGTTTTTGTTCGATTTTTTTAAAATAATCAACCTTCCTCACTTTCTCCCTACCTCTCTTTTGTGCAGCTCTCGCTCTTCACTCATCAGCTGCTGCTCCATACCTTGGCAGCGTGCCCTGTATTCCAGCACCTGAGATCCACAGCACACCTTCACATGAGCTTACACAAGCACACACAGGTGGGCACACCTTCACATGAGCTTACACAAGCACACACAGGCATGTGCACCTCTCAAATTAGGGTGAACCCAAATATTTGAATGCTCAACCAGGAGATCACTAATCAATAATTTGGGTGATAACATATAGTTTATTGATACAATTAATTTTCCTGGCTGAAAATGAATGTGGGTGAGTCATTATTCACACGGAAATAACAGAAGAAGGAATGAGGGGTTTGGCAACTCAATTATTTCTTCTTGGGAATTGTCAAATATCATGTTATTTGAAAAGCGTCCCGACATTAAACCTTGTGGGAAACGCACAGGATCCCAACCAGCCTGGGAGCTCGGACCTTGCTCTGTAGTTTGTGGATCAGCTGGGCCTGCCTGGCCTCCCGCTCCCTTCCCTCCCTGAGCTTCCTCTTCCACTGTCGCTGTTCTCCATCCAGTCGCAACGAGATCGAGGCGTCCAGAGACTGCGCCAGCTGCGGGAGGGACAACGTTGGACAGAGCTTCAAGTTTCCAGTTAACTATTGTAGTGGAGTTCAGAGAACGGCAGTTCGCGCGAACGTCCGTTACAGAATGTGACGCCACCCGCGGTGAAGCCGTAGGTAGGTAGGTGTGTATGTGTGTATGTATGTATGTGTGTGTATACATAGGCGCCGATTTATGTTTCTGCCCGTGGGTGCTCAATACCCAGGAAATTTTGAGCGGCATTATACAGATGTCAAGTGCATAATTTTCCCCGTGGGTGCTCGGCCTTCTCCGTGGGTGCTCGGGCCCCGGAGCACCCACGGGATCGGCGCCTATGTGTGTATATATACGTAGATGCCGCATTGGCTGCAGTGGTGTTGCAGCGATGTGTCTGCGCGGCCGCCATATTTAGGCGGGAAAAACCCGCGTCTAGATAAAATCGACTGTCACTCACTTAATTCTCAACCCATTTTCGTGCAATTTGTATTGTTATAAACGCGAGAAAATTCTGCACAACATGCAATTTCACAATTGTTGAGTTTCCTCAACTATTTCCCGCAGAAGTTAAAATCGTGGCGGCCGCGTAGACGCATCTGAACAGGGTGAATAAGGAGGCATCTACGTATTAATATATATATATATATGGGTGAAGCAGTAAGTGCTGTGGGCGATTTGTTCTCATCGTTGGAAACACTGGCTTTTAGCTCAGTATCTCTGCGTGGGCGTGGGCTCGAAACCCGTAGCATACCTACACCCGGACCAAACTTAGTGTTTCATTCTGTTCAGATCTGCATCAACTGTCTCTGAACCTGCTTGGTGACCAGATTGGAATGCTTTTCGTACAGCCATTTGCCTTATTGCAGAGGTATGTTAGCAGAGTGATGCCCGCCAGCTCACCCTGTCAGTCAGCGCATGGGCCCTGGATCGAAGCTCCTCCTTCTCGGCACAACTCTCCGCCAACTCATCCTGCAACCGGGAGAGCTCTGCCCTCAGCTCCGCAGGCTCACCCTGCCACTTAATCAGCGACTCCATCCAATAAGTTAAGCCTTCAAAAGGGAGAGGGGTTGTCTGGAAAAAAGGACAGTGATGCGCATGACTTTATGTCCTTTCGTACCGTCAACGTTCATGTCGTGCTCGATAAATTATAGCGAATGTATCAACACAGAACACAGGCAACGTCGTAAGCATCTTTCACATCATGCGTCAGATTTGAACTGTTCTCAACACATGCCCGGACGTAACCAAACTGTAACAAAACTGTTTTTAAAGTTAACACTTTCTAATCGAACATTTCTATTATGTCATTGTATATGCATATGTTGTACATGTATGCTATTCAAAAGTAGTGTTACTATGGTGACGTACATTTGAACCAACGTGAATTCTGTTATTAGCTAGAGGGTACATTTATCAAATACTCCATGACACATTTTTCCCCGAATTGCCCCTGTCAGTGAATGAGACCATCGGCTGATCACTCACTATTACGTGAGAGGCTACCTCGAATTTACCCCAAATGTTGCGTGCTGGTTTAACTATTTTTTCCTTTACGACAAGACGTTTTATGATGTTGTTTCTCATAGATCCGGAGCGAACAACTTAAAACTTTACTACGAAACATTTTAAATCAAATAAAAAAGCGTACATGTTCTAGTATTCTTGTTATGCTGACTAGATAGCAGTTCGAGTATATTTAATTGAGCTGTACAACTCAGCTTCGCAAGCTGACCGCTGTAGTAAAAACATTTTTTTACACAATACTCTCAGACGAGCGCAGTCCATGACAAAAGCTACGTCAATAATTTAACTAACTAAATGATTTACCCGAGCATAATATGATGTGCGTTACTGCATCTTAATTTCCAGACCGGATTCAAATACGAAAGCTTAACCCCTGACTTTGAATCAAAGAAGATAAAGACAAACGACGACGGTACCCAAATGACTGGTTTGAGGATATACTTGCGCCACCGTGCGGCTTGGAGTCGAACAAAAATATTAAGTGGGAAGAAAAACGATGATGTTATTTCCAAACAAATTTACTTGAATACTACATTATATTCAAGTATCAGTTAACTGACAATAAAGGTACACATCTTTTTGGAACTAAAATTGTGATACATTTTTCTGATGAATTTGACGGCAGCTGCCCCATCCTCTTATGCCCACTGGGTAAGGGACATGCCATTTCTTAAGTTGGAGAAAACTACTCTCTCAGAGGGTCCGAATTTGGGAGCCATGCATTGCATTTCATAATGGTGCGGCACTTGGATCAACCTAGATGCCCTGGGACTACGGGTGGACTTTGATGTTTTTTCTCTCCTTGGTTTAATTGAATTTTAAATTGTTTGCGTTTGTTTTTTACTTCTCCTGGGGGCTGCTGTTTGGGTGGGTGGGTTGAAGCAGGTGCTCCTGGGGGATGTGGGATGTTGTTGATGTGTTTAGTTATGTGAAAAACTTTCACCAAAATTGTGACAACTTTAAACTACAAGTATTTTGTTTGCATATTTCAAATCTTTAAAGTGCCATACTGTAATTCACTGCATTCCAGAATAATCTTGTTTTAAAGTGATTCATCAAAAGAAGAGTCGTCAATGACAACATTTTTAATTCTGAGGGTTGAATATAGCATTGAATACATGTTCCAATTCCTCATCACGTGTATAGATATGTGTACTGTGTAATGCACACGATTAAGAACCTGCTGTGACAAAAAGAAGAAAAGAAAAAAAGGGGCCTAAACTAAATGTATTTTAAGACTGTTATTTTGTATATGAATTTAGCTGTGCAACATCGAATGGAGTCAGAAGTTCACTGTTTCCTGTGTAAAATACAGTGAGGGCTTCAACCAATTTTTCAACTCTAAAGGTTTGCCATTCAACTATTTTGTGAAAATAATTGATAACACACACACACACACAAGGATATGTGGATGAATAATTTGGGATTTGGGATGAATAATTGACACACACATTAATTTCAACCTACAGTGCCTAAACCATTAATTCAAAACTTGTATTACTCTTTAGAAACTTACAGACATCACATTCCTTGTCATACTGACATTTCTATTCCATACAAGAAGTGAAGGTTTGGTCATTTTACAATTTATATTTCTACATCAACTGCTTCACCCCCAGCCTAGTAGACCTCACATACTTCCATATCACCTTTTACTGTCTCCATCTCTGCTATGTGGGCTAAATATTTAGTTTCTCTGTAGTTGTAAAACTGCAACACAAAAAAATAAGAATTTCTATCGAGTGAACATTAGGGTAAATAGGTGAACACACAAGCGAGTAAATAGTGGTAATTGTAAAGAGCAAAAGCAAACCATATCATCTTGTTGTAACCCTTTCACCCAAGCGCCTTTCGACAATGTATTAGTTCTAATATTACATTGTCAACTTTTATATTCAATGTTTGATATATTAAATGTCTCAAAAACCATTGACAGGTTGACTTTGCATAATAATAGCTGTTCAGGGCATTGTTCTCTTTATGTCCTATATCATCCCTGAAATATAATATTTTAGAAGAAAATGAGGTAAGTGGGTTCTCTCTGTTTGCAAGGCTTATTTTGTACCCTCTGCAATAACCTGGCTCACCCTACCCCCTTCCCCCTGGGGCAGAAATACATCGATACTTCCGATGAGAAGGCGCAGACAACGTTTTGGACATAATGCAGTTCTCACATGAAATTTCAGCTTCCTCTAAAAGTATTTCCTAGATGGACAAATATAGGTTGGTGCTACAGCGAAAAATATTTTTCCTGTAGTCATGAAATACATGTTTTTGTAAATTATGATTAAGCTTATTTTAAAGCTCGATTGACTCTATTCTGCAGGACAAACAGGATTTTTTTTTTTTTTTTTTCCTCCTTTGACCAGAACCTTTGGGCATACCCCTCATGGGTACATGCATGACGGGTATGGAGTACACTACAAACCCAAACCTGTGGTGCTTTCCTCGTTTGTAGTAACCGCTAACAATCTTCTCAGCTGAATCCTTGTCTGTGCCGTGGTAAGAGACCGGCCACTCGCCCGGTAATCAGTGGGGGAGGATCAGCAGGAATCTGCCTCCAGCTACCCCCCCCCGTTCAATCTGGAGGTCATCCACAGACGTTTCCTTCTCTATGGGAATCGAGAACATGTTCCGTTTGTGATCGACGAAGAACACTGTCGTCTTCGGCCTCTTCGGGGGAGACCTCTGGCAGAGGGAGCGTGCCGTCGTCTCTGTGCCAGCTCAGGGAGCACGTGTGAAAGTCCTGCAGACTCAGGGCGTTTTCATTGGGCAGGACCTTGCCGGGGTTCTGCTCCACAAACTGAGAGTAGGGTCTCACAGGAGTCTCCATTATGGCGGACAGCGCCTCAAAAACTATCTCCTGGTCAAACATGGTGCCCAGCTTCGAGAGGTTTACCGTGGCTTGGTTGGCGAGTTGCTTATATACAGAACTGAAGAGTAGCACGTAGGCACAATGTTTTTACTTGCAGTTTTAGGAACCCAGAAGTTAAGTTACAATAACAAAACACCGTGCCCCTCTAGCCACAAGTGCCCAGGGCATTTCTCGTAAGCCACTTGCTGTAGCACACAGAAAACCCCTTTGTTCAAGAAAATGTCTTTATCTGAATATCTTCATCTGATAACTAAACAGGAGTATGTAAATAAAAAACTTTCAGAAAAGCAACTGCATAAGTCATGTTTCAGTATCCATTTGCATTGAGTGGAAAGCATTGTACCATAATAGTTTTAGTAAACTACACAGGCGTATCCTTTTAAATACAGCTGAATATTCATTACCTGTGAACACCGCCTTGATTCCAGTCCCGATCTCCTTAAAAGGCACCATAGCTCCACAATTAAAAAGATGAAACAGGGTTTGCTTGGCCATGCTATGCACTCACTGTAGAACTGCATTTGAAATGCCATCCACAGGGCCTGCGCATGCTTGGTGCACGCAATAACATTCCAATCCTTGAATTGTTTCAGGGCAATTTTTTGTGTCAGATTTCCCCCCATTTTGGTAGCCAATTGTGCCCTATTTCTAATTCAACTATCCCTACCCTCGCACTACGAGCTGGCCGCTGCAACCCTGGGACCGGCAGTGACAAAGGCGCCAAACCGCTTCCTCTGAGACAGAACTCGCCAAGCCGTCAACTGTAACTCCGATGCACAGTCACTTTGCATGCAGCGAGCTTGTGTCGGCTTCCCACCCCAGTCCCGCCGGGGCAGACAGCCAATGGCCAGAGCCGGGCTGGCGCAGGGATCGAACCCCAGCCACAGTGGGGGAAAACTGCACTCTCAAAGTGCCTTTACTGGTTTAACTTTTTTAATTTTATGTTATAGTGTCCTTGTTCAAATCCATTTTAATGGCCCACCACCATGGGAGAAAGAATTGGATCAGAAAAAGGAAAAGGGAGTATTAGCTGTTTTTTATTAATCACGTTTGTACAAATTGAACACAAGGAGATTTGAGGTTATTTTGCTCCTGCTTTGAACTTGCCTGCGTTATCCTCCCTTAATAACGTTACAGGTAGTATACTGTATGATTTACCACAATTAACCCAGATTTATGCGTAAAATTAAAGTGGGAAAAAATTCATGTTTTCACAAAAAGCAAGGGAGCTGACATTTTTCAACGCGCAAACGTAAATAATTCTTACTGACACGGTAATATGTCACCCAATGGTACAGGCAAAGGCTTAGCCTACAGTATAGAACATTTCATGATGAAACCTGTATAGACATTAACCACCAATGTGACAACATCGTTGATAAAAAGATGTTTTACAACTTTGACACGAAGACAATTGCTTAATGTATTAAATGCCAGTAAAAAGAAAAGGAACGGTTTGACTTGATTGCAATGTGCTGGCCTTAATAACAGCCGCTCACAACGTTGTTCTTGTTCTCTCCTGTATCGCCCTTGACATATGGATAGAGGTAAGAAGGGTTCTCCAACTTTGCATGGCTGATTTTGGGCCTTCCGCAATAAGGCATATTTCTGTACTCTCCCATTGTTCAGTATAAGGGATTTGGTCTCAAACATAAAGTATTTCTATGCCAAAAACAAGTAAAATAGGAACAGAATTTCCTATTGCTATTGTCAACAAAAATACATTTAGAAAAGGCATGGAAGCTTAATTTGTCAGACTTATTTCTCCCCCAGTATTTCATTAATTTGAAAAATCTAACCGAAAATCAAAAGACAAACATAGTGACTGTTATGCAATAACCAGCCCAATAAAATTGTTTTCTCATCCAACTATCAAAACATAGAAAATGTTTGATTATACTTGATTATAGTTGATGGTACCTGCTCTCAAAGTACCTGCTTTCCCAACAAAAAAAGAACCGTGGTTAGTGTCAAGCAGCAATGTATTTTCTCTGTAGTCATTAAATACATGATTTTGGGGGAGAATCAACAATTGCATTTTCTTTCTCTGACCAAACGCCCCCCAAACAAAAAACAAAAAACTGACTGTTTTTGTGCTAGTGACTTTCAGCAGTCACTCTAATAACACAGCCAATAACACAGTATGTAGATTGGTTTTAGTCCTTAGCGGTTTCATTGGCAACAATTGGTTCAGTTCAGTGTGTGTGTGTGTGTATGCGTATGTATGTGTTTGAGTGTGTGTGTGTGTGTGTGTGTGTGTGTGTGTGTGTATGTGTTTGAGTGAGTGGTGTTGGCTCATTAACCGAGTCACAAAGGGCACAAACTCCTTTATAATGGAACCGCCCACCGATAGGAGACGAGGTAAAGCGGCCGTGGTGTCCAGTGAAAGCATCAAATCAGAATGAGTCGAGTCGTGAGCTCCTCACTGCCCGCTCTGTTCTGGAGAGACAAACTGCATGGTGACCAAAGCCGTCACGAATTGCATAGTAACAGAGTAAGCCAGTACAGTGGGAGCAAAGTAACCACAAACCCCTCGTTGTCACACACGTATGCCTTGTTTGATCCCCCCCCACCCCTCACCCCACCCTACCCCACCCCCACCCCCATTACCAAACATATCCACAGCTGTGACCCACCACACATGTCCGGGGCCAAGATGTGCAGGGAGACTCCTGAGGTGAAACCGGGCCGGAGGGAGAGGGAGCGGGTCCGTTTGGCATGGAGACGTCAGGGACAGTATCTTTGAGGATCGTGTGTGTGTGTGTGTGTGTGTGTGTGTATGTGTGTGTTTAGGCTGTCCTGACAAGGGGGGTCGGGTGCTATCTGAAGACCCCCACGTTGATAGACAAGGCCACCTCCGGCTTCCTGCATTTCCCTGCGCCCTTCCGCTCGGGTCCCGGCTCCAGGCTGGGCTCGGCGCTCCTGCTCTGCCCCCTGCTGGACGTAGGGAAGAAAGCGCGGCTTAGAGTGGCGAGTCGATTTAAAAAAATGGACAATAAAGATGAGTGAACAGTCGTCACGGCCGTGCGCCCCTCTTCTACCCCCACTAGCATAAGACTGGGCACCAGGGGAGAGTAGTGTGCCCTTATAGAAGATGCCTAATAGCAAGGGCATTCAGTGTAGTATAATGGTTAGGGAGCTGGGCTTGTAACGCAGGTTATTGGTTCAATTCCCAGGTGGGGGCACTGCCGTTGTACCCTTGAGTACTTAACCTGAATTGCTTCAGTAATATATCCGGCTGTGCACAGTTGTAAGTCGGACGGACTTATTTAGTCGTGTCTGCTAAATGCCTGTATTGTAATGTAACGGTGGAGGAAACAAGCTAGAAGAGGACCACAAGCCCGGAGCTCAACGCGCTGTCTGTCTGAGCCGACCCTACCCTTTCCTCCGGCTCTCCGCCTCCTCTCGGAGCCGCTGCTGACCCAGCTCGTCTCGAAGCGTGCTGAAGTCCTTGTTGTTGTCGATCAGGAGATTCTGTCCCAGTCAAGAGCACACAAACAGAGGCACGGTGAAGCGGCGCGCGCGCACACCCGGACCTCAAAACGTCAAACATCCACGCTGCCCCTCTCTGAAGGCACACTCCGCTACCTTCATGCCGATGACATCTCCGTCCTTCAGGTGAAATGGAGCCCCCTGCAGGTTCTCTGCCTTCTTTTTCTTTTTCCGCTTGGACACCTGCTGGCTCTGTATGATGTCAACAACGTGTCATCGGCAAAGGGCAGGGCACGCAAAGACAAACAAGCCTTTTCAGGTCGCATAACATCCCCAATCGTAGCATCCATAGCATCTACACAAATCTACAGTGCAAACTCTCCTTCGCGATGGGCCCCTTACTCCGACTGCCCCTTCCTCCCTGCCTCCCCCTTTACATTTTTTTTTTTTTTTTTTTTTTTTTTTTTTTTTTTTTTACTTGTTTCAGATGTTTTCCAGTTTTTCTCCCAATTTAGTGTCCAATTTCACCCTCTATGTATTTTCATTCGCCCTCCCCCACGAACTCGCCGCCGGTCCTCCGGATCAAGCTATTCCCCAAGGCCGGCGATTATCCACCTCCTCCGAGACGGAACTCGCCTGTTATTTTGTCCGCAGGGAAGTCCGCAGGGCTCCCCCTCCCCCGCTCCCCCCTGGGGCGGACAGCCAAATGCCGCCCCCAATCGTGGGCTCCCGGCCAGGGCCGGTCTGGCACAGTCCGGCTTCGAACCGCGACCGCGGTAGGCAGCTCACACTCTCAAAGCACCAGTCAATGTGGGTGCGTTAAACCGCTAGGCCCCCTTCATCTTCATCTTCCTCACCCAGTTAGAGATGGTCATCCAGGAGTACTTGTCGGGGAAGTGCTTGGCGATGTGCAGGCAGTCTGCAGGCAGGCCGTACTGAGCGGCGAGGGCTTGGCGCAGGCCGCGGGGAGAGCTGTCCCGGCTGGTGTCCCAAACCAGCTCCACAGGGGGGTAGTATTCCCGCTCCCCCGGGACCCCCATCTGCACCCTCAGAAGAAGCTCCTTTGACCTGGGGGGCAGAGTGCACAAGCTGGTCACACTCACACTCACAAGCACAAGCACACGCACACAAATACACATACACATACACATACACATACACATACACATACACATACACATACACACATCCATCCATGCATGCACGCACGCACGCACGCAAGCACACACACGCACACATAAATATGTCGTGGTGTCCCTAGGGGTTGGGCGACAGTCACGGACCTTGCAGAGGGCGTAGGCAAGTTAAATAACCCAGAGGAGGCAGTATTATAAACAACACTTTATTAAATGAATCTTGACAACACAAAACAAAGGGCGGGGTATTCGGGGAATCCAAAACACAAAGTCCACAATCCTTTCTCGTTGTCGTTATCGGTACTCCAATATCCAAGTCCAGTTCAAATCCTCAATCCAGTCCAAAAGTCGGTACACAAAGGGGGGTCCTCAAACAATCCACGTCAACCACGAAAAACAATCCAAAATACTTCTCCAAAAACTCTCTCGCACTCGCTCTCCACAAACTCTAAGCAATCACCACCCTACTCCTTCCCAGTGTGATAGGAGCTGGTCCCTTAAATAGGCCTCCAAATGGCCTTCAGCTGTCCATAGTCCCAATCGTTTGACCTTGTTCAGGTGCGGGACTTGCTCGGAAATGAAGTTTCTTCCTCTCCAGTGGCTCCCAAGAATGAAAGAGGCAGGCCACCATTTCCTTGTACTGCCCCTTGGGATGCCACACACCCTCCTCCTCAGCTCTGACCTAGGGAGGGCTGAGTGGCACATGTCCAGCAGCGACCAGGAGAGCCACCATCTCCAGGTCCCCTCAGGAAATCTTCCGCCTGGATAAGACTTCCATTGTCTCCATTCACCTGCTGTAAGATTATCTGAAAGTCATTAGTGAATGGCGCAAGTTGCTCACCTCGTCCGCTACCAAACGGCCACATGGGGGCACTGGCTCTGGGCTCCTCAGAGATAATGATCACCCTTCAGGCTCTGGGCTTCACCAGTTTCCCCTGGCTCTGCCAGTGAACTTTGTGCTGCCTCTCACTCCATGGTCTGCTCTTTGGCCTTTTCTGCCACTTCCAGGCGTGCAAGGTCAGCAAACAGGGAAAACATTCTCTTCAAAAGATAGTTATCTTTATCCCTGAAGCTCTTCTCCACATTCACATTTCCTCTCCATAAATGTTTCCCATGTTCCTTTCCTTTACATGTCAGCCTGTTTTGTTTCCCATTGTTCTTCAGGCAAGACCATCTAAACTTTTCTTTTCGGTCTTTTTAACTTTATTGACGGAGATGGACTCACCACATCAGGAGATGGTTGGGCGTTCAACCAGACCTCAGCCATAGTCAAGAGACCTTGCTCAACACTGTGGTCCCACCACAGTTCATCCTCCGCATACAGCTCCTTCAGTCCCCCTCCAAGGTCCGGCAGGCTGGGTGTGACTGAGGACCATTGATCCCACATCTGGTCGTCATCTCCTGCCAGCTCCACTGGCTGCGAGATCTCCACCTGCGTGCTAGTCTTTGGTGACAGGAGCACATTCCACAGGGGCCCAGATTAGCAGTCGTCCTATCGTCTCAGAAGACTAGAAATTAAGAAGGACGACCTTTGATTTCCAAGTGATCATCCTGCTGACGACTGTGAATTTAGGATTTAAATTAGTTTTTATTAACTAACTGGAACTATTTCTGTTTTACACTCACATCGTAACAAACACGTCATGCACAGATTTTCAAAAAGATTTCCGAAGTTCCAAATGGGAAAAGCGGCACAGTCACTCGCATGCAGTCTGTGCTCACCACGTTTGTGGTTGTTGCTATGCCAGACTGCAGCACTCAAGCAAGTTTGCGAAGCGCGAGAACCAGCTAGGAAGTTAGCTAGCTCACGTTAGCGTTCACGGACATTGGGTATCGATATCTGTTGTTGCTAGTTGCTTGCTACCACAAGGCTTGGTAAGTGATCATGCATTTATCACTTACCAAGCCTTGATTTAGCAAGCAATATCCGTGAACACTAGCTAGCTATTTACTGTCTATATTCAGTTCAGTGAGCCCACCCGCCAGGCTGAAGAATCGCTGTGATTTTCCTGCAGTGATTTCTCACAGTTCAAGCACAAATCATTCCCACATCCCTGCTCGGTTAAATCTAGGAATGATTAGCTAACTATTACGTTAGCTGCCATACCACACTAGTTGGGAATGAAAAAATCTCTCGTTTGAGTCCCGACTAGAGTGTACCTTATGATATATTGTACAGTCAGAACACTAGTCACTGACGCCACCTGCGGGCACCTGTCAGAGCTTCACTGCTACGCAGTCCCATGAGCACACGCTGCACAAGTCAAACATAAATATCCATGTAGAAAAGAAATAACATTAACCGTCATGTCCATCTTTGGTCTATATACGACGTAGTGGAGATTTATTTGAGGGTGCATGTCCACCCCCCAATAAAAAGGCTAAAACCACAAAAGATCAGCAAAAAACTTCAGATTCAGAGAGCAGAGATCGCACTTTCCAGGAAAATTGGAAGGTGAATAGACCAAGGACAAGTCTCTTTTAGGAAGGACAAGTATCTTTTCTTAAATACTTGCCCTTTGACAAGTATGACTTTTACCCTAATCTGGGTCCCTGATTCCAGCTCTTCACTCACCCTTTCCACTTGATCCTGTAGTTCTAGCAGAGTTTCTGTTTGGATTTTTAATGTGCCCACCAACGAGGTTACTATGTCCAGTCTCTCGCTCAAGACCTGTAGTTCCTCTCGCAGTAGAGGGAGCTCTTCATTTTTCTTTTGTTTGGTCAGGAGGGCTGTAGAGGTGGTTCGGTGAAGTTCCTGCAAAGCAAATATCTTCTCTTCTTGTTGTAACACAAGGGTCATCACCTGCTCCAGCTGTGTCTCTAGCTCCCGCCTTCCCTCACGCTCTAGCTGCGCTTGGCTCCGGAGTTGCTCTGTCTCGGACGCCTCCACACGCCTCACGAAGAGAGGCTTTGGTGTTCTCCAGCTCCACGGCCATGTTCCCAATCTTCCTCAGGGAGTTGCGGTGCTCATCCAGCAACTTCCCCATGGCCACCAAGTGGCGCTCCTCCGAGGTCTCCAACTCAGCCTTCATCCTATCCAGCTCAGCCTGGGCACTCTTCAGCTGTTGGACCTCCCGGAGGGCGACTCGCCATTGGTCCTCAACCATGGCCGCCCGTCTCTGGTTCTTCACCAGGTCCTCCCTCTGGTCCCGACAACATTTCTCCAGGGGGTGCCACTTCGTGCCAATCGGGCCTGCTCCTTGTACCAAGCCTCCATGTCTGTGCCCACTGTCCAGTCTTCTTCCAATGTGGCCTCAAAACCAGCACATTTTTCCGCTTCACTGGTATGCTGCTTTTGTGGCCTACCTGGGTTCGGTTTGCCCTTTTCCCTATGGGGCATCACAGGGTAGGAGTGGCCATTTTCTTTTTGTACTTCTCCGTCCTTTGGGTCCTCCCAGCCAACTTCTCCCTTCCAGTAGCACTCACTGGGTTAATGCCCATATCCCAGGCAGCATAGGCATTGGTGGATTTCCCTCCTTGTTCCGAGCCTCCTGATGCATCGTCCTCACGACTTCAGACACGGCAGCCAGGCTCGTCATTAGGAAAGGAGGGCACCGTTCCAGGGTCAGTCTTTGGGTGCACCCTGGCATCTGTAGGAAATCTGCAATCACCTCTTGTTGATCGGATGACAGGTGTCTTCTCCCATCTCTCTCAAGCCAGGAGAAGATTTTCGGATCCGACATCCACTCTGGGTTCAAAAGCTCAATTTTTTATTTTTTCGTTGTACTACCTCCTCTTGCCTAGAAGTGATGCCCTCTGCCCGCATTCTCCACCATATGTGGTGTCCCTAGGGGTTGGGCGACACTCATGGACCTTGCAGAGGGCGTAGGCCCTCCGACTTAAATAGGCCTCCAAATGGCCTTCAGCTCCCATAGTCCCAATCGCTTGACCTTGTTCAGGTGTGGGACTGCGGGCTGCTGGGAAATGACGTTTTTTCCTCTCCAGTGGCTCCCAAGAATTAAAGAGAATTAATTCCTCGTCCTGCCCCTTGGGATGCCACAATGTACACAAACATGTGCACACACACACACACACACACACACACAATGCATGCACGTAAGCACGCACGTAAGCACGCACGCACGCAGACACACACACACGTACGGATGAGGGTGCACACACACATCAGATTGATGTGTACTTACCCTAGATTTTCCTCCTTCAGCAGCTGCTGTACACACAGCTCCGCCCCACTACCCAACTTCAGCTTGCTGAGAGAGAGATAGAGAGAGGAGGGGGGCGGTCAGCTAGTGGGCTGCATTTTGGTGGTAGTGGAATCATACAGTCCATCGCTGACGGAATATTTCTCTGCCCAGTTTGGTAGTCTACAATAAAGGTGTCTCGTGCGCAGCCCTGCAGACTCAAAAAATTATACACTTAATAAACATGTTTTAGTAATACACATTAGAACTGTGAAAATAGTAAAAAAAAGCCAGGTGAACCACAATCCCATCCCTTGTACGCAAACTGTCCACCCAACACACCAGCCTGTTTCAAAACCACTCGTGTCAGAGAGAGGCGTTCGTCAATTAGAAGGTATCATATCGAGAACGGTATTAGTATTGTTAGGGAATTGTCATATTAGGAAGGTATTAGGTATTAGAGATGGAGGTATTAGTACAAATACAGAAACATTGAATGGTTTTAAGAAAAAACTAAAAACATACCTTTTCAGTGCTGCATATGAATATGTAGTAAATAATAATATCTACTGTTAAGCACTTTATATGTTTTCCTATCTACTTGTAAGCCTATATTTTATTGTTTTATTAATTTTATTATGTATATTTATGTGTGTACGTATATACATACAATTGTTTTGCATTTTGCATCTTTCGTGTGCAAAGCACATTGAGTTGCCCCCATGTATGTAATGTGCTCTATAAATAAAATTTGATTTGATTTGATTAGTATTGTTATGGCATTGTTATACACTGCCTGGCCCAAAAAAAAGTCACCACCTGGATTTAACTAAGCAAATAGGTAAGAGCCTTCCATTGGATAATTACTGCAGTGATTAATATGTTTTAGCTGGCAACAAGTTATTTAACCCTAACTGATGCAGTGAGTAGCTTCTAATTTCTTAAACAACCATGTCGGAAGACATATCCTGTGGTCGTGGAAAATATGTTAATCAAGCAAAGGAAACAACTAAGGAGATTGCTGAAACTACTCAAATTGGGTTAAGAACTGTCCAACGCATTACTAAAACCTGAAAGGATAGTGGTGAACCATCATCTTCGAGGAAGAAATGTGGTCGGAAAAAAATCTTGAATGATCGTGATCAGCGATCACTTAAACGTTTGGTGAAATCATATCGTAAAAAATCAATAGTAGAACTACTATGTTTAATAGTGAAATTAAGAGCATTTCCACACGCACAATGCAAAGGGAACTCAAGGGATTGGGACTAAACAGCTGTGTAGCCTTAAGAAAACCACTCGTCAGTGAGGCTAATCGGAAAAAAAGGCTTCAATTTGCTAGGGAGCATAAAGATTGGACTCTGGAGCAATGGAAGGAGGTCATGTGGTCTGATGAGTCCAGATTGACCCTGTTCCAGAGTGATGGGCGCATCAGGGTAAGAAGAGAGGCGGATGAAGTGATGCACCCATCATGCCTAGTGCCTACCGTACAAGCCTGTGGGGGCAGTGTTATGATCTGGGGTTGCTGCAGTTGGTCAGGTCTAGGTTCGGCAACGTTATGTGCCCAAAGAATGAGGTCAGCTGACTACCTGAATATACTGAATGACCAGGTTTTGGATGAGACATCATTTTCACACAGGGATTGGCCACCACAGGGTCCAGACCTTAACCCCATTGAGAATCTTTGGGATGTGCTGGAGAAGACTTTGCGCAGCGGTCCGACTCTCCCATCATCAATACAAGATCTTGGCAAAAAATGAATGCAACTCTGGATGGAAATAAATGTTGTGAAGCAGAAGCTTATCGAAACGATGCCACGGTGCGTGCTGTAATCAAAGCTAAAGGCGATCCAACGAAATATTAGAGTGTGTGACTTTTTTTTGGGACGGGCAGTGTATTAGCTATTATATAGAGAGGCATTGTTAATCATTTAACTTGTGCAGTTTCCGCTTTCATTCTTTATATTTCTTTCTTTCTTTTATTGCAACTGTACTAATTCAGTTTGTGTTGCGTCTAGTTTCATCGTTAATCGCTTTGGCAAAATTGTTACATGTAACAATAAAGCATTAATGAGTTGAATTGGGGGGGTGGGAAACGACCAGTGGTGAGTCTCTATCGAGGGGCCTACTTAAGGGGCAGCTGGTTCCCCCTGAGGATCTTGCAGAGCTTCCTGCCCTCCAGCACCCAGACCCGCAGAAAGGCTGCCGTGGGCACACACACGTCCTGCAGGGAGGGCAGGGTCATCACCTGGCACATCAGAGACACAGAGAGAGAGAGAGAGAGAGAGAGAGAAAGAGAGCTGCATGTGCATTCTTTAAAGAATTAGTTTCTGATGTTATCCCATTTTCTCCCAATTTAGTAGCCAATTACACCCTCTATTTTTCATGTCAATCCCCCCTCGTATTGTGAGTTTGCTGCCATAGCCCTGTGACCGGCAGTGACACGGGCGAAGTATCGTCTCCTCCGAGACAGCACTTATCAAGCCGTCGACCGTAACTCCGGTACTCCAGAGCCACTCCTGTACGCATCAAATTTCCTGCCGGCTTCCCTCCCCACTCCCTGGTGCGGACAGCCAATCGCCTCCCCC
This sequence comes from Aldrovandia affinis, assembly GCA_029706075.1. Lineage (NCBI taxonomy): Eukaryota > Metazoa > Chordata > Actinopteri > Notacanthiformes > Halosauridae > Aldrovandia > Aldrovandia affinis. Next base: position 7,115,309 of record JAINUG010000028.1, on the reverse strand, counting down.
TGGTGGCAGTCCCGGCCAGACCCGACTCTGGCGCGGTCGGTGGAATCAAACCCAGTGGTCAGTGTCGAACGTTGTAACCGCTAGACCACCCGGGAGGCCCTCTACATGAGCATTCTGATTTCACACAGCTCACTCCATGAACATTTCGGTGAGTACAAAGGTCTGTCGTAACACAATTGAAGGGAACTTTTCCTTTACCTGAGTCTTTAGGTCATCGAGAAACGCTTCCCCCGAAATCTCCACTAGTCCCACAAACCGCATGTCAGCTCCCGACCCGTCTATGAAACACACAGAGGACCATTAGCCCTAGGCCATGCCCACTTGCTCCCCAAGCCCCACCCCTGCGTGTTTGCGTCTCACCTGTTGCCGAGACGCCCTCCCTCTGAACTTCGACCCCATTGGTCACGTGGTTCTGCTGGGCGTTCGCGAGGGTGTCGCCGTGCTCCACGCGGAACCACACTGGCATTTTCAGGAACCCCTGGCGGAAAGAAATAACCTGCCTTACCCGCACTGTCTAAAAGATCAGACCGAGTGCGGACTGCTTTCACAAACACAAGGGCACTCCTCCTGCACAGGAAGCAAGAGGAGGCTGCTCCCACACAGGAAGCGAGAGGAGGCTCCTCCCACACAGGAAACTGGAGTACCTTGGGGGGCAGTCGCCCCTCTGTCACCACAAGAGTGTCCCCGCTGTGGATCTTCAGCTCGGCCAGAGTGGCATCCTGACAAAGATGGGTACGAGTGAGACTGGGACAAATCTCGCAAAAATAAACAAATAATAATCGAATAATCCAGAATAATCTAAATGTTTATGATTATTGTCTTCGTTACATTTCCTGTTTCCATTGGGATGCCGCTTTGCGCACGTTTACGTTCAACTCCCAAAGCATCCCAACAACGCAGGGGGGGGCGCTGTGCGAGCGACCTTCGCGTGAGGACACTCACCTCCTCCGTGAGGGCGTCTCCCACCTCCTCACACCAGTCAGTCTTCCTCAGGTGCCAAGATTCCCCTGGCGAGACAGACACAGCACGGTCAGTCTGAAAGGCCGCCAAGGCAATCACACGACTAAGGAACATGAAAAACGGATAGCTGGGGGGTGGGAAATGGGGAAACAAGGCCCAAACTAAACATTGTCTCAAAACCTTTTACCTTCCAGCTCAGCCACCTTCACAATCAGCATCAGACACTGCAAACAGAGAAGCAAATGGCACTCAGTATCCCTTCCTTGCGTTCGTTGTTCGTTTCATTTGTACCCTAAAGCAAGGTTCTTAACCTACAGTGCTTCAGTGAAATACCAGCCCGTGTGACTGGGGCAGTGTATAAAACGGTGTCTTCCATGCAAATTAATTATGTAAACGTGCCCCGATTTTTCTCTAATCAAAAAGACCAAGATTTATGCACACGCAGGCACAGACTCGCAGGCACGGACGCACACACAAACACAGAGCACGTTTCAGAGAGGCGGCGCAACGTGCTGCCCACCGCCCACCTCTTTGGCTGTCAGAGACTCCTCCACAATGATCTCCCGCTCTCCTGCGGCAGGGCTGTCCGATCCCACCGTGGAGTACAGGAACAGCTGCAGCCGAGAGAGAGAGAGAGAGAGAGAGAGAGAGAGAGAGAGAGAGAGAGAGAGAGAGAGAGAGAGAGAGAGAGAGAGAGAGAGAGAGAGAGAGCCCTCAGCATAGACAGGGTAGTGGTCTGGCACAGCAGCAAGAGAGCAGCTGAGAGCTGAGAGTTGCCCTCAGCATACACAGGGTAGTGGTCTGGCACAGCAGCAAGGGCAGCTAGACCTTGTTACTAGAATCCTGGTTTGAATCCTGGACGTGACGCAGCCATCGTACCCTGGAGCAAGGTACCTAACCTCCATTTCTTAATTGAGGTCCATTATGTAAATAAGAACTGTGGACGTTTCCTTGGAAAAGTGTCGGCTAAACACATTTATAACGATTTCATTTTTTTGGTATACAAATACATTACCATTTTACATTTACATTTGACTTTTTTTGTTTTGTTTCTGATTTTATCCCATTTTCTCCCAATTTGGTAGCCAATTAGACCCGCTATTTTTATGTCAATCGCCCCTAGTAATGTGAGTTCGCTGCCGTAGTCCTGTGACCGGTAGTGACGAAGGCAAAGTAACGCCTCCTCCGAGACGGCACTCGCCAAGCCGTCGACCGTAACCCGGTACTACAGGGCCACTCTTATGCGCAGCGAACGTGTGTCGGCTTCCCTCCCCCCCTCCCTGGGGCGGACAGCCAATCGCCGCCCCTGGTGGCACTCCCGGCCAGAGCCGACTCTGGCGAGACGGGGAATTGAACCCCGGTCTCTGTGGCCAGCGTCGGACTTTGTAACCACTGGACCACGCGGGAGGCCCACATTTGACATTTTAAGCATTTAGCGGACGCTCTTATCCAGAGCGACTTACAAGGTGTGCATTGATACATGGTAGGAACGATCGACCAAGAGATCGGTGCAGTAATACAGCGATGGGACATCGTTGCAGGCGGCTGCGTACCATACCTGTAACCCTGGGAAGGAATGGTACACATGTACACATTTGTACACATGTACATAATAAATACGTACATCATATAAAGAATAATTTATGTAAATGTACGTAAAAGTTATATGATATTCAGACTAATTGTCCTCCATAATCTTACATACATTTTAGGCATTTAGCAGACGCTCTTATCCAGAGCGACTTACACAATTTAAATTTCTTTACATACAATCCATTTAAATACAGCTGGATATTTTACTGAAGCAATTCAGGTTAAGTACCTTGCTCACGGGTACAACGGCAGTGCTCCACCTGGGAATTGAACCTGCAACCTCTGAGTTACAAGTCCAGCTCCCTAACCATTGCACCACACTGCCAGCCTACGCTACAGACCGTCTGTGAGAGGCAGGCCAGGCGACACACACCTGAGTGGGACCTGGAGCGTCTCCCAGACAGAGGAGCAGGGAGGTCATGAGCTTCACCCCGGCCTCGCGCACGCTCAGGTCCTCCCGCACTGCGGAGGAACACAAACACGCTCGCGTCAACGGAGAGAGATCCTCGCCGCGGTCGGGCAGCTCTCTGGGACAGAGGGGTTATGGAGTCAGGTGTGGGGTCATGTGGATCGGTTACAGGGGGACAGGTTCTGGAGGGGTCTGGAGGGGGGGCCTACCTGGAGGCAAGAGTTTGCCAGTGCTGTCCACCTGCCTCAGACAACACCTCACACCTGCAGAGGAATACAGAGCAGCTAATGAGGGGCCGGAGACGGAGACGGAGACGGAGACGGAGACGGAGACGGAGACAGAGACAGAGACAGAGACAGAGACAGAGACAGAGACAGAGACAGAGACAGAGACAGAGACAGAGACAGAGACACACACGAAGGTCAATCGCAAAAACGGAATTGCCCAAATTGTCTGGAAAAATGTGCGATTTCCCGTCTGGTGATACACTATAGAGATGATGGTACAGTTGAGCACAGTGAGGGGAAGCGAGACCAAAGTTATTGATGGACAGGGCCTGACCTTGGAGCTGCGGTTGGAGCTGCAGCTCCTCGATAGCCCTCTGCTTCACCTCCGACAGCAGCTGCAGAGAAACACAGGAGCCACTCTGTCACCATGCTGCGGTCCGCAGACACACTCACACACATACTCAACCGAGCCACTCACACGAGCCACTCACACGAGCCACTCACACGAGCCACTCTGTCACCATGCTGCGGTCCGCATACACCACACACACACACACACGCGCACACACACACACACACGCGCACACACGCGCACACACAGAAGCCACTCTGTCACCATGCTGCAGTCTGCATACACACACACACACACACACACACACACACACACACACACACACGAGCGTGCACACACACACGAGCACAAGCACGCACGCACGCACACACACAGGAGCCACTCTGTCACCATGCTGCAGTCCACAACACACCACACACTCGCACCCACACATTCACACACGAGCCACTCTGTCACCATGCTGCAGTCCACACACACGGCACGCACAGACGCACGCACACGCAGAAACACTCTCTCTCACTGCTTGCGCACAGGCATCACTTCAGAGGATCTGCTGCACAGATACACAGATCCCTATGCCATCAGGGCAGCAAAATAACAGCCAAAACACAGTCAAACGGGCCAATGCATCTACAGTACACAAGCGTAACGATGAGTGGATAGACCAGATTTACAGCTGGGATGCTCTGCGAGAGAAGTGGGAGTGGGGGAAATACACAGGCCTCACCATGTTTCCAGAAGCAGGGACCTTCCCCCTTCTCCTCTGTCCATCATCCTCCTCTTCCTCCCCCGCAGCTCCTCCTCCTCCTCCTCCTCCTCCTTCTCCGCGGGGGCAGAACTCCACCTGCAGCCAGCGGCAGTCGGACGGGGTCGTCACGGTGACGACGTCCCCACTAACGCTGATGAGACTGCGGAGAAGGCAGAGAGGACAGACACAAGAAGAGAGAGAGCGCAGGTCAGGGTTAGCGCGCGACAGTCAGTCACTCACTCAGACGGCAGGGGTGGGGCCTGAAGCAGAGGATCACCGAATGTCACACCGGGCTCAAAATACATTTTCAATTTGACATTTTAAGCATTTAGCAGACGCTCTTATCCAGAGCTATGATTGTTCCTACCATGTATTAATGCACATCTTGTAAGTCGCTCTGGATAAGAGCGTCTGCTAAATGCTTAAAATGTCAAAATGGTACATGCATTTGTACACCGGAAAAAATGAAATCGTTACAAACGTGTTTAGTCGACACTTTTCCAAGGAAACGTCCACAGTTCTTATTTACATAGTGGACCTCAATGAAGATATGCAGGTTAGGTACCTTGCTCCAGGATGCGATGGCTGCGTCACGTCCAGGATTCAAACCCGCCCGCTTCTAGTTACAAGGTCTAGCTGCCTTTGCTGCTGTGCCAGACCACTACCCTGTGTACACTGAGGGCAACTCTCAGCTCACTTCACTCTTTCGCTCTCTCTCTCTCTCTCTGGGCTGCAGCTGTTCCTGTACTACACGGTGGGATCTGACAGCCCTGCCGCAGGAGAGCGGGACATCATTGTGGAGGAGAAATGCAAACTGTCTTAAGTCGCTTAAGTGGATAAGAGCGTCCGCTAAATGCTTTATAAAAAAATAAAAAAAAAATAAAAAAACATGCACACGCCCACCTGGGAATCGAACCAGCAAGTCCAGTTCCCTAACCATTACACTGACAGCGCTTAGATTGAGGGTTCAATTCCCACTGGGGCCACATATACTGAAAAACGGATGCATTCACTACTGTAAGTGGCTTTGGTGAAAATTTGCGTGTTGTGTTGTGTTGTGTTGTGCTGTGTTACCTGGTGTCCAGGGCCTGAGGCTCCAGCACCAGGAGGGCGTCCCCATCCCTCAGCTCCAGGTCCTTCAGGGTCCTGTGCATGTCGGCGGCGGGGAACACCTTCCAGCCGCTGGCACCCCCCCCGCTGCAGCCCGGCCGGCTCTCCTGGCACAGCAGGGTGTCCTCGGGCCCCAGGGCCTCCCTGACCAGCGCCAGCGTGGCCCCGCCCGCGAAGCCCCGTGCCGTCCGCGTCAGCCCCTGGCCGCCCGCCTCCTCCTCCACCTCCTCCACCTCCTCCAGGGAGGGTCGCACCAGGGTGAGCAGCACGGGCTCCCACTCCGCCCCCGTCTGCGGGCTGGCTCCGCGCACCTGTGGGGGTCACCTGCGTCACTCGTGCCGGACGGGTGCGGCTGGCTTACTCTGGTGCATGCCGGGAACTGTTCCTCACCTCTCTGCCGTTCCAGACGAAGAGGTCGGAGCCGTCGCGCACGCCCGCGCCGTACAGGGACTGCTGGTCGTCTGAAACACGGCAACGACGCGCTCTTCAGTCAGCGGTAGTAAAAGCCTTTAGGTCCTGGTTGTGGCCGTGTAGAATAGCCTGAGACTTTCACGCCGTGTCTCAGCTGAGAGAGTGGGGCCACGGTGTGTCTCAGCTGAGAGAGTGGGGCCACGGTGTGTCTCAGCTGAGAGAGTGGGGCCACGGTGTGTCTCAGCTGAGAGAGTGGGGCCACGGTGTGTCTCAGCTGAGAGAGTGGGGTGTGTCTCAGCTGAGTGGGGCCACGGTGTCTCAGCTGAGAGAGTGGGGCCACGCTGAGAGAGTGTGTCTCAGCTGAGAGAGTGGGTGTCTCAGCTGAGAGAGTGGGGCCACGGTGTCTCAGCTGAGAGAGTGGGGCCACGGTGTCTCAGCTGAGAGAGTGGGGCCACGGTGTCTCAGCTGAGAGAGTGGGGCCACGGTGTCTCAGCTGAGAGAGTGGGGCCACGGTGTCTCAGCTGAGAGAGTGGGGCCACGGTGTCTCAGCTGAGAGAGTGGGGCCACACTCGGTGTCTCAGCTGAGAGAGTGGGGCCCGCGGTGTCTCAGCTGAGAGTGGGGCCACGGTGTCTCAGCTGAGAGAGTGGGGCCACGGTGTCTCAGCTGAGAGTGGGGCCACGGTGTCTCAGCTGAGAGAGTGGGGCCACTCCAGCTGAGAGAGTGGGGCCACGGTGTCTCAGCTGAGAGAGTGGGGCCACGGTGTCTCAGCTGAGAGAGTGGGGCCACAGTGTGTCTCACCTGAGAGAGTGTTGTAGAGGTGCAGTCCAGCTGGCAGACTCTGGGCCACCGTCAGGGCCATATCTCCCTCCCACAGGTCCTGCATCTAAACACAAAACAGACCAGGGTCAGAGGTCACACAACACGGCCCGCGCATCAAACGCTCATACGTAACAAGCCCGTAGTCTTAGGCTGATACAATGTCTGCAGATTTTGCTCTCTTATCACGCAAATTCTGTGTGGCTCAGTAGGTAGAGCATGGCGTTGGCAACGCTTTGGTTGCGGGTTCAGTTCCCACTGGGACCACATATACTGAACAATATATGCATCCACGACTAAGTCACTTTGGATAAAAGTGTCTGCTAAATGGCATATATTATATTATATATATTATATTAAATTCTCCTTTCATCAAACTGCCCTTGTAGAGGAATTACAGGTTTGGTCAGAGACAGTAAGACAGAGGAGCCAGGATGTGTAAAGGGTGAAGGGGATTCTGGGAGTGCAGGCTGGAAGAAGTCACCTGGTAGACGGCCAGGCGAAAGTCTCCCACAGTCTTTCTGCGGTCGAAGCTGATGGTCATCAGGCCGTCCTGGCCCGGCCCAACGGGCTGCAGGGCTCCATCTTTGACCTGGTAGTGCGGAGCCAGGTGCAGACGCACCTCGATGGTGTTGCTGGAGGCGTCAAACTCTTCCCTGTACAGATATTCATTCAATCAAGTACTGGTTGTGAACAAAGACGTACCAGTGCATGGAAATGCTAAAGTGCTCCTGCAATTGAAACACATATGTACTCGAGGCAAACAGAGTGCATGTGTGTGTGTGTTGTGCCTGTGTAGGCATGTACTCGTGCGTGTGCATGTGTGTGTGTGTCAGCCTGCACTGGGTGTCTGTGTGTGTGTGTGTATGCATGTGTGTGTGTCACCCTGCATTGGGGGGGATGTGTGTGTGTGTGCATCAGCTTGCATTGGGTGGGTGTGTGTGTGTGTGTGCGCCTCAGCCTGCATTGTGTGTGTGTGTGTGTGTGTGCAGCACATGCGTGTCCCCCTGCACTATGAATGAGACTAAACGCGTTCTCCCTCCCCACTCGTGCCTACCGTCTCTGCTGCAGCCTGCAGTTCTCCTCCTGGGCTAGCCGGAGCAGGTGAGGGGGGACCATGTAACTCGGGTTTCCTTTCGCTGCCCAAAACCAAGCACAACAAGTGAGTCTGGGTGGGAGTTACAGCCCTAACGGCGACCGGGTCTGTTACTTTAGCAACGGTGTTGCAGGACGAAAAGGAGTTGTTCAGCTCATAGGTACGGATGAGCCTGTGCTCCATCACAGCCCATAATGAGCACTATGAGACATAGGAGGTAACAAATGCACGCGCGCACACATTTAAAAAAAATATGATTTATACAGCTCAAAATGTACTGAAGCAACACAGGGAAAGCATCTTGCTCAAGGGTACCAGGGAATCGCACCTAAAACCAGTCATCCCAGTTCCCTTAACCGCTACACAACCCGTCACCGACGGACACCGGCAGACCCACAGGCCACTCACCTTCATCGGGCCTCTGCAGCTCTGCTCTCCTGTAGAACAGCATGTAGGCGCTCTCCTTGCCCTGGAACTGCTTCTCGATGTCCTCCTCGCGGATGGGCGTGACCGTGGAGTCGTTCAGGTCGAACCAGCGATGAGCGTCCCCGGGCCGCGCTCCCGAGCCCTCCGCGACGGCGGGCCGCTCAGGGGACGTCGGGCTGGGCTCCGGCCCCGGGGTCGGCGTGACGGCCTTGAGGGTGACCCGAGCGCCGCCGGCCACCAGCAGGAACACGTCCGAGTGGCTCTGGAGGAACTGGGGGGGGGGGGCAGCAGTGGCAAACTTGAGATGCGTGCGCCAGGGTATGCAGGCACGTGGGGAACAGCCCCCACAGTTCAATATCACGAGACATTAAACGTTTGTCGGCGCAGCGCGCCTCGACATTTCAGCACATCGGCGATTGCGTGGAAAATGCTTCCGTGCCGAGCACTGACACACTGCCAAAGCATATTTACATTTTAGCCATTTGGCAGACGCTCTTATCCAGAGCGACTTACACAGTTGGCATTTCTTTACACACAATCCATTTATACAGCTGGATATTTTTACTGAAGCAATTCAGGTTGAGTACCTTTAGCTCAAGGGTACAACGGCAGTGCTCCACCTGGGAATTGAACCAGCAACCTCTGAGCCCAGCTCCCTGACCATTACACTACACTGCCGCAAAGAAGGGCGTCGGCGTGACAAGCGACCAACCTTCCCGATGGGCCCGTGCTGTTTGCGGAACTTCCTGTTCCAGGAAACGCCGATTTTGTCCAACAGCTTCTGGCCCAACTGGTCGACGAGGACGCTCTTTGCTTCTTCCTGCGGAGAGAGAGTAATAACGTGGGGCCGAGGCGAACGGCGGGGACGGACGCGTTCGCCAGACGAAGCCTTGGGACGCACCTGAGAGAGAATGGCTATGAGCACAGACAGCGGGTCATCCTTCTCCAGGGCCGGCTCGCACACCTTCACCTCCTTTTTCTGCAGCTTTGGTTTGGCCTCCTCGTCCTGTCGAAGCGACACCCGCGAGATATGAATCACGTTTCGCGCGCGCCTTACACTACTGCGGTCATTCGGACGAACGCCGTTGTCCAGAGCGACTTACGGAAGGTGCGTTCCGCTTAAATGGGTAAAGAACAGCCGCGCGTCGCTATGACTTCAAGCGCATCCATTTGACATTTTAGGCATTTTTTGCAGACGCTCTTATCCAGAGCAGCTTACAGTTTTACATACAATCCATTTATACAGCTGGATATTTTACTGAAGCAATTCAGGCTAAGTACCTCGCTCAAGGGTACAACGGCAGTGCCCCACCTGGGATTTTAACCTGCAACCTCTGAGTTACAAGCCCAGCTCCCTAACCACTATACTACACCGCCACATCCCTCCCTCAAGTAAAAAGCCACACACAACACCAGTGCTGAAATGGGATAAAGTCAGCTGAATACAATTAGAATTAAATAAGTAGTTGTGCAAGGTTTGTCTCCTTCTATCAGCGGTGGGTGGGTTAAGAGCCCAGGCGCGGTCTGAAGAGGTGCGTTTTCAGACTGCGGCAGATGGTGGGCAGTGGCTGTCCCGAGATCAGCGGGGTGCAATTGCAATTATCAATGACTGCGTCGTGCACCTCATGGACCCAGCAACAGTTTAATGACCACCTAGAGTGAAATTAACAACCCATAAGTAAACTGCGTGTAAAATAAGATCGATGGTCAAAAGGCTGACTCATCAAACGCTGCTCTCACCTGCGCCTCCCAGTGGCCCAGCTGGTCAATGTCCTTGATGTAGACGTGGTAGTGCCCACCGTAGCAGCCGCCCTTGTGTATGATGACGGAGAAGAGCTCGTAGGTGACTTCCGAGTCTGGCCTCTCTGCCTGCGCGGGGGCATTGGAACAGCATGAAGGACGTCGAATCCTGAACCAGACCCGACCAGTAAAACGCGCAGGGACAGACAGGCCTTCACATCAACATAAGCGGATAAATACACACACGCGCACGCGCACAAACACTGGAAAATGCTGCTTACACTGAAGCCTGTGGAGATGGCACTACTGAGCAAATAGAGGCAATGCATTTAACCGAAAGCTGGAGTGAGGCATTGCATTACATTACATTTAGCATTTTAGGCATTTGGCAGACGCTCTTATCCAGAGCGACTTACACAGTTTACACTTCTTTACATACAATCCATTTATACAGCTGGATATTTTACTGAAGCAATTCAGGTTAAGTACCTTGCTCAAGGGTACAACGGCAGTGCCCCACCTGGGAATTTAACCTGCAACCTTAATGTTACAAACCCAGGTCCCTGACCATTACACTACGCTGAGGCCTAGTCTGGTGCTATAGTGTGGTCTGGTACCTGCTCACAGAAGGGCCTGAGGTTGATGGTTTGGGGAAAAGTGTACCGGCCCGTCTCTTTGTAGCGCTCGCACTTGGTGAAGTCAAAGTTGAACCTCAATAACGACACCGTCAGAAACGGGGGCAGCTTCCTCAACTTGGCCGACTGCAAAGGCAGACAAGATAGAAAAGCAAAGCCATAAAATTGCTTTTAAATAATCATGCTGGGTCAAGTGCACTTTCTCAACTTATCCTACTACCCCGGGCATTGCTCGAGTCATCCGTGTGGATGTTTTAGTTTTATAATGACAACAGCGATTTCATTAGCTTTAATAACAGTAGTCATAATTATAACAATAACAGCAGCAGCAACAACACCACCACCACAATAATATTATTATTATTATTATTATTATTATTAATATTTATTTGGTCCAGAGGGGCATTTCAGCCAAGGAGAGCAAAGGGGCAGCGGCTCGAGCCACTGTAGCCACCCCCTCTGCATGTCACTGCGATGTGGCACATTTTGAAGTTTACACAATAAACATACGCCCCCCAAAACGTCTTAGCATAAGGTGCCGAGTCAAAGTGGCATATAAGTATTGAAAGAATGAGACTCGCACACTAGATTAAATAAATAAATTATTAGATGCTCCAAAAAATAAAGTGTAATGGTTTAGTTAGCCACGCAGGTTGGTTCTTTTTGGAGCATCTAGTAAGTGTGGGAGTCTCATTCTTTCGACATTACGAAGTTTAGACACAAATCTGTGACGTGAAGTCACATGTCACAGACACAACGTGACATAAGCTGTCGCCACGGTGGTGACAGACCTTGGCAGCCCTGACCAGGCAGTCGCATTGACTGCAGCGATACAGGTTGTTTCCCTCGAACAGCTCCTCCTCCACAAACATGTTCCACAGCGCCTCCTCCAGGCCACACACGCCCCTCACTGACACAGTCAGGTCCAAGAAGTCTTCCTGTAAACAGACCCATAGTCATACAGTATCAACGTTAGCGGACATGGTCAACTTCAAGAGCACCATGCGGACACGGGGACACAGGGACACAGGGACACAGGGACACAGGGACACAGGGACACAGGGACACAGGGACACAGGGACACAGGGACACAGAACAGACACACACACACACAGAAGCCTACCTGTCTCTCACTAATGTTGCCGCAGTCTTTGCAGATGATTTGGTTGACGACGGTACCATGGTAGAGGCGGTGGATGAGGCTGCTGCCTGAGGTTCCTACCAGTGAGCTCTCCAGTGCGCTGAAGAGAATGCGGTTCAACTCCTGCACATCCTGCTGACTGCTCTCCTGGGATGGACATCACATCCAGGGTCACCAACACAACACATTCACTGTCACATCCAGTCACTCTACCACATCACATTCAGAGTAACACTCACAAAATAAATAGTATAAGATTTTAAACATCACTTTTAAAATGCGTTTTATATACAAAACTCTCCATTTCTCCACTGGAAACACTTTACTCTGTACGATTACACAACAATAACAAATCACTATGGCACTGTATTAAACTATTCTATCACACCACATCTCTTTCACACAACACACACTACGTAAAACAGAGGTGTGAGGCTATACATTGCTGCATGTGCTGGTTTGTATTTCAATTGATTACACTGGCTTAAGAGGTCCTATTAGTTAATTAGCTGTATAGATTCAACCAGGTGCACTTACAGAAAAGGAAACATTTTACAACCAAGAGGTACCAACCACGTTATTTGAAAAGGGCCAACTAAATAATTGCCTTATGACTAAATGATTATGAAATTAAGAGCAGACGTTGCCGCTAAGGCCTAGCATACACACACCACACATCCAGGAGGTAGAGCCTCCAGAATCGCAGCATTGCGGGGCTGATGCTAAGAGCAGCACTGTGGGAAATGGGGCCACAGGATATCGGAGCCCGCGCCTTCCACAGAGGGGTTACTCGACAGTACCTCGCTGCTGGACCACCCGAAGCTGTCTGTCAGATCGGCCGTGGAGGCGGTATGCTGGTCCACCAGCAGCAGCTGGGCAAACAACCTCTGCAGCTCCAGGGGGATCACCCGCACCTGTGCACGAGCACACAGACTTGGTGCTGCCTACAATTCACCACGCATCGCATTTCCAATTTCCTCCATCCACATAGACACATAAATCAGGTGAACCGTCTGCCCGTACCTTAGCCTCCGGTTTTTCCTTGTCTGCCAGACATCCCAACTCCTTTGGTCCCAAACTGAACAGCTCCTCTGCCGGAAACACCACAGATGCAAGGGAAGATTAACGACAGTATCATATGCCATCCTAAAAATACCCCACGACAGACATTCAAATGGGCTGCTGCGCACTTTCTATGTACTTTCCGTACATGAATGGACATGTGAACGGGGTTGGGGAAACTATGCCAAAGAACGACTCGGCGTGGTTCCCTCACAGCCCGTGAGAGGCGTCAAATAATTGAATACGACACCAACTCCAGACTCCGACTTCTGAGCTGCATCGTTACCTCTGAACTCCGGCGTGTAGAGCAACGTTTGCAGCAGAGAGTTGAGGTAACAGGTGCCCCCTTGGTTCTTAATGCCGCTGAGCCCGACGAGTCCCCGGGGTTGCGGAGGCTCGGCGTCTTTCCCTTTCCCAACCTTTCCCCCAGTGGGGGCAGGGGGAAAGCCTTCCTCGTCTTCTTCAAACAAATTTCCAAACATTCTCGATTTGCTATATTTCTGCCTTGTCTCTGTGTCCCGTAGCTAAAGCGTTTATGAATTAGTATTGGATAATATTTCGCTAGCTAGCCGAAGAGAACAGATATTTTACCTCATGCTATCTCATCTTCGTCTTCCCCAGCTCGCGATTTATAGCCTCTGGGCACACCCTTGAATAAGCTGACTTCACGGGATAAAACATGGCTAGTTAATACACTAGCTCATAAGCAAACTCCCTTCCTAAACAGCTGCCGAGATATCCAGCTAAATAAATAACCTTTCCATCTGGCAGAGAACTCGTTAGCTATCGTCCGTCGCGCAACTCAAAATAAAAATCAATACGTGTGTGTAGCGCTTTAGCTCGCTGGCTAAATGGTAGCTCGCGAACGTTCATCTAAATTGTAGAGCTATTGTCTCAGCGTAAGCTAGCGTTCGTAATTAATTTCTTCATTAGCTAACTAGCTAGTCAGCTAACTCACTCAGCTAGCCGGGATTGTGATTGTTAGCTAGCTATTTATCACCTAACTATGAAACATAAATCTGAAACGTACATGAAATCACCAGTGATTCACTGTACGCAGCCATGTTTTCTAATGTGCAGTGTATGTTGGTGCATTGTGGTACTCGTGGTTTTTGATAAATATCCCATCCCCATGTTTGTATAACACTGTATGCCCAAATAAACTACAAGTCCCAGTTGTTTGTTGGACTGTACAGTACATTTGGGTCACCGGATTGATGACGCTCAAGAAAGACCATAGACTTTAAAAACGATTTCACATAGCATTTGGCTAGTTAAAATAGTGATCTTCATTTATGGACATGAAGCATGAATTGACAATAGAGTGAACATACGGTTCAGAAAACTCAAGAAACAAAACCAAAGACAATATCAATCCTCTACAGAGAAATCATTGATCATGAATCTGTTCTGTTTTTTTATTATCTGCATTGTTACAAGTATACGTCACACGACTAATAAAACGAAACAGAAACAATCATGCACCAGGATGTGTAGCACAAGTTGAGTAAGCAGGGGGGGAGTTTTATTGGACACGAAAGGATAACATTTATATTCCCATATTTTAGTTGTTTAAAATTCTGCTTGGGTTTTCTTCAAAAGAATGCGGTTGAATTACTTGAATCCAAATAACTCATGTAGTCCTCTTCTAAAGATTGGTAGCTGTCAAGGTGATTACGTGTCACTTAATCTAATATTGTTAAATAAATTAAAAGGGGGAAAAAATCCAGTACATATGTCATTTTGTATTTTGCCATCACCTTATTATTATTTACATATAAGCCCCAACAATAATGACATACTGTGGTGTGTCGTTTGTGCATACATTAATACCTGAAGGTGTAATGCTTCTGTGTATTTATGTTTTTTATTGAATGGGCTTTAAAAAAAAAAAAAAAAAAAAAAAGCCTCCATTCTTTTCTCCTCAATTTGGAATTACCAATCATGGCTTTGGAGTTTGTGCTAGACCCACAAAGAGTTACCAGCTGCCGTTGAAGTTTAGAAATGTTTCAACTTTGTTCCATTGTTTTATGGCTCTTTTATTTCGATTTGATAACTACCAGAACAAAGCTTTATTGCAGTGCATGAGTTTATTCTTGGGGGGAGGGAAAAAACAAAACAAAAAAACAAAACATTGAAATAAAAAGCTCTGTTAAATAATAAAATATGTGATGAGACAGATATTTTGTTCTCCTATCTGTCAATAAATTATTAAAATTACATTGTATTTTTGTTATGGATATTATTGTACATCTCACATTTTTCACTCTTAGATCCTGGCTGAAATGTAAAAGGAAGAAGAGTGAAATCTCTACAAACAGTCTCCATCATCAGTGTTCTCCTCTAGCTCCATTCCTGGGTTCATGGTTGTAGCACCGCACTATTGAAAGATTCAGCTTCAGGTTAAACTGTAATATTACATTGTCGATATAAAGCTGCAAGAAAACATCCACATATTTAATCAGTTCTCTTTTTTCCACCTTTTGGTGCTCCATTGCTACAGTAGCAGATACAGTTGCAGCTTGTTATCACGGCAAGTTGCCAGGTCTCTTCACGGTTGCTTCTCCTTATTCCCTCTTGCGATCATGACCTTGGTCTCTGAGATGCCCATGATGCATTGCCACCGTTCATCTGGGGGGGATCAGTAAGTCTTCAGCCTGAAGACCTTGGAGAGGGGCTCTGTGGCGCTGGAGTAGATGAGATATGAGCCCTCTGCGGAGGAGAAGAATTCCCAGTCCTTACACCCAATAGTGGGCAGCCGGTGGATGGGGACAAACCCCTCGTATCCCTGCCACCTGTGAACAAAGAACCAGAGATTTAAGGACCAGGCAGAGTTACGCTCATTCGCTGCTGAGATACATGGTTCTTCCTCTCTCATTGTTACTCATTGTTGTCTCATTGTTACATGGATTCCTCTCCCATTGTTACTCATTGTTGTCTCATTGTTACATGGATTCCTCTCTCATTGTTACTCATTGTTGTCTCATTGTTACATGGATTGCTCTCTCGTTGTCACTTCTTTATTTACACCTGTAGAAAGTGTTCACATTTTCTGCTGGAGCTGTACATAGCACCGACACTCTTCTACCAAGAGCAACAATGGAGTCATTATCATTACCAAATAGCTTGTAGCTCCTTCAACGGAGTGGCGTAAAGACTATCCTTACCTGTATATAACACTGTTTAAAGAGTAGGATGCTCCATCATAGGAATTGGCCACCACCAGGAACTTTTCATCTCCCAGCGTAAAGAACTCCCAGTCAACTGCACTGATGAGGGGGAAAAAATTGCAAGAAGCACAAGATGTGAAGGCATGTTTACTTCAGCTAAGCCGGTATGAAATTAGACTCTGTTTTCAAATAAAAAAACTACTTTTCCCCCAAATTGCACACCTGTAGGTTACAATGTCCTGAAACATTAGGAAAGTCTTTGTTGTCATGTTGAGCTCGTAGATGGTGGAGTTAAGGGTGTAGATACTAGGGCCTTTCCTGTATAATTTCTGTCCATTAGCCACTGCCAGGAAGATCCTGTTCCCAACCTGGAACATCTCCCAATCCGTTGCCCCAAATGTCTGTGCAGATAAAAACAAGCAGTTTTAAGTAGACCAGTTGTTAATTCAAGAGTATTACCTGGGGCCTGATTTATACAAGGATGGTGTCTGTGAGAATGTTTTTTTTAAAGTCTGTGTTTATCAGATAATTACAGGCAATAAGAATGAAAAAACTCCATAATTAATACATATAATTAACCGGCTGTGTGTCAATTTTAATTAGATTCAACTTAATTTATTTGTTTTATGTCACAGCAACTTAGCCCTTTTCACCTGAAATAGATCTACCAGCTGTGGAATTCCCCTCTTGCACCAATGTTTTTTTTTCATGACTCTGCGGTTGTTGGGGTGTCTACAATAAACCATTGATATGTATACAGGATAAGGGATTATACTTGTATTTCATTATTAATTATACCTTTCTTACACAGTAATGCGAGTGGTTTGTATTGACACATCCCTCTTTTTCTTTAGCCCTGCCAGCTTCTCAGGATTGTTGGACAGCCGCTATCTGATTTCATCCCGTTTCACCTTCAACCTTCTGTTTTACCATCAATGTAATTATCAATGCAGCTGATAGTGTCCTAAATCACTCAAACTAAAAATAAAACTAATTCTCTCAGGAAATGTGTTGCAGACCACAACCTGTTTTAGAGGTAAATAGCTATTCCAACCTACAGGTCTTCACAAGTTTTGCCATTTTTGTGGCCTATCTCCAATGTTCCAGAAGTTTTTAAGGATTGTTGTCATGGAAATAAGACTTAAGTGGCAATCCTGACAGCAGTCGGCTAAATTATCTGAGTAATTAACTCTTCAAGGATTCAAATGGTGCTAAAATCCATCCCCTAACCTACAAGTGGTGAGGTTGTTTGAGTCTTCCTTCCTGCATTGTGTTTCCATGGTTGCTATATCTTTTCAATTTAGTTCGGGACCACCTTTTTATGCCAGTCCCAACCCACGTGCAATATTCAATTTAGACTGCATACAGATCCTATGTAGATCGTATGTATAGTAGGTTCAGATTCAGTATGCTCATGCAGTATAGGCAGATCTTTGCTGTATTCACAGAATATATCTCCGTTCCGAAGGTCCTCTTTGAAGTGGTGCTAGGATTGCAGAATTGAGTCACCGGGTGAAGAAAAAACACTTGCAACTATTGCCAGCTGCCTTGTTCTATAAGCCTAGAGTGTTAGACTCGATGACACGACAGCCCTTAATCAAATAAGTCAGTGATGAGGGAGGGACAGAGAGTTGAAAGTGCTGAATCATTATGCTGAATTTGCGTTATGTGACTCACCACGATCGCCTGGAAGGGCTGAAACATTCCACCTAGCCATATATAGATGGTGGACTCAATCTGAGTGGACACTCCATCGAAGGTGTTGGCCACCACAAGGAAGTAGTAGGACCCTGCGGTGAAGAACTCCCAGTCATAGGCCCCTGAGGTTTGGATGGTCTGGTTGACTTCAAAGGCTTTGGTGCCTGGGTTCCACTTGTAGATCACACTGTTAATATTGTGGTTGTTGTCCCCTGCAAAGCAACGGTGAGGCATTTAAGATGTACAGTGTGCATCACCCCGGTGCCTTGTAGAGTTCATTAGGTTTAATTTCACTGTTTCCACAGCAGCCTGGGATGCTGTTGCAGTTCGAGATTATACAGCAGGTGTAATGGCCTCTGTTCAACAACATTCCCACCCCTGTCTCCCTTTGTGCCTGCTCCCCTGTGTTTTGTTCACTGGCTATCTTTCCGGACAATCTCGGGTCCTACCGGCTGAATTTAAGCCACCGCTAGTGCACCTGGGGATGTTCCAGTTGGTGAGAAGACCTCTCCTTCTATTTTGACAGTGGGGCTTTGAACAATTCAAAAAGGATACATGATCACTTCAGTGGCAGTGAGTTGTGAAAAGAGCCCTGATATCAAAGAAAGTCTCATCTTACCTCACACAAAACATAGACCAAGAGCACATGCTTGGTTTGATTCTTGCACCATTTAAGTGATTTATTTTTATTTTTATTTTATTAAATTATCGTCCAGGGTAACATACACAGCTTACGCTATTTTGCATACAGTGTTGTCGATTTGTGCTGCAGAATATTTTCGGAAGCAATTTGGGGTAAGTACCATGCATGATTTGGGGTAAGTAATGTGCTACCAAAACCGTAACCCACCTTTGAATCAAACCTGCAATTTATGGGTTATAAACCAAGCTCCTTACCCACTACAGAATGCCTGCCTTGAAGGGGAATATGTTTGACTTTCCACCTTATATTTTATTTGAGATAAAATAAAAAGTTGTATTTCAGACAGCATTTCTCTTTCATGCAAATGGTTGTTTTTTGCACGTACAGTATGTTGCAGATTGTCCCTTTCTCACAAAACAACCTTTCACGCCTCCCGGGTGGTCTAGCGGTTCAACGACACTGGCCACTGTGTCCGGGGTTCGGTTCCACCGGCCGCGCCAGTGTCGACTCTGGCCAGGAGTGCCACTAGGGGGCAGCAATTGGCTGTCTGCCCCAGGGAGGGGGGGAGGGAAGCCGATATGAGTTCAATGCATATAGGAGTGGCTCTGTACCGGAGTTACGGTCGACGGCTTGGCGAGTGCTGGCAAGGAGGAGGTGGTACATCACCGTTGTCACTGCCGGTCTCAGGGCTATGGCAGCGAACTCACAATACGTGGGGGGGTTTGACATGAAAAAGAAAGGGTGTAATTGGCTACAAAATAAATAAAAAAATGTAAAAAAACCTCTCACACAACGTTCGACACTGGCCACGGAGACCGGGGTTCGATTCCCCGTCCCGACAGAGTCGGCTCTGGCCGGGAGTGCCACCAGGGGCGGTGATTGGCTGTCCGCCCCAGGGAGGGGGGAGGGAAGCCGACAGGACGTTTGCTGCGCATAAGAGTGGCCCTGTAATACCGGGTTATGGTTGACGGCCTGGTGAGTGCCGCCTCGGAGGAGACGATGCTTCGCCTTCGTCACTACCGGTCACAGGACTAAGGCAGCGAACTCACATTACTAGGGGGGGATTGACATAAAATAGCGGGTCTAATTGGCTACCAAATTGGGAGAAAATGGGATAAAATCTGAAACAAAATCTTAAAATTTTTTTTTTTTAAACTCTCACATCTCTGCTCCACTAACAGCAACATGGCCAATGGATGTTATTTGTGCACCTGTACCTTGCCTGTGATTGGCCACAGCCAGGAAGTCCTCGCCCTGGATGTTAAAGGCCTCCCAGTCCCGGGCGCTGTGTGTCTCCAGTGTCTGGTAGTGCAGGAACTTCAGCTTCCGTGGGCTCCACTTGTAGATCACAGAGAGCTCCTGGTCCCCCTCCCTCTTTCCTCTCGAATTAGCCACCACCAAGAACATCTGATTGAAAATAGAATTAATTAAATTAACCTTTTGTAACAATGTATGAGATAAATAATAATAATAATAATACATTCCTCCAGCCCTCACTAAAGGAAAAAAGTAGCATTTTGAAGCAATTAATGTAAACTGCATGTTATCGCAATGGAAAAACAACCACAAATCTACCGTGGCACATAAAATATATGTATTTTTCTTGTTGACAATGACATTTTTCGTTCTGCAGTCCTGCTGTTTCTAACAGCCAGCTTTGACTGATGTGCACAAGGCATCCTTGATGCTAAAAAGTACATTACTTTGAGCACCTGTCAACATTCACTTAAATATTTCAATTAGCATGCCTTTCTGCTTATTTCCTCCCCCCTCCCAGTTATATTACCAGTCACACAACTTCATATGCACAGGTTATGGTTATAAGTACCTGTCAAACATGGCACAATCCACTGTATTATGTTTCAGACAAAATACAAATAATTACAGTGCACTGTGGGACTTAACAAAGAACTGAAACGCCCTGTTCACATTAACAATTTATGATTCTAATCAGATTGAACTTGAAATGGGAAGAGGGACATTTCCATAAATTATGGGTATAACATCAGGCAAAATTAATTCCTGTGATTCCTGTGAACACATGAGCAGCAGATCTCTGCTCCCGCTCCCCTAAGGCACTGCATCAAAAGATGCCGCTCTCTGTTTCCTGAGCGCAGCTGCGGAGGTCACCAGTTGAAAACTGGCTCTACGTCGTGTCTTTCTTCTGACCACCATTTATATTGACTCATCATAATCACAATGGTGAGGGCACAACTGTTTTTGTTGACTCACTGTGTGGATATTGAATAAAAGGGCATATTTTTAAGGTGCAGGCCTGACCATAATATGCACAGCATATTCAGCTTGCTTTGATTGGTGGAGTCAAATAAGTTGTAATTGCGGTCAGATAGATATATATATACAGTGGGTTCGGAAAGTATTCAGACCCCCTTAAATTTTTCACTCTTTGTCATATTGCAGCCATTTGCTAAAATCAATTAATTTCATTTTTTTCCTCGTTCATGCACACACAGCACCCAATATTGTCAGAAAAACACAGACTTGTAGAAATTTTTGCTGATTTATTACAAAGTAAACACTGAAATATCACATGGCCATAAGTATTCAGACCCTTTGCTGTGACACTTGTATATTTAACTCAGGCGCTGTCCAATTCTTCTGATCATCCTTGAGATGGGCCTACACCTTCATTGGAGTCCAGCTGTGGTTAATTATATTGATTGGACTTGATTTGGAAAGGCACACACCTGTCTATGTAAGGTCCCACAGTTGACAGTGCATGTCAGAGTAAAAACCAAGCCATGAAGTCCTAGGAACTCTCCATAGACCTCCGAGATAGAATTCTGTTGAGGCATAGATCTGGGGAAGGGTATAAAAACATTGCTAAAGCATTGAAAGCACCCAGGAGAACAGTGGGCTCCATCATTGTGAAATGGAATAAGTTTGAAACCACCACAACTCTTCTTAGAGCTGGCCGTCTGGCCAAACTAAGTAACCGGGCAAGAAGGGACATGGTCAGGGAGGTGACCAAGAACCCAATGGCCACTCTAAGAGAGCTTCAGAGTTCCTCTGCAGTGATGGGAGAACCTGGTAGAAGGACAAACATCTCTGCAGCACTCCCATCAATCAGACCTTTATGGTAGTGGCTAGACGGAAGCTACTTCTGAGTGAAAGGCATATGGCAGCCCACCTGGAGTTTGCCAAATGGTACTTAAAGGACTCTAAGAGCATCAGGAAAAAGATTATCCGGTCTGATGAGACACAAATTGAAATTTTTGTCCTGAATGCCAAGTGCTACCATAAAGGTCTGATTGATGGGAGTGCTGCAGAGATGTTTGTCCTTCTACCAGGTTCTCCCATCGCTGCAGAGGAACTCTGAAGCTCTCTTAGAGTGGCCATTGGGTTCTTGGTCACCTCCTGACCATGTCCCTTCTTGCCCGGTTACTTAGTTTGGCCAGACGACCAGCTCTAAGAAGAGTTGTGGTGGTTTCAAACTTATTCCATTTCACAATGATGGAACCCACTGTTCTCCTGGGTGCTTTCAATGCTTTAGCAATGTTTTTATACCCTTCCCCAGATCTATGCCTCAACACAATTCTATCTCGGAGGTCTATGGAGAGTTCCTAGGACTTCATGGCTTGGTTTTTACTCTGACATGCACTGTCAACTGTGGGACCTTACATAGACAGGTGTGTGCCTTTCCAAATCAAGTCCAATCAATATAATTAAGCACAGCTGACTCCAATGAAGGTGTAGGCCCATCTCAAGGATGATCAGAAGAATTGGACAGCACCTGAGTTAAATATACAAGTGTCACAGCAAAGGGTCTGAATACTTATGGCCATGTGATATTTCAGTGTTTATTTTGTAATAAATCAGCAAAAATTTCTACAAGTCTGTGTTTTTCTGACAATATTGGGTGCTGTGTGTGCATGAACGAGGAAAAAAATGAAATTAATTGATTTTAGCAAATGGCTGCAATATGACAAAGAGTGAAAAATTTAAGGGGGTCTGAATACTTTCCGAACCCACTGTATATGAGGTGTTATTCCCTATTTTTCCTTTCTCCACCAATTTGTAATGCCCAGTCATAATTTGCAGGTCTGAAACTTCTGCTAATTTGGGAAGGTGCATGCTGGAGGACTGCACTACTGGCAGAGGTGGTGCAGGCTGATCACTTGCATCCAATTGGGCAGAAGATTCACTGTTGCATAATGAGGTTGCGAACACCCCGCTGACTGAAAACCCTCTTGTCTCTAGGCGACAATATTACTTATTAAACCCTTTGAGGAATGAGTTTTCTGACAGTTCTTGTTCTAATTCACAGTGTTCTATTCTGGAATGTTACAGTTCTTTGAGGATACCATTAGCAGCCCCTTTATGATGGCATCAATTAATATAAACTGGAATATTACGGTGTGTTCTAGAATAAACATCGTGGTGTGACAGTACTCCTCAAATGGTTGATGCCTGTGTCGCCCTGCTGGGCTCCCAGCCTCAGTCGCCACTGGTACGGTCAGAATGCCGTCAGGACCTTGGGGCTCATCACTGCACTAAGAACAAGCGCTTCAGCTGAATGTCTCACCTGGGAGCCCAAGCCAGATACATTGTTACATTTGAATGAGCTCATTTGCCTGTCTGGGGCCCTAAGCCTGTCTAGAGCGACTGTGTTGTCCTGTCAATATCTGAGCAGACCCGTGAAAAGACACTAATGTATTGCTTCCTTCTACAGATGGGTTGATGACGAGAAAAGGAAGACTTGTCTTCTCAAATCATTACAGACAACCAGTGAAGCTGATGGAGTCTAATGGCTGAAAGGTACTGTACTCACAACAGTGGTCAGAGGCTCACCTTGTTGCCCACAGTGAAGTATTTCCAGGCCATTGCTTCATAGGTGCTGATGTTTTGGTACAGTTCCAGCTTCCCATCAATCCACTTGTAAATCCCAGATCCGGGCTTCGACTCCCGGTTGGCCATCGCAACAAAAAGGCCCACGGACGGGATGCGGAAGACCTCGATGTCGAACGTTTCAGAGTTGGTGTAGAGGTCTTGGTAATCTTCCACATAATCCAGCCTCTCTTTCTCTGTAGGTAAAACACATGTTAGAGAATTTTCTTTTCTTTTCTTAAAAAAAAAAATTAAACAAAGGTTTTCATATGTTAGTTACCATTGTTTTGGGTGTTCAACTTATAGGCAATTTGGGGGTTTTCCGACCACCTGTCCATGTAGATTTCTTATTTTGTGTTTTTTAAACTTTTATATAGTTATGATGGTTTGCATGAATAAATGGAATAAATAAATGAAACTAAGTAAAACGAATTTATGTTTATTGCAATAACAATTTATGTTTATTTAGAAATGTTTTCAGGGGGTTATTATACAGTAAAGTGCACATCTTCATTAAGTGAGTGGCTTACTGGTGGTAATTAGAGCCAAAAGCTGTGCCATGTGGTGACACTGGTTGAGGATGAGGAAGGGGGCGGAGCTACTGGAAGAGGGGAATAGGGAGAGGGTCGTGGGATGGAGGCGACGGTGGAGGCAAAGAGGCTCACCCTGCAGCATGGGGACCCAGGCCCCACCGTCACACAGGAAGAGGCCCCTCTTCAGTGTGTCCAGCCACAGCTGACCCAGCTCTGTTTTCCTGCAAATCGGCGGCGTCCCCAGGGTCACGCGCAAATCGGCCTCTGCGCACGGGACAGACGGGGCTTAAGTACCTGGACGGTTGTGCAACCACTTTTCTTTTCTCATTACCTAAGTGACATTGTTGTTGTCAGTTGAGTACATATTTGTAGCTCGGGTAATTATTCTGTCATTAGAGCAAATCGTTTCGGAAATGAGATGGGATGATTGTCATTTTAGAAAAGGAAAAAAAAAATGATTATCTTGTCAGTTCCCGATCTGTGCTTCAAGCGAGCTGTAGCTCTTCCTGGAGCAAATAATGGGCCAAGTCATTATTAGTGTCTTATCTTGACGGCCAGTAGCTGAAGTTGGTTTTTCTCCAAAATATAAGCTGCACCCTAAACAAAGAAAAGACCAGGCTGCCAAGACAGTGGGGCTTGCCAAACCACAGTGAAGCGTTTATAATGAAGAATGTTCCTCTTATGTAAAGGTAAATCTTCAATGACAGGTTTCACATTCATTGGATAACTATATGTGAGGCAAGCTGTCTTTGGCAAGTGTTTTGCTTGGATTATTTCTGCATCTCAAAGTGTAAAGTAATTAGTTTTTAAAGAGTGTGAATGATAAATGAAGTGCACTTCATCATGAAGAGCACATCGGGGAATAAACTGAACTGCTGTTTTATTCCCCAGCCAACTGATTTTCATTTAATCAAGTGTTGTTCAACAGCTTTCAGAGTTGCACTTTTCAGTTTGACAGAAGGGTGTCCATTTGATCATGCTATAAAGTACCTCAGCAATCCTCCCTCTCATGTCTTTCACCCAAAGCTCAAAGTGTAAACAAAAAATGGCCTTAAACCTGAAACCAAGCTACGCTCTGGTGTTGGAGAGCAACGCATAACACAGGGCTCTCAATCACTCTCTGTGACCCAGTGGTACTACTCCAGGGTCGGATGGCTCTCATGCCCGCACCATCACAACGCAGTGTTTACAGCTCAAACATAACGCTCCCCAGGACAGGGGCACACCTGAAGCCCTCTCACAGGAAATGAAACACTGCCTGTTTCGAAAAGTGACTGTCCAGGCTGGCCAGATCCATACCACCGAATAACGACTTGCCAACTGTCACGAGGCTTGATCAGAGGTTATACAGGAGTAATGTAGCCAGAGGTTATTTTGCTTTCTGAGGCAACGTCAGTAGCAAGCACTTTGCATTACAGGTATTCAGCAGACGCTCTTATCCAGAGCGACTTAAACAGTTTACATTTCTTTACAGCTGTATATTAACCGAAGCAATTCAGGTTCAATGGCTCAACGGCAATGCCCCACCTGGTTTCAGAATGAGCTGAGCAGCCGAAGGAGAGCTTTCGAAGAGAACGCCACAGATGAGACTAAACATTATTTCCCAGTTAGGTAACTGCTTTCAGTCCATTATTAATTACTTTTCAACGGCATTACTTTGCTACTTTGGGCGGTCGTGGAGGGGGAAATTAATAGCTGCTGCGCCCCTGGTTTTAGCACAACGCAAAACCCCATCTGAACTGCAGTAAGCACGTTTTAAACTTGTTATTGGATGTGCCTTTCCATGTTGAATGCAGACAACTTTTTTTTTTTTTTTTTTAAAGACCCCTTTTCCCCTCTTCACCATATGGATGGATCAGGGCTTCATTCCCAGATGCTTTGATTGGCAGTTGCAGCAAGGCCTGGGGGACAGAGAGGACAGCGAGACTAGGGTTCGATGATGGACAAATGCGCGAGGTAGCATCGGATCCAGGCAACAGAACCAGCTGCCGCATCAGCCCCTGCAACAGAGAGGGATTAATCAGCAGACATCCTCAGCAGATACGCATTGTTTTATTTTGTTTTTAGACAGTCCATTTTCTCAAAAGACACCTTTATCCGGGATGACTTAAGGCCAGTTCGCATCAAAAATGTCAGAATGTCTGCTGACGGCTGCTGTAGTCTCTTAGGTTCAACATGTAAAATCTGGAGTCCGGAGTTGAAGACGAGACGGATTCCGCTCAGCCGACTCACAGCTCCTTGCTATGAACTATCTTGCCAGCTAGTGTTAGAGAGATGTGAAATGTCTCACCTGGCAATAATGCTACTGAAAGCTGTCCGTTCGGTTGTAAACATGTAGTAGTAAGATATCTTACCGAGAACAAGCCTTTCCATCGCCTTCGACTGCCAACATAAAACCTGGAGCCCTTAGTGCTGAACGTGGTGGGGAAAGACTTTCCGTTCACCCTGCATTTCAGACAAAACATCATCATTCAGTCATATATTTCAGCATATACCTGCCCTATGGCATCTGCATGCATAATAAAATAACTATCGTGAGTGATTTCTAATATTTCCGCTGATAAGCTTTGTGACACCACCAAACTTCTAGACAGCAAACTTTAATTTAGTGGCCTAGACACAACTGTTGGGGGGAAATTTGTATGCAATAATACTATTATTATTATTATTATTATTAATAATAATAATAATAATATTATTAATATTAATAATAATAATAATAATAATAATCTAACCTATGGCTAATCTTAGATGTAATATTGGACTCCATATCTAGGTGGATTACAACAGGCTGATTTGAGATCAGTGACTGTCAGCTGTGGTAAGCAGAGCCCAGTACTCTCAGTGCCCTCATTGTAATGACTTACAGGTCCAGCGGCAGTCCGCAGTCAATAGTCAGGGTGGCGTACTGTCCCGTCATGGCCAGTACCAGAGTGTGCCAGCGGTTGTCTGCCAGCTGCACGGAATGGAAGGTGAGTCGCTCCCGCCCTCCCGGGCCCAGGAACAGGAAGTGAACCCTCTCCTGGGAGAAGCGCAGGCCCATGAGCAGCCGGTCTGAGTCCTCCTCCACCAGCGCAAAGACATACTCGTTCTTCTGGAAGCGTGAGAGAGCGCGAGAGGCAAAGGCCTTAAAGTTTACATTTACATTTCAGGCATTTAGCAGGCACCCTTATCTGGACCAGCTTACAGCGGCACATTTTTCTCCACATACAATCATTTTTATACAGCTGGATATTAAACTAAAACAATTCAGGCTAAGTGCCTTACTCAAGGGTACAACAGCAGTGCCCCATCTGGGAATTGAACCTACAACCTTTGAGTTACAAGCCCAGTTCCCTGACCATTATACTATACTGTCACCAGAAAGAGCTGAAAGAATCAGCCAGGGTTCCACAGGTTACTGCTGCCATATTGCCTCCAAACATTCAAACGGATTCGAACCCGGGACATGTGCGGCGACAGTGCTATCCACTGCCCTACTTTATGCTAAAATGTGATATTATGCATGTGTATTGAGAACTGGATTATTCCCCCCAGTGTGTTACACGGGTATTCTGTGTGTGAGGTCATACTGGTGACATTAATGTGTAATCTGGGTTACTCCCCCCAGTGGGGTATACAGGTGTCCTGTGTGTGAGGCCATAATTGTATCAGTTGCTGCTGCAGTAGAATTGTCTGCAGCTTGTTCTACAGGCCACGTGACTGACCTTTGGGGCCACACGGGACACCTTGAGCGTGACCACGATGGAGAACTCCTCAGGGAAGAATTCACAGTTGATGAAGAGTTGAGAGGCGGGAATGCCAAGTGCCCAAGGAGGCCCAGTCAAATGAAGGCCTCGGGCGCCCCCATCCTGCACCATGCGCACCCCCATTAAAGCCTCCCCACCCTTTGGAAGCACCCGGGACAGGAAGTCGAGTGGTAATAGATCTGCAGGAATAGAGTGCAACAGCCCGGTGAGGAGACATTATCTGGTACAATTAGTAACATGCAATGAAGAAAACATTTAGTTTCTGTATTTCTTTTAGAAAGTAACCTGAAGGGGTTCAGAAGGTTACACTAAACATCTGGTCAAAATGCAGGAAATGTTCTCTGATGACCCTCAACCAAAGAGCTTATCAAAGTACAAACGGATGGTGTCTATTGCTACTGTGATAGCCTATGTAAGTCAGCCTACCAAGCTTGGATCTCAATGGGAATATTGTATCTGTCATGAACATGCAAATCAGTGGCTATATAAAGCAAAAAGGGAAAGCTGGGCTTGCATGTTTGTGGAGATTTTCATCAGAGATGGGGAAAAGATGCGGGTTGTCTTGACTGAGGATTGATGTTTTATCTGTGGAAAGTACTTAAGCAGCGCATGAAAAGCATAGATCCGGGCCCCGAGGCTTTTCGTAGTGTGATACGTGCTCATTTATTTGTGAAGATTGTGTTGTGATTTCATATTTCCACGGCTATCATATTTTGATATGTGACAGACGAATACAATTTAATAATGGAATATGAACCTGAGAGGAGTGGATTAGAGGTAAATAACGCAGGAGTCCTCATTCTCTTAAGTACCTGCCTGTGAAAACCGATCTGGTTTTTTTTTAAAGGGGGGTTTAGAGTGCCATTTGACAAGTGTGCCACACAATCAGAGGACGAGTTGGGCATGGTTTTTTGGTAGCAAATGTCACAACAACAGATTTCTGAGAAACTCGATTTTTATGTGAAACATCTTGACAAAAATGAGTGGCAGTGTAGTAGTTGGGGAGCTGGGCTTGTAATTCCTAAGAGGTTGAAGATTCGATTCGCAGGTCGGGCACTGCTGCTATGCCCTTGAGGAAGGTACTTCACCTGGGTTGCTTCGGTAAAATATACAGCTGTATAAACGGATTGTATGTAAAGAAATGTAGACACTAAGTCCTTCTGGATAAGAGCGCCTGCTATTTGCCCAAAATGTAGGCTAATGTAACAAAACAATTCTGCACAATATAGCTCCTCTGAGGGTCTTGTGATATTGCATTTCATTGTGGTAATCAACAAAGTAAATAAATAGGATGCAGAATTTGAAGGACCTGCTGCAAAGTAGTTTTCAATGGTTTTCAATTTTCAAAACAGAAGCCTAATTCAGTAATTATATATACATACAAAACATGTACTCAGCATTTATTACGCCGGCGGACTGCATTGTGAAAAGAAGGGTGGTTCTGTGTGGCTCAGTAGGTAGAGCGTGGCATTGACAGCATTTAGGTTGTGGGTTTGTTTCCCACTGGGACCACATATACTGAACAATATATGCATTCACTACTGTAAGTCACTTTGGATAAAAGTGTCTGCTAAATGGCATATATTATATTTATTTGTTTATTCCACAGGGACAGATGCAATTAAACATTGGTCTTTTGTGAAATACAATGTTCAAATGCATAATATTGAAGAATTTTAGCCATGGCTGGTTTCAAACACCCGTGCCATGATGGCCTTTAAGTCGTAGAGAAGAGTAAAAGAGAGAGAAATTCAGATTAATTAAAGCTTGACCTATGCATGAATATAGTTAAAAAAAGATGATTTGATGTTGTTTTAGCAAAAATATTTTAATTTAATTTCAACACAAGTATGTTTATAAGCCAATACAATTGTAGGCCTTGACTAGTATTAACAATTTATAATAATAATAATAATAATATTTACAACAGCACACCAGAGCAGGTCCTTCAATCTAACTGTTATGTCAATTCAAGTGAGTTATATATTTGTTAATGATCAAGAGTGGCGTGGTTAGTGAAATGAATTAAACTATATTGTACTTGGATATAAGAAAATGTAATACCACCTTAAACATGTTCATCAAAGCTGAGGACAAACATCACAGCAGTTAGATTGAATGCACCCCTATATACGTTTCAAATGCTAGTTTTGTCTTACCTATATTTATTTTGTTAGCAGGATACATAATACTCTTAGCTGTATTTATGTTGAACATTATTTGTAGTGCCCGGCTGCTAGTTATTGAGAGGCTGAAATGGAGTCATTTGGTGCGTCTATTTCATGACTGAGTATTTGTCTGTGACTGTTCCTGCTTGTTTATTTTTCCTTTTACTTCAGAAAAATGTTGTGGAAAGGGGTAAAACACTTAAAAGATCAGGTTTCAAAGGCAGAAAAAGGGTCAACACAGCATAAGAGTGTTTTTCAAAGCGATACATTCTTGTCCAAATGTATCAACAGCATTGTGTCAGTTTGGAAAACCACTCACAAAATGCTTTACAGTTTCATCATTACCCAGAAAGACACTTTAAAGGGTAAATAGAGAATGGGCAATGTACTATAACCCATATAAGAATGGAATGTGTGTGTGTGTGTGTGCGTGCAACAATTTGCAATGCAATAATGTATTTCAAAAGGCCATTGCTGCGGAATTCCAAACTTAAGAAAAGTTACTGGAATTCATTCACAAAATAATTATGGGCAGAGGTATGTATGCAATTCAAGTATGCCCACAGGCACAAGAAGGTTAATGAACAATCGCTGGCACACAGGAAAGGAGGGGCAGGGGAAGAAAAGGTGGATATGGCACAGGAGCATTACCATGATCTCACAGGGCTTCTTAACCTGTGGAACCGACGAGACAAGCATGTGGTCCATTTTAACTAGCCCGCAATGCCGTACTCTGAGGACTATGACACAAAATGTCGGCGGCCACTAAAGCAGCAACTCCATCGTACACATTTACGCATGTCCCGTTACTCTCTACACCTCTGTTGCTTTTGATGTTATCAGCTTTCTCAAAGGTTTTAAAATGCTTTCGTCTTCAGTTTACCATGATATAATAAAGTGCTAAAATAAGAATGTGACCAGTGCTTTGCCTGGAGTAACTCTTCAAATAATAATGTGTATGATGTTCTGTGTACTACAGTATCTGGAAACACAGAAAAGCTGTAACAGTTGTCATTTTTGGTCACATTAAAATATCCCCATATTCCTACTGTGGTGTCTGAATGTATGATTGTTTGGTTCAAGACGGAGCCTGGAGTAGCGTTGTTACTCAGCGCTTAATTGATCGACTAAAAAAAGCAGTTGATTACACAGTCACCTCACCTGGTTTCTTGAGTCCAAACTGGTTGTTGATATTCAGGTAAAACAAAAACCAACACGCCCTGCAGTCCTCCCTTACCAGGGTTGGGGAGACCTGGGGCCATATGTACAAAGATTCGAAGAGGAGTGCTGATCTAGGATCAGTTTAGCCTTTTCGCTCATAATGGATATGGTTAGGATATGGACAGGGGAAACCTGATCCTAGATCAGCATTCCTACTCCTAGAATCTTTGTACATATGGTCCCTGATATAGACTTTTAAGAAGTTGAAGTCTCACTTTTTGTTGCGTTGTTTCTCACACAACTTTCCTTTATAATGTCAGTGACAACTGAGTCTGTAATGTTGTGCAAGGACTGACAAGATATGAAACCTTATTCAGATATGAATAGTCTGTTACTATGTGGTCCCTGACTGACCCAGAGGGTTCAGAGGTTCTGAAACACAGACCATTTTCATTCAGCGGTGGCTCTGAATGGTGCGCAACAGCTCGCACGACAGAATCGACGTGAATGTGGCCGAAACGGAAGTGCGGGTTGGCCAAATTTGAGCGTCGAATTTGGCTGGCTGCTGGGACTACTGGGTAAACAGTCTTCTCATTCTACATCCTTCTTAACTCTAAACTTAGATGGTGTATTATGCTACCACCTGTTCTGGAGTGTAACAATTCATTTACATTGCCTTACTTTAGCAGACGTTCTTCTCAATAGCGACAGTTTACATTGCATTACATACAATCAATGTATAAGGGTATAATGGCAGTGGCCACCTGGGAATCGAACCTGCGACTTTTGCATTACGAGTCCAGTTCTCTGGCCATTATACGACACTGATCACAGTCTACGACATGCATGCAGTCTTCCTGAAAGCATGAGAAGCACAAACGCTCTAAAGTCCATGGACATTCGCGTGTCACTGGGCGCAGGAAGCACACACCAGCTTTGCGACAATTACCTTCCTGCTGAACCTGACCGACACTCAGATAAGTTGAGACTGCAGGCTGGAGGAGAGGCCTAGGTGACAGTGCAGAGGTGAAGGAGAAAACTCACCGTCACTCCTTCATGCTTCGACACTGTACAGCACAACTTACCATTCCTAATGACATTCCCGAGCAACAACCCCCCATGTCACGGTTTGCTAGCTTTCCAAACTTCAGGTTGTGACAAAGAAATGCTAGGTTAAAAACAGGGCCTGGCTTTTCAAAAGGCATTTGCGACAAAAGAGAAAGAAACAAAAAAAACAACGATCTCTTAAGTTTGGCTCCATTAGGTCAATGGCACAACCTTTCATTGTATCTCCCAGCAATTTAGCGCACGGTCTGTAATCATCGCAAACTTGACTTGTGAGGTAGGCCGTTTCTTTTACAGTTTACATGAAAAGTGCAGGTTGTGACTCGTTCCAAAAATACACCTTTTTTCCCTCGCTGCTTTTTTTCTCTTCTTCTTCATGTTGCACCTGTGTGAGCTCCAAATGAATTAAGTCTGTCTAAGTCAAATTTTCATTGGTGCGTTCAACTAATTAACTCCAGCTTGCTTTTGGAAGTGCGCCTTTTCATCTCAGTTAAGTCACACCGATATATAATTTAATATTTTTGTGGGTTTCTCTGCTTTAATTGACAATGAAGTCATAAAGGCTGGCGTGATTCATACTCTCAAGCGTCACCAGGACAAAATAAATGCTATTCGGTAAGAGAGAATGATTCAACTCTGTTGTATAGCCAAGACCAGGTGCATCATTGAAAGTATACCATATATAAAGAAGAAATCATAATGAAGACTTATAAATGCTCTTAATTTGGTGGATGCATAAAAATATTGGGGATTCCTTTTACCTCGATTCAGGCTGTTTGTTAGGGTTAGGGTTACAGGTTAAATGAACAAATTCCACAGCACTTGATTCAGCGTAGTACACGACAGGGATTCAGCAGGTGCTCTTCTCCAGAGCGACTTACACCATGTACATTTCTTTACATACAATCCATTCTTACAGCTGGGTATTTACTGAAGCAGTTCGGGTTAAGTGCCTCGCTCAAGGGTCAAGTGCAGCACCCGGGAATCGAACCTGCAACCTTTGTGTTTTAAGCCGAGTTTATACATGCAAAATATACTGAGCACTGCAGATTTATGTGACAGAAGTTCAGCGGTTTATTTATGAGCAAATTAAACGTGCAGAGCTCTGTATATGTATGCCAGTGGACGGGCGACACTGTGAGTGGATCAGAGACACTGTGAGCGGATGAGAGTGAGCAAGTGGGTGAGAGACACT
Organism: Aldrovandia affinis; assembly: GCA_029706075.1. NCBI lineage: Eukaryota > Metazoa > Chordata > Actinopteri > Notacanthiformes > Halosauridae > Aldrovandia > Aldrovandia affinis. The sequence goes on along the minus strand of JAINUG010000028.1, from coordinate 7,082,352 downwards.
GTGAGTGGATATAAGCGAGAGAGCTGAGCAGCGCACCTGTGCATGGTTTCCACGGGCCGGCCAAGCCCTCGCTGATCCAAGAGGCGAGGAGCAGACCGACGAGCAGCAGCGTCGACATCAGGGGTCCCTCTCACACAGGAACCCTGACTGATCCGAAAACGCACCCAACCTCACGCTGGCCCTCATCTTCACCCACGCACCCACATGTCACTCCTGTGGGCCAGCAGCCCTGCTCGGGCCGGGGGGTGTGGGGGAAGGGGGTGGCAGTGGTTCTTTAGCAGTTAGCAAGCAGCCCCCTCCTGGGGATGGACCTCAGCAGAAAGGAGGAGAAGCATCTCACAAAAACAGGACAGCGTCCCAGCGCTTGGAGTTTGTATTTACCGTTTGCTCACCCCTTTTTTTGCACACCAGGCCAATCCTGACGATTATCTAGCCTCTAAGCCACGGGTTTAAGCGGCCATAAATTGGCTTGCATTTTATGCTGTCCGTTTATTTGGGCTCCAGGAGTACTCTTCTCACAGGGCCAAAATCTTTGCTGTTGTTGTTTTTTTCAGGTGTGACGTAAAATTCGGATTCAGTCTTTCTTCCAAAATCCAGATTTGGGTGAACGAGCCCGGTGGCTGGTGATCTCTTTCCGACCCTCCGCTGCGTGTGAGAGAGAGAGCGAGGCAGCGCGACTTCACTCAGGTGTGATCGGGAGGGAGAGGTGCAGGAGTCCCAGCAGACATTTAAATGAGAATCAGTCAGCTGTGGAGAGGAGGGGCTCCAGCACAGAGGGAGGGAGAGAGGGAGGGAGGGAGGGAGGGAAGGGGGGTAGGAAAGCAAGGTGAGTTTCACACAGGTTTTTCCCCCTTTTTTAATCGCTCGGTTTCCCATCCCCTCTCTCAGATGGGAGGAATTTCCCCCCAACTGAGAGCGGAGCTGTCCTGGGTGAGCTCTCTGCTGACCTGAAGTGTTCGCTCTCCACCCCCCCACCCCCCCCCCCCCCCAACACTTCACCACAGACACGGCCCATCATGTCAAGCATCTCTGGATCTAATGTTCTGAAAGCCACTGGGCTCCAAGTCTAGACACCATATTATGGCACTTATTTGCCTGGCAGCGGCCCTTGTCCAGCTTAAACACAGTTCATGCTTCACATGTTTGCCTATGCAAAGGGTTATTCGCTGAAGTAATTGCTCAAGGGTCCAAGGGCAGTTCCCCACCTGGGACTTGAACCCATAAACTTGCGGAAAGTGTATGGCAGATGTCAAAGCTCACTCTCGGCACCTGATGTGCGTGTAATTACACGCTGGCCAAAATAAAACACGGAATGAGAAATATGAGAAGGAGATTTTTCGGTAGCACACTCCTAAAGATCGGCATCTTAACAAGCTTGTCATCTGTGCGAACAATGAAGTGTTTGTTATGATCCTGTACCTGTTTAGCAGATGCCCTTGCCAAGAGTGACTAACATAACACACGTGTGTGCAGCTGGATCTTGACTAAAGCGATTCAGGTAATTCAGCAATTCAAGCTCGCTAGCTTTTTTGAAGGGAAAAACAACAACGCCTGACATGGAAGTTGAACCTGCAACGGCCTGGTAACAAGCCAAGTTCCTTAACCACAATGCAATAATGCCCTAGAGTACACTATCATACCTAGGTGAACAGCTATAGGTGTAGTAGTGTGAGTGTAGAGGGGGAACTCCCTGCACATTAATCTCCCTCTTCATCTTCCACCTGCCATAACCGGGGGGCTCGCTCGTTCATGTTGTGATCGGCGCGCCTTTGGGTGACACCGCCTAGCCAGCGTCTGGTCTGGGCCGCCTCTGCCGCCGCGCGGTGCTCAGTCGACGTTCGCTGGGACGCCGTGGCGACGTTGTCGCATTAGAGGCGCAGATCCCACTTCAAGCGAGAGGGTAAACAGAGACAGCCAGAGGATGGGGCTTAGAGCAAATCTCCCCCATTACGCCACGGTCGGCCGTTCCTGGATCAAACCTCGTTGCTGCGAAGCCCCGCGAATGGGGGGGGGGGCCGGCGCCATAACAACCAGAAACAAACGTAGAGGTTTGGGGGAACACTGCAGGCCTGGCCCAATCCGCATCGTGGAACCTGCTTTACCTTTGCCTTCAAAAGCTCCCCCAGCTTCAAAGCTCTCCTGGCAGGTAGCTGGGTTGCAGTGAACAGCAGACAGAGGTGTAATTATGTGTGAGACCCAGGGCTCAGGTTGTGATCAGAATGCAATATGGGGGGGGGTGTTTACCCTCTGTCTCCACACCCTCGGCAATCCCCGGCCCCAACATTAGCATTGGCACAGTTCCAAATTCACATCCGTCAGTGTCAAACCAAAATAACAAGCTAATTTTCAACCTTCTCAATCCTATTTAATGAACGTGTCTTTGTGTATGTGAGTGTGTGATGTGATCTGTGTATGTGTGTATGTGTGTGTGTGTGAGTGTCTGTGTGTGAGAGTGTATAACTCCTGTTTTATAGGTTTTCATATCCCTGGAGGCAATGTAGAGACCATGCTGAATGACCACACATTATTTCCCCATGCTGCCAGCTAAGGTTTGGCTCTGTGTCTGGTAATGACCTTGTAAAACAAATCTTCAGTACTTAATCCTAGCTGGAGGAAATGTGCTTTTGCGGCCCACCTCTGCTCACCTGACAGTTATCCTTCATTACCTGTGACATGGAGTGGGGTTAGACAGGTGAACACCTGATGTGGATTACTTTCATGTGTACTTGGGTTGATAAGGGACTTCCTTGCTCCCAAAGAAAGCTGTCAGTCACTTTGATTGATTGAAATCCACGACTACACATCAAGAGTGGATAACTTGCCAGTATCAAAGTGACTTCTACAACGAATAGGACAACTGATATCACAACTGACAACAGACCACCATAAAGACTGTTTCAGGACACACGCATATCAGGAATTCTGCCCATTATAACTTTGTATAGCAAGAAAGCATTTAAGTCCCAGTGTACGTAGTATCTCACATAGACCTTGTTGTTCTGAACACGTGTGTCAAGTCAAAGGTGTTCAAATAGTAAAAGAAAATCAAAATATATACATATGATTTCAGTGTCATGGATTAGAAATTTTCACAGAAGTCTTGCCGTTTCATTTTGGTTTGGATATCCAGACAGAACCACATCCAAAGTTCCAAAGTTCATCACAGTCGTGGTGGTGCTTTGGATTCTAGTGGATGCCATATAAGCCCACTCACCTAATAACTCCCAGTTTAGTATTTACAGTACGGAATGTATTCAAGTACCCCGAAACAAGAGAAACAACCATTTTCACACAGAAGCAGTTTGTTTTGTCTTCTTAGAGAAAAAGACAAATACCTCGATAAGTACCTGCCCTCAACCCGTTCCAAAATATGCTCTTATCCTCGAGTTCCTGCTGATTCTCCTCTCTGTGTACAACCATGCCCTCCTTCCACCCCTCCTTCACATTGTTTTGTCTTCTATCTCTGTGTCCTTTCAGGGGAATTCAGCTCTATCTAAACTTCCAGCGGGTTCTGTGATGGTGTTAGATGCAGCCTAAAAGACAATCGGCTACCTGAGGAAGGCAAGGACGTAGTGCGGAAGCAGGTGGGTTGTGGGTTAAGGAGATTCAAAGTGGAGCAGCACCCACTGAAAGCGTGTGTGTGCGCTTGTGTGTGTGTGTGTGTGTGAGTAGGTGTGTGTGTTTGTGCATGTTTGTGTGCAGGTGTGTATGTGTGTGTGTGTGTGTGTGTGTATGTGTTTGTGTGTAGGTGTGTTTGTGTGTGCGTGTGCATGTGTGTATGTGTGTGTGTGTGTGTGTGTGCATTTGTGTGTGTGTTTGTGTGTACGTGTTTGTGTGTGTGGGTGCATGGGTGTGTGTGTGTGTGTGTGTGTGTGGAGGAGGGGGCGGGGCAGGAGGTCGTAGAGTCAGTAGTGTAACTTCAAACATTTGACACCACAGAGGCCTGCTCCCAGGTTAAGAAGCTTGACCCTGCCTGGGTGGTGGAGGGAGATGAGCCTCTGGCAACAAAGATCAACTTGAAATGAACTCATTGCCTGTGTCCATGGTTACTCCTGCAAGGCGGATGGGTGTGGCCCAGGTTGTGATATGATCAGTGGACATTTGGGAACACAGGCCAGAAAAGGTTTCTGTAAGTGGATCTTGGCTCCATCAACTGCCAATGAAAAGTCGAATTCAGGTAAGTGATATATATATTTTATTCCTTAAAGGCCTGGAATGGCAAATGTAAATGAGGAGAAACCACTATTATTTTTGTTTGTTTAACCCAGGGGTATCTGGGTTAAACAAACCTTTTTTGTTTCCTTTCGATCGGCAGAACAATTTAGGCCTCGGACACAAGGCGTGCGTACTATTTAATCAATGATCAATGACTTAAATTAACACACCTAACAATCCAGGAGACACTGCAGCAATGGAGTCTGACACCACTGGTTTTACCTGTTCGGGAATGCAAGCGCTTTTTATGACAACCTGTGACTTCCACACCTCGTATGTTACGCGGTCACTCCTGTCGAGGTGGTTTCAGCACTCTTTATTTGCAGAACCTTTGATGTGCCTTCTCCTTTGTTTGAGAAAATCATCTCTACAGACGGTGTCAGCTTAGAATCATCTTTCTCCCCGCGCGTAGACAACGGCCAGGAACATTTCCCCTCCGCTGTTCATTTACCTCACCGGGGGTGTGTGGACTGCGCACCAGGTGCGGAGGGCAACCCAATGGGATGGAGAGACTGCGAACCGCAAAGCGTCTGCTATCAAAGCAACAGGCGTTCAATTAATCAAAGCCCAAAGTAATTTGATGACTGAAATGTGAAATGGTTTCAACCAGGGGAACGTGTTTTTACAGGTCGGCACTGTAGATGATTTATGGAGAACTTTGTTATTCCATAAATTATTACTGGCTTCACGTGCATTTGCATAGTCTGGATCAATCACCCGCCCCTGTGGAAGATACATCCGTGATATAATTACAGGATCTGACATGGCGTGTGAAAAGGGGGAGAGTGGTGGAATTGGGATGGAAACCACAGAGCTTCATATAACTTCAAGAGTGTCCTGTGGTGTGTGGGTGTGTGTTTTAAGAGCTAGATCAAGATGCATTCATCTGAAGAATCTGAAGGATTGAAAAATCCGAAGGACCGCGATAACTCAGTGATGGAACTGAATCTGCCCTACGGGAGGTAGAGCATTCTTGCCTCAAGGAGAGATTTTGGTGAGCTGTCCCTGGCATGGGCACTGGCAGTGCTGGCCACTCTACAGCAGGGATCCCAAACCCTGGTCCCTGCAGGGCCACGGCGGGTGTGCTGGTTTTCATTGTTACTCAGCACTTAATTGATCAATTAAAGCAGTCAATTACACAGTCAGCGCACCTCACCTAGCCTCTCGGGGCCAAACTGGTCGCTGATTTTAACGTGAAAACAAAAGCCAGCGGAGGCTGTGGCTCTCCAGGACCAGGGTTGGGGGGAGCCCTGCTCTGCAGGACACTGCACACCCCCGCGCCGATGCTCCTTCGCTGCGCGGGGCTACTTCTGGTGAAGTGAGCCACACTTTGATTTATGTTTACGTTTCGTAATCGGCACGGGGAGGAATTCGGGAACATGTTTGGACAGGGAAATAAATGATCCCAATCCACCCTGTCACTGCAGAGAAAGCCATCCCCTGCGCTGACACTCTGAGCACCCAGCCAGCACCTGACGCTGGCTCCGTGCCACTGCCGTGCGAGTCGTCTTCCACCACGTCGCATTTACATGTAGGCATTTGGCAGACACATTTGTCCAAAACAACTTACGAAGCCACAATGGCGGAAGACAAACACAGAGCGCAAATGACAAGGGTGACCCAGAATGGCATCACTATAGATATTTAGGGCAAAGGTGATCTCACTCAGCCACCACACGGGCGAATAAAATGAGATATTAAGTCAACGAATACAGTACGCACAGTGATGCCTCGAGGATGAGGGTTAAAACGCGGTCACATGTCTCTCGAGTCGCATGGTCGGGAATTTTCATAGACCCTATGCAGGCATGATACCTACCAATTATGACGTTATAAATATAACAGAAATAATGACACCTGAGGATTTCAACACACTACTAGGCCCACACTCCTACAATCGCACTACGAACTTGCTCCTTAACACTGAGAGATAAAAGCAAGTGAGGAGTTGGTTTTTCTATTGCAAGACATTTCGGCCACTGCCAGACTCATGTTGTGCAAGTAAGGGGATGTGCCCAATGAATTTAAGGACACAATGCAGTGCTGTTAGAATGCAGTTGGGCCTGTGTCTTCTTCAAGATGACATCCGTGCACCAGATGTCCTGTCGCTCCTCTCCGGGGTGCCCACCTCACCCCCTCCCCTGCCCCGCCCTCGGGTGACCTCATCTTATCCTGACAGAAGTGCTCTCCTTCCCATGGTCTCCCGCCTCGCACGGAGGGAGACGAAAAACAAACACACCGCATTCCCTCGTTCCCTTTCTGCAATTCCACCGCGTCCATGTCTGCAATCAGGGCGCAAAACACAGTAATCTCCTTGGGTCGGTTTGCGCCGTGCCTCGGCGTCACGTCTGTGCCTGAGGGCCCGTCCAGGCTCACTGACTGCCCAATCTAACCACATCTGAAAGAGTGGTGTAATTGCTGGGCGGCTGCCGTGACACCCTGTAATCTCCCTCCGGGCGACAGTCAGCCCCAGTCATTCTGTCGGGTCAGTCCCCTCTCTCACCCTGCCGGAGCGGTGCGGCCTCAACCGCTCATTAGCGCCGCACGCTAACCCCTCTCACCTCCGCCTGAGAATGACCAGGGACGATGACATCATACCCAGGTCAGCCAATCGACGGCCCGTAATATTATGTATTGTGATTATGATTGTGATGATGGTGAGTATTTGTTTTTGGTGTTGTTATTATTATCATTATTATTATTAATAATAATAATAATAATAATAATTAATAATGACTGATCACTCCAGATCCAGTTACCCCGTATCTCAGTTTGGAGTTTGTACTGTGTGAAAGTGTGGCCATTGTGTATGGACGCACAAAGGGTCAGCAGGCAGAGCGTTATCCAGTGTACCACCCCCTCCTGTCCTCACCTCCATTCTGTGTCTCCTCTCATTACTCACAGCAGCCATTCAGCACAGCGTGTGTTTACTGCTCTCCCGCTGAGCCCAAGGCATGCTTCTAACTAGTCTGACAAGGGGTGATCTTACGTTCACACATTCAATTGCTCCCAAAATTGAATATTTTTGCAACTGAACCCAGTTTTTTCCCCTCAAGCAATGTATGAAACCCCAGCTGTGTAAATAAGGACTCTCTGCAAAGAGAGATAGAGGTAACTGCCAAAATAAAGGCAACACTTGACTAAATGAGGGATCTTTTAAATGGGTGCAGTACCGAGAGTGTCCATCGGGTGCCACGGCCGGTACCGACAGACACCCCCCTTTATTTAGGCAGTTAACTGTATGTTTACCCTCACACTTTATAGAATATAGGCTAGTCATTCTTTATGAAATGCAGTCGTTCCAAACATAGGATTACTTGGTATCGTCGGGTTTTCTCACAATGGCTGGGGTGCAGGGTGAGAGATGGAACCCTTGAGCTCTTGCCTTCTGCCCCGTCTGTCTCGGGCAAGATACTCACTGACTAGGACACTGAACGCTGAGCGCCCCCCACTCCAGACGGAACTGCACCGCTCTGCACTGGTCTCATACCAGTTGCTAAAGCCAAAATACAACCAGAGAAAAAAAATATTGTATTTATTGTTTCTCTGCTCCCACAGACAGTTTCAATGTACAACGTTTCGACCGCAACAGGTCTGTCAGGTACAACAACCAAATGAAGTTGTGCATTGTGCGACTCTTAACTCGTGACTACTCATTCGTGATTCAAAATGCTGTTATTTAAATGAACAGCCTGCCTTAACCAAATGTATTTGCTTTTGCCAGTGGAAATATGGAAGGGTGGCTTGAATAGAGGACGCCAGAAGTGAAATTAGCTCGATTGAGCACAGTCACTGGAATGACCGTTTACCAGCTGCCAGTGCCCAAAGTGCCATTTGAAAGTGTGGTTTACAGTCACCACTCCAGCACGACGCAGCAAACGCATTTCATAAGCGGGCGAACATCCCGACTTCGGTTCGCAAGCTACAGCCGAGCTCCAGGAGAGACTGCGTCACCCGTTCCCGATGTTCCTGTAACGCAGCCGCACACAAAGGGCCTTTTCTCTGCCCTGTTAATAGGACGCAGCGACAGATGAAAGAGATCAATCAGCCTGAGAGCCCCACTCCTGCGGAATCAAAGTGCAGCGCGCGGTTTTATCTGCCATCGCAGAAACGCCGCCGATGGTATCTCACGGCCACTGCGTGCTCCTTCTGCCAGGCTTGGGACAGGCATCTGCGCCCCCACCCCCCCACCATCTGATAACCCCAACCCACTTCTCGTACCCGTCAGGCCCAGCTGGCCGATAACGCCGCAAACAGGAAGTGCTTTATCAGTGCCCATTTCCCTAAGCACACAACCCGTCTTCATGGTGCCAAGTGCTCCAACATGCCCGCGAGAGAGAAGTTTTACAGTTACAAATAACCGCAAAGTCTCTCTGTGGGCATGAGGGTGGTGGGCGTCGTTGTGGCGGAGAGACTGGAGGACTTCAGGCCAGGAGCGATGCTCTAAACCTACCGAACCACTTGGCTCACACACTGCCGAGCTTCATGCTGGTCCTTTCACAGAGACATACAGCGATGTTTCACTAACTCTCAGCAAGGTTCTTTAAAATAGAAATATTGCACTAAGACCTTTTTTTCTTATAGTTTCTTATAAAACGCGACAGAGAGACATTGAGGGTTTTTATCACAAGCACAGATATTAGCACGGGGCTGCGGTTGCTTCTCAGTATTGCATAGAAAGGCCGCGTTTGAAAACACATGAAGGACTGCTTAAGTGAAGCGTGAGCGCACTTTGCAGAAGGGGGTCAATGCTATAATTCCCACCTGCACGTATCAAATAACACTATGTTTAGGATGAAGGGGGTGAGAGTGGAGTGAAAAAAGAAAAGAAAAAGAACGAAAAAAAAGTCGGAATGCCCTTGCTACCTCTATCATTACCGGCACCTTTAAGGAGTGTGTCAATATCCCATAAAGGCCTTGATGTGGGCCTTTGTAATCATTCACCTGCGATCATGAAAGCCGTCATTCATCCAGCCGAGCTAAACGCGCTATCACTGCTTGGATCCATTAGGCAGCATCGCAGTGGGATTAGCGGCGTGGAGTGCAGGCGGGGGCGCACACTGAAGCTCAAGCTCCCGGTCCACCACGTGACGTCCTGACACTGCAGTTTTACCTTCGGGGCGAAGCGCCTCACGTGCATGTTGTTTTGGTGGATTGTTGAAATGCTGCACACGCAGACACACCGAGGGAAAAAAGATCCTAGGTTCCCAGTTCTTTTCACAACACATGCTGAACATGGATATAGCACTGCCACATGCTACAGAACATACTTTGTTCTCGTCCTGCGTACGCTGGAGGTTTACTGTTAGGCTGGAACACTGAACATTCGTTTGGAGGTTGGGGGTCGGGGTCAGTCTGATGTAAAACTTGTTAGAGGAAAAGGTGAATTACTGTGAAGATATTGACGCGAGAAAAACATACTTGGTAGCCATATGAAGTGGCAGTGTCAATGCATCTGTGGCCGCAAAATATATATTCATATGTGAATATATGTTTCATACAGAGCAAAGTCTATTTGAGAAACGAAACTCGGGTGAACTATTGGGCTGAAATCTACAACTGTGATACAGTATCGTGTACACTGTACAGTAGAGTATAGAACAGTGATACTCAATCTCCTCCTTTGGATGCCAAATGCCATACCGCCTCCCAGTAACAGGTTCATGTCTCCTCTCCTACTATCATACACAGACTGGCAAGAAGGCTAATTCACCCAGCGTTGGTGCGGACTGCGGAGTGCTCTAAGTTTAATGTAGGGGATGGGCACACAGTGTGGCACACAAACGCACACATACATCTCACTATTTTTTCAACACAGCAGCAGGCCTACCTGTCTACAGAGAAACACCTTCATTACTCCCCCTGCTCCATGCTATAGAACGGAATTCGCTCTGCACTGAAGTATAATTTTTCTCTCTGCTCTGCTGCATGAAAACCCCTGGGGTTCCACTCATTCATTATTGCCACTGAACCCGTGGATGTCAGAAGCGTCCTCACAGACCTGAGAGTACAGCTGCAAAGCCCTATGGCGGGGTTAACTCAAATCACGGTCCCCGTGGGCCGACACTGCTGTTTTTCCACATTCCCTTTGCCTGGGATTCAGGTGTGAAGACACTCTGGCCAATCATTTGCACTAATTGTTCAATTAACTACCTGTGAGAAAGGAAAACCAGGACCGAATTTGGATTCGTGGGCCTGATTTTAGGAACCCTGCCCTATGGGTATGAAGGGCAAAACGAAACATGCTCCGGTTTCCAGTACCAGCTACATCTCCTGGTTTTCACATTATCTCCACTACCATGAACAGTCTATTCACGGAAGAGGCCACTGCAAGACCACTTTAATTCCAACCCAGAAAAGGCTTTGTTATTTTTCTGAAACTGAGGCCACACTGAACACTCTACACAAGGTGACCAAGTTCAAAGACATGAAGATCAAAGGAAAAGACTTGGATTTCTCAGCCACTCCTCAAAACAACCCTCATTGTTTCTTTTAAGAATAGACTTTCGTTGACTTTATATTGTGGCGTTTCGCCCTGCAGTGCAATACATTGCCTTTTAAATCCAGCGTGTACACATTAAACGTAACCCAAGCCAGATCGTTCACAAAGCAATGAATAAACTCCATTCTTGTCCCGATTGAGTTCACTGTACAATTCAAGAACTTCACTGAATTCTTCTTGCTAACAGCAACATCTAACAAGTCAGTTGTCCACCGTCAATCAGTCACTCCTGCATTATAGGGGGAGATTAAACATCAGCAAATCAATCCATCGCTTCTGCCATCTAATTTCCTTAACAGCTCGAACTCTGGCCGCAACATGAAGGAAAGTTGTTCAGCATCTTCCTTGTTTTGACAGGCAATAATCGGCACTTAAAACAAATCTCTATCAGATTGATTAAACCGATCGACCCGTCACCGTTGGTGCACCGCAGCTGACAACAAGGACATCCGTTAATTATCTCTGTAATCTGAAATCCGATATGAGTGGCCCCTCGTTTCATAACCCTTCTCCACCCAATCTTTTTTTTTTAACCCGTTTGATGTGCATTGTGACCCAACGTTTATTCTTCTGCCGAAAGGCACAGGCTTGTCTGAGGCCTTTGATTCTGGAAATATATTTTTAGTAGTAACTGCTGTTCCGAAGAGTGCAGCGTGGACAGTTTCTCGGCGATGTGTAAATAGCAGCAATTAAGCCCCGAGGAATTCTCTAGCAGGAATGCCCGCATTTTAGCTTTTTCCCAGGAGGATCCTTAAGAAAGAGCCCGGGGAGCTAAATTGCAAATTGCAGACTAGCAAAGGGAACACAATTACAGATAACTCAAAGCATTGACGACACATTAGTGAAGCAGTCTGAAAAACGCGGCGTCACAGGTGAGTGCATGCGTGTGAGCGGGCGCTCCCGGTAATAACAGTCTATTCCTGCTGCGAAAACAAAACAATAACTTGTTTGAAAGCAATGCCTTGGAATCAGGCTCACTTGGCTGGCTCTATTAAATAATTACATTTACAGTGCAATTTGTTCGAAGCGTTTTAAAAGTAACGTGGGGTATGAGTGTAGGTATTCCAACAGCATAATATCCAGATAAGCATTTATGTTGAGGGTATTGTAACAGAATGTTGTGCTAACCCGACCAGTGAATCTGTTTTATGTTCAATTTGTTATAAACTGAATTCTGAATTATACAGTTTGCACAAACTACTCATACAATAAAACGTATTCCCTTTCAGTGTAGAATTCTGATTGTGCTAAATCTCCAAATAAGGACAGGTGCATACATTAAAACGAATAATCTGCGTGTGTTCAATTTTCAATGCTATAAAAAAAATTCAAACGTACAAACAGCACCCCCTGGTGGAGCAGGACTGGAACACGCGCAGATAAAATGCATGTGCATAAATGTTACTTAAATTCAGTCCAATTATGACGTAAAGTCATGTTTGGGTGATGTCATAATATTACGGAGAGCTTTTGTCCTGGAAATGCAGGAGTGTTTTGAAGTTTGAAAAACAATGAATTTGCTCTAATATATTAGTTACAGCAGAGATTATTGATCTGGAATCTCTGGTTACAGCTTCTGTAACGGAGTTGGTTCCGCCCGCTGAGCTAAAGACTCAAGTCACTCTTATAGATGTCACATGCTGTAGCGGACGCTCCAAACTTCCTCCAAGCTACCAAATCCTATCGCTCAGATTGGATATTGTTTACCATTCAAGTTCAAGTGATCCTAACATTGGCTGGTGCAAACTTATGATAGGACAACTAATGTAACGAGGATAACGTGTTACATTCCTTTTACCGGCTGAGCTTACTCATACTGCTCTCGTGCAACGGGTCGGGGACAATCCATGGCACACTGTGGTCAATTGTTCACTGCCCGGCAGGCTATATTCGGCACTGGCATCGTCGGAATTCCAGGATTCTCCACCACATCCAGGAGCTTATCACAGACCGCTAAGCAGTGTTTTAACCTTACACCCCAGCCACACCCTTCCGCTCCGCCTCCTCTGGCAAACTGACTGTCCCATCCCTCTGGGCGCCCGGCAGCCGCTCCTCGCGGTCTCGCCTCTTCTCTGTCTTGACCCCTCGGTGGTGGAACGACCTTCCGCAAACGGTCAGGACCGCGGAATCACTTGCGATCTTCCGCAAGAGACTCAAAACCCACCTTTTCAGACTCCACTACCACTGTATTCTGTACATCTAGCCAATTGTCATTACCACTGCCGACCTGCTAAACACTTCTTGTAGGCTATATGTATCCCTGCCTTCTCATTTAATAATACAAATAAAAATAATAATTACTAACCTTTTCCTTCGCAGTGTTACAGGCTGGGGTTCCGCCAGAGATTTTGGGCCCCATGAAAACGTATGATGCTGGGCCCCCCTCAGGTTGCGTAATGTTCTAATAATTTTGTAGGGCCCCCCTCTCAGTCACGGGCCCTTAGAATCATCCTACATTTTCATGGCAATACGGAGCCACTGGTTACAGGTATGGTATGCAGCTGCCTACAACGATGTCTATCGCTGCATTACTGCACTGATCTCGTGCGCAAACTATGATTGTTCCTACCATGTATTAATGCACATCTTGTAAGTCACTCTGGATAAGAGCGTCTGCTAAATGCTTAAAATGTAGCCTAAATGTAAAATGTAACAGGACAAACCTCGCGGCGGCCCCCAAACGAAAGGCTTTTTGAGATTTGGCTCATGGACTACGGCTCTTTATCGCTGTCTCGGGTTTCTCCTTTCAACTTTCAAGAGCCCGAAAGTGCACGAGCAACGCTGCGAGACCTGAACCCGGTCCTGGCACAGCCAGCTGAGCAGATGAGCTCCTCATTACCGGATCAGAGCCATAGACACTGCGCCGTGTCTCCAAAGCCTGCAGGTGATCACTGAGGATTTAAAGACTTCAAGTGATCCACGGGGGATTTCCCACACAGTGTGCAAACACATCCAACTGCCAAGATGTCCAGGGGTTGTTTCAATCTGCAACTTAACAGAGAGAACCCGCAGTTTATGCATTACGTATCGTGATATTCGTTCGAGGCGTTGATACTTAAAATCTTTAATATAATAATATATGCCATTTAGCAGGCGCTATATCCAAAGCGACTTACACTAGTGATGGTATACATGTTTCAGTAGCTATATGTGCTCCCAGTGGGAATTGAACCCACAACCTAAGCGTTGCCAACGCTGTGCTCTACCAATTGAGCCACACCGAACCACCTGTCCTTAACTTTTTAGACGACAAAGTTAAGTTAAGAAAAAGGTGTTAAGAAAAATACAACTTTATTTGCAAGAAAATGGGGATTCAAATATGTATTTTTAAACACAAACCGTAGTGAAGACCAAAGGAAGGGAAGGAGACAGGTAAGACGAATCAGGGTCAATTACATCAAAGCAGTCTTTTCAAAGAAATTGTCTTCATTGACGGGACCTGTTCAAATGCAAAAGAGATGGGGGGGGGATTACAGATGCAGTCAGAGTGTGTTTGAAGCACAACAAAGGGCACGTGTTCATTGAAGGAGTTGATTGAGCATGACATCACATGATTTACAAACGCTCACATGCACACAGACGTACAATGTTAAACGTCAACAGTGTACTGTATACCGTCCAGCATGCTTCAGAAGTACCATTCATGCAAACAGGAAATTAAACCCAAGGCCCGTGGTTCACTTCTCTTTGCCTTACTCCACAAGTTCCACAGTACCATTGCCAGCGCCACAATTTACAGCCACGATTGTACACTTTCGAGAACAGGGAGATCAAGGTTTCATTAGATCATTGGTTCCCGAACTGTTGGTCGGGACCCACTGGTGGATCAAAAAAGGGGTTGAGGTGGATCCGGCTAGTTACAGTATATATGCAGTTGTTTTGACCTTTAAAGTCTGTATTTTAACACGTTAGGCAATATTTTAAAATGGGGTGGGTCACAGAAAATGTATTTACTCATTAAGTGGGACCTGGGATTCTCAGAAGGTTTGGGAAACATGACGACTGTTGCAACAGCTCCCCCTTGGGACCTACCAGATATCTACATTTACGTTTACATTTTAGGCATTTTGCAGACGCTCTCATCCAGAGCGACTTACACAGTTTACATTTCTTTTACATACAATCCATTTACACAGCTGGATGTTTTTACTGAAGCAATTCAGGTTAAGTACCTTGCTCAAGGGTACAACAGCAGTGCCCCACCTGGGAGTTGAACCTGCAACCTCTGAGTTACAAGCCCAGCTTCCTAACCATTACACTACACTGCCAGCCTACAGGTTACCAGTTGTCAGTGAGAGGAGCGCACTAGCATTGACTGGAGCACTCGTAATATATATGAAAAGGTCATTTCAAGGCTTGGTACAATATGACCAAACTGGAATTTATGAGGGGTCGGTTTGCCACTGACGGCATTAGTCTGCGTGTGACAGGCGCGGACACCACTGAGACAGTGTCCTGTGCAGTGCTTTCATTGGGGTGGTGTAGGCCAGTGTTTCTCAATCCATTCCCACAAGGCACACTGCCCTGCATGTTTTCATTCCAACCACCACTTAATCACGCTCAAGTGATCATTAACGTACGACCGATGCAGATGATAGGTTGGGAGCGGAGGTTAGAATGAAAACATGCAGGGCAGTATACCCTGTAGGAATGTATTGAGAAACACTGGTGTCGGCAACCCTGGTCCTTGAGTGCCAGACACGTTTCTGGTTTCTGCTCCATCCGAACACCTGACTACATAACTGGATTAATTGTTAGGCTTAATGGATGCAGGTGACCATGTGCTGGAGGTTTGATGTGCTGAATATTCAGGTTCAGACTCCTAATAATGGATCAAACTGTAGTCGAGCTCGGACGGAACAAAAACCAGAAACGTCTCCGGCACTCCAGGACCGGGGTTGCCTACCCCAGCCTTTTTTAGTTTGGCTCCTCCTCGATTGAATGTAACATTGCCGACAGTGACCAGGAAGGATGGATGCACTCAAGGGTAATCCCTGTATAATTGTGCGATAGCAACTCCTCTGGCTGATCAGGCGCCTGTTGTCTACCTGTGCCAGGTGTGTAACATTGTCCCACTGGCGCAATAACTGCCCAGCTCAGCTGGTGGATATTAAGCAGTGACACCAGTGACGAGCGGAGCTCCGCTGGCCGGAGCCAAACATAAAGCGCAAAGCTTCTGTCGCTGTCATCATGGTGTCCTGCTTGAATGGCCGTCCGTGGAGCCAACAACGTAACCACAGCACGACGTGCTGCTTCTTCATCTGCCAATGAAGCGTCAAATAGCATCTGTCTTTGATCATCCCCTGAGATGAAGGGCAAGGGTGGGACCCTTTCCTCCCCACCAGACTTTTCTGAGGACTGAGTAGCTACGCAGAGAAGGGGTTTATGGGTAACCGTAGCCCGCAGAGGCTCGCAGAGGAGCCGACGTGCACACCTCCAAAATTTCAACAATGCATCGCGCGTAGCTGTGGTCATGTGCGTCAAACAAACGCTGATTGGTTGAGCAGGGAAGTATATCTGCCGGGGGTGAAAACGGATTTCCGTTTCTGTGTTTCTTCTTAGTTTTCTTTACATTCCATAGTTTAATAAATGCGACACTGCCTCCTACTGCACGCGTTAACGTTACGTGCAAGTATGTTGGCAAACCCTTATGCGTACAGTACCAGTCAAAAGTTTGAGTACACCTTCCATCTGGACTACGGCTAAGTGGGCACTCCTTCATTCTTGAGCAAGATAACGACCCGAAACACACCTTGAAGTTGTGCAAAGAACTATCTGGTGAAGGGGGAGCGTGAAAGACAACTCAAACTAAGGACCTGGCCTGCCCAGTGTCCAGACCTCAATCCCATAGAATTTGTATGGGATGAACTGGACAGAACAGTTAAAGCAAAGCAACCCACAAGTGCCTCTGGGAATTGCTGCAGAAGAGGAGAGCTGGGAAGACATGTCGGGTGATTTCCTGCTGAAACGTATTAGCCGAATGGCCCGTGTTTGTGAGGCTGTTATCACAGCAATGGGTGGCTGTTTTGAGGAATCCAAGATTCAATTTTCAATTCAATTTTATTGAACATTGCTTTGATGTTCCTTTTGTTTATCGTTACACGTGTTTTTTTGCCATTTTCAAGTATTTAAAGAAACTTATATGGTGTAAAACATTGTGAATTATGAGATAAACCTAGTTTCCAGCAGGTGTACTCAAACTTTTGACTGGTACTGTACATCAGTGTACAAGATGCGTAGGAGCATATTTCTGCCCTCAGTGAGTAGCAATTAACTGTAACTGCCAAAATAAAGGAAACACCAACATAAAGTAGGTAAGTATTAATAGGGCGTTGGGCCACCACGAGCCACCAGAACAGCTTCAGTGCGCCTTTGCATAGGCGTCTTGTACAAGGGTCTGGAACTCTATTGGAGGGATGCAACATTATTCAATAAATGTCAATAAATAAAATGCCATTGTGAGTGATCACCTTCATCCAATGGTGAATATTTCAATCCCGATGGGAGTGGTTTCTTCCAGGATGACGATGCCCCCATCCACAGGGCACAAGTGGTCACTAAATCTTATTCACCAGATCTCAACACAATTGAAGAGTTATGGGAGATTCTGGAGCAGCTCCTGACAACATTTTCCACCACCATCAAGTATGCCAAGGTGCATTGAAGCCGTTCTTGCAACCCAATGCCTGATTGTTGGCGTTTCCTTTATTTTGGCAGTCACCTGTATGTTTCTGTAGTGACATCAGCTGCTGTACCTTAAGGTGAGTTGAATAAGTTATTAATTCATCAACATGCACAAGTCCTTTTTAGAGAATATATATTTATTACTTGGCTGCAGTAATGCAGCAGGATAAACCAAAACTTTTGCACACACCTAATGAGAGCTACTGTACTTCTTGATCTTTATTAAAGAAATGCAAACTACAACAAAATTGAACTACGTCTCATTTTTACAGCTAGTTTTTTCAAGTTAAAGCATAGCAGAGACACCGTGTAAACTTGGCTCGACTGACAAGAAAGACTGATTCAGTCCTAACCTAAAAGCACAAGTGTACAGCTTTCAAATGGCCACACAGCATGGTGGGGGTTACAATATTGACACCAAGCACTGTACCCAGTTCAGTTCCAATGACATTACAACAGGGCCAGTATAAAGCATCTCAAGAGTAGGAGTGCTGATCCAGGATCAGTTTTGCCTTTTGGTCATAATGGATGAGGTTAGGATATGGGCAGGGGAAACTTGGTCCTAGATCAGCAGATGCTTTATGCATAGCAGCTCAGATTTTCAGTAAGGGAAAGTGCAAAAAACCACATAAGAAGATTTCTATTATAATTAAGTACTCATTTTAGAATCCTGGTGACCTATTGTGTGTGCTAGAATTCATTCCAGACAAGTTCATTTCAGATGGACAGTTAAATACTTGTCCAGACCAGTTTTTCCACTGAACAGCTCAATCAAACTAGAATGAGTACAAAAAAAAGCCTGAATGGTTTTAACACCTTGCAAACCAATGGGACAGCACAAATCTGTTTGACACCTATTCAGGTTTGGCTTTCACAGGAGGGGTAAATTCACTCCCAATACCTAGAAATGACACTATTCCTTCCATGTAAATACTAAAACAACACTTTAAAAGCATCAGGTGAAACAAGGAGCCCCGAGTACCAAACTATATTTATTGTACAGTAGTAAAGGACAACAAATAAATGTACAAATTAGTAGAGTAACATGATCGGTGATGTGTACTTGCCTCCCCTTCCTCCCTCTGCCCTATGGTGTCCTGAAACTAGGAGAGGATTGCACTCATAACGCACGTCAGTGATAGACATTGACCTGAATTGCGAGAAGTGAACATCACGTTGACATATTTGAAGTCAGGGAAGGTTCCCTTTTCTTTTAGCACAAAAACCCAGGTGGTGGGTGGATTTTTCTTCTTCTTTTAAAGCAGTACAAGTTCATTACAAATGGCTTTTTCTCTCTCTAAAGTTCATGACATATACCCTCTCCTGAGGAGAGGGGGAAAAAACCTAATTGAAAGGCATTAAAAAGAAACATACATTGTTTTTGTAGAATCTCAAAGCATTTATTGTTCAGAATACTGTGTTTAGCATTTGGTCCAGACACTAGATCTCATTCTTCCATCCATTACAATAACCTCCCACACCCAATTCAATTGATACTGTTTAGTCCAAGGAAATGAAGTGCTCCTATATATTCTCACTGGCAGAGAAATAGGCTTTTGAGCCAACTACACTGATTAAAAGGAGAAAACCACCTTTCACCTATGCGTGTATCCAAAATTGGACTCCTTTAACCTGTGGTAGATCTAATAGCATCACTATGGGAATCCATTTCCATTGGAACATTGACCACGGGCCCTGTAAATTCCCCTAACAACAAAACCAAACTGGCCTGCCCGATCATGACCTCTGACCCTTTCACCAGGACGGAGTTTTAAACAGGAAGTCATTGAGTAGAGTGGCCCAACTCCCTGAAGGTGCCGTGACTGAAGCAGACTCAAAAGGGAGGGCGTGTCTGAAACTGTTCACTCCCCAGCAAGTCACTTTTACTGTCTAAAATCTTGTCCTCTCTTACACAAACATTGAACACAAACCCCATTTCCCTCCATGGAGGAGGAAGGCGGAGATATAAAAAAACAAAAAAAACAAAAGGTAATAAAAGTTGAAGAGCGTTTGGAGGAAAAATCATAAAATAGCGGAGTGGATGTTCTCCAGGTGTGTAGTCTGTCTGTACAGTCCGTACAGAGGGATGTCCACCTTTAGCAGCAGCCCCCAGTCTGTTGTTGAAATACATCAATGGTATCCTCATCTTCCATTTCCAGCTAAAAAAAACAAAAACAAACAAACAAAAAACTGCTGGTGTTCACAAAATTCTTAGATATTTCAATACATTTATGACAGACCAACAGCCCTACAGCAGCTCCATAGCCCTACGGCAGGGTTGCTCAAATCACAGTCCTCGTTGACCTCCCCTTACCTGGGAGTCAGGTGTATAGACACTGTAGCCAAACATTTGCACTAATAAAATACCTGAGAGAAAGGAAAACCAGAATCGAATTTGGATTTGTGGGCCAGATTTGAGTAACCCTGCCCTACGGGTTAAAGCCCCTCTTCCCTGACTTCTAAAGCGACCAGTGAAAGCTTTAAAAGCAGAAACCATGTACAAATATCCTCAATGGTCTTTGTAAAGGAACAAGGACTATCCACATATAGTTTTTTTGTTTATGCTTTTTATTCTCCATTTTTAATAGCCAATTATACCCTCTCTTATTCATGTCATTTACCACCACCCTCGTATGAAAGGTCACTGCCATAGTCCTGAGACCAGTAGTGGGCGCTGTACTGCCTCCTCCGAGCCAGCACCCGCCAAAGTCACCGTAACACACAGAACCACTCATATATGAAGCGAGCTCATATCGGCTTCCCTCCCCCCTCCATGGGGCACACAGCCAATTGCCGGCTCCTAGTGGCACTCCCTGCCAGAAGCAAACTGGCGCGACCTAGGTGGAATCGAATCCCGGTCAGTCGGCAGCGAGGACTATCCACATTTTGGCTCGTTGCCAATTGCTCGGTCATTGAATTCTTCATTTTCCACAAATAGTTTGTGACCAGCTGTTCACTTTCAAAAATTAGGCCCCCACTGATTTCACAGGTCCACAATTGAATCAATTAAAATATGTAATCTCTTTTTAAAGGAATCGTGTCATACAGTGCATTACAGAAAATGAGAGCAATAATGACTGATTAAATGTCCTGTGACGTGAACATGGGACATTTATTGTTCATGTCATGCATAGCTATTTCTGACATATGGCCTTAACAAAGTAAATGGTGCTTTAATAGAAATTAAGTGTCTAATTAAGAACAATTAATAGCTAGTTACAATAGAGACTGCAATTATGGTTGGAACAAACACCAGCATACACAGTGGGCCCCCAGGACGGAGGTTGGGAACCACTGCGCTAGTATGCAAGTCCCAGCAGCAAGCTTTAAATCAGGCTTACTCAAATCTGGCCCACAAATCCAAATTAGGTGCTGGTTTTCCTTTTTGCTCAGGTAGTTAACTGGACAATTGATTGGCCAGTGTCTTCACACCTGACTCCCAGGTAAAGGGAGTGTGGAAAAACAGCAGCACTTGGCCCATGAGGACCGTGATTTGAGTAACCCTGCTTTAAAGGGCCCTTACATTTCTTAATGTTAAAGCAATGCATATAGCTCATATATATATATATATATATATATATATATATATATATATATAGAGAGAGAGAGAGAGAGAGAGAGAGATGGGGGAAAAGATAGAAGTGCCATTTTTGGGTATGCAGTTCTCAGTTAGAAACACAGGCTATAGGCCAGTGTTTCTCAATCCATTCCTACAGGGTACACTAACCTGGAAATTTTAATTCCAACCTCTGCTCCCAACCCATCATCGGCATCGGTTGTCTGTTAATGATCACTTCAGCATGATTAAGTGGTGGTTGAAATGAAAACATGCAGGGCAGTGTGCCTTGTAGGAATGGATTGAGAAACACTGCTATAGGCCATCAAGTTTGCAATGCATGTACTTAAGTGGCCAAAAAGCCTTTCTTAAACAAGCGTAATACCTAAACTACAAAAATTAAATTAAAAAATGCTTTTCAATTTTATATCATATTCACATTGTGTTCACAGGAGTGACGACAGCAACACATAGACAACATATACAGCAATTACATGCCTGTTCAGTCGCACCCATTCTATTACAAAACACGGTCACAATCGGCATACTAACCTGTGCAGGTGTGTCCGTCTCATTGATTGGCTGTCCATCAAATCTAAATCTAATCTGCCTAATCGACAAACCCTAAAAGAACAAGAAAGTTATAATAATGTCTTGCAGGGTATAAACAGTTCAGAAGATCATCACCAAAACCAAATAAAAATAAAACAGGTCACAGTGAAATAGCATTGTGTTCATGCAATTAAAATTATTCCGCCAGATTTGACCAGCTCTTATGCTGTACTTATTACTTGGTTGGCTTCAAAGTCATATTTTATTCAGTCATAATGTGGATCAGTCCATGATCTATGCTCACCTGGGCTGGTTGGCTAAACCAGTCCTGACTAACTAATGATGACAGAAAAGACCTGTCTAGAGCCATAACAACCCACAGGACTGGTAAAGCATTTATACTCAGCCTGCTGCAATACACTGCCAGTCAAAGGTTTTAGAACACATGCATTTTTCCAGTTTTTATTGAAATTTACGCAGTTTAATGTTTCAATGTGCTCTGAAATTAAAGCATAGAACAAATAAACAATTGGATAAAAAAGAAATCATGGAATCGTTTTAACAAAATGTTATCAACATTTTTGACTCAAAGTAGCCACCCTTTGCAGATAACAGCCGAGCACACTCGTGGCATTCTGTCTACAATTGAAATCAAATATTGTTCGGAAAGTTCTTCCCAACACTGTTGCAGAAGTTCCCACAAATGTGTTGCACTTGTAGGCTACTTTGCTTTCACCCTTCTGTCCAGTTCATCCCAAACCAGCTTGATGGGGTCTAAAGGTCTCTACGTGCTCGAGCGACTGCGATGCGACTGCAAGGCGACAGCAATGCGACATCCTCTGCAACATGTCGCAGAGGTTGCGTTGATGTTGCAGAGGATGTCGCGTACCTAGCACAAAAATCAGACTCGCGACCGCAGCGCAACATGTCGTGTAGATGTTGCACAGCATTGATTGGTTGGTTGGTTAGCAAATGGAGGCGGAGCTGTCATAGTCACAGTTCATCGAGCTAGTAGATCTTTTTACATTTTAAGTATTTAGCAGATGCTCTTATCCAGAGCGACTTACAAGATGCACATTAATTAAATGGTAAGAACAATCATAGGTCGCACAAGAGATCAGTGCAGTAATACAGCGAAAGACATTGTTGTTGGCAGCTGCATACCATACCTGTATATATCTATGTTAACGTTAGCTAAGCAAAACTATCGATCACGGCCAAATAAAGCCTGCTAACAATAGCTAACGATATAGATACGATTGTTCGACACAGTATAAAATGAACCAGCTTCAGGAAAGATTGACTGAATTAGTTCGAAGGTACAGGAGTTTTCCTGTTTTCATGAAAACATTATGGACCTTGTTCAATACATTGACGCCTACTAGTGTCGCATAGGTTGCGCAGAAGTATAAATTGCTGAGTGCTTGTGACATGTTGCACTGCGCGAACCGCGAAGATGTCGCAGAAGCATGTAGAGGCCTTAAGTCTGGAGACTGTGCTGGCCATTCCATGATTTGAAGCCTACAGTCTTGTTCTTTTCTACAAAGTTAGTTCTGACATAGCCTGGAGGTATGTTTTGGGTCATCATCTTGCTGTAGGATGAACCCCTGACCAACTAGGTGTAGACCAGAGGGTATTGCATGGCGCTGCAAAATGCTGTGGTAGCCCTTTTGGTTCAGGGTGTCAAGTCGCCAACTCTGGATCCAGTAAAAGAGCCCCAGACCATCACGCTTCCTCTTCCATGTTTGACAGTTGGTGTACAAAAACCCTGCGTGATGAACTGTAGATTTCAAATTTTGATTAATCGGTCTTCCAGTCTTCAGTAGTCCACTGGCGGTGCTTCATGGCCCAGGCAAGGCTCTTTTTCTTATTTTGCCATCTTAGCAATGGCTTTCTTACTGCCACTCAACCTATCAAACCTGCAGCTCGAAGTCTTCTCTTCACAGTTGAAACTGAGACTTCCTTACTTTGACCAGTGTTAAGCTGAGCTTGAAGCGCTTGTCCTGTGAGCCGCCTATCACACAAGCTGTTGACTCTCAGAAACTTGTCTTCTGATTTTGTTGTGGCTTTGGGTCTGCCAGACATCTTCCTGTCAGTTTCCAAGTCCCTTTTGATGGTGTAGGAAACTACGCACTGCCACAAAATGTACATTATTTTTAAGTTTTTGGTAACCTAAACTTTTTTTTACTGCTTACCTTTGTACCATTTCAGGTTATTCACTGAACTTGAACTGCTTAAATTTCAGTAAAAACTGGAAAAATGGGAGTGTTCTTTTGATCGGTAGTGTATAAAGGAACAGACAAACAGGACCCCAGGACGTGCGGTCTCTGAAACGTATGGCATTAGGCAATATAAAAATATGTATTAGTTAAAACCACACTGGGAATTGTCAAAACCAAAGATCTTCCTTTGATTGCTCACCTGTCTTTCGCAGTAGGCTTTCATTAATTTGCTGAGGGGAGTGTGCCTTTTGATTTTAAACTGCACCACTGACCCATCCTGACCGGCCACCTTTAGATTAATGTGGTCATTCTCGGTTTTCACACCTTCCTGCACAGGGCACAAAAATAACGACACATGTGGATCAGTCCATCACAGACACACAAATAACAAAGCGTTTGGTTTCGTTTTAGGCTTCCCCACAGCTCTGCAAGCACTGTGATGGGAAAATACACTGACCCCCATAATTGGGCCTACGGCGCCGAAACATTTAACGTGACCTGTTATTCACATCATAACGTTCGCCAACCCGCAAGCTATTTGACGCAATGTTGCTAGCACTACGCTGGCTAACAAACCAATGACCTAGCTATGCCGCTGGCAGGTCGTGCGCTATCGCACGATGTTAACGTTATCCTAAAATCAGTCTTGATCGCGGATGAAACAAATCACTCTTGGCTAGCCAAGTCAGCAACGACGTGGGTCTGACGCACTGGACGGTTTTATAACGTTAGTTGTCTAACGTAACCCCTCGCTAGCTGGTTACATAGCTACCCAATTCAAGTTAGCTAGCAAGATAATAATAACCTAACGTTAACCCATTTAGCAAGCTTTCAGAATTTAGCCATCTTGCTTCCCATTACCACAGAACCACTTCGCTCCAACTGCCTTATGAACTGCTAAGTTAGCTAATTTGCAAGCAACCATCAACAATATCATTCCAGAACAGGCAAGCGGCCAGCGTTAGTTTCATTTTGTGCAGAGCAAGTTGGTGCTTTGCTTTCTAATGGCGGCTTTTCAATGTGGTGCATCTTTACGTTCAAACCCGCTCTTCTTGCGGCATTTGTTACGCCGAAGACGTAGCATGGCTGATAGACTGCAATTCCGTTTCACAAAGGAAAAAACCCGCAAAAGCAGACGCTGAATTCCATTCCGAAGAGATTGTGCGGCAGACAGAAACAATGGCGCAGTTTCAATGGAGGTCTTCACCCAACAGATCGCATATAATGGGAATTTTAATAAAATACTCTTCATATTAGCGAAAACAGCCATGCATTTCACATAAACACCGGTTAACAATCCGACTAACCTTTGTTTTCACCTTTCACCTGCTCAAATTCGGAATGCGGCCATCGAAAAACGTTTTTGCACAAACTTACAGTTGACAAACAGCGTAAAATTCCATTATTACATTTTTAGAGGAAACGCATTTTACCTTTGTCTTCTCTTCAGACATGCTGTCGCTTGGCACCGATTTGTAGATGTACTGAAATAATCTATAGATGGTTTTCTGGCTGGCTTTTTCCACCTCTCCCAGTCCTCTTCTTTGCTATCGGGAGCGCGCTTAGTCTATTGTTCTCTCCAAACTGATTGGACTATAGGTGACCACGTGATATTTTATGTCGGGAGCGAGGCCACGGGAGCGCGCATATATTTTAAAAATTCTTGGTTGCGCGTGATTGCGAACTAGTCATGTGGAGGGTATATCCCCCTACTTTTTTGTTACACACCTTCTTATAAATATTACTGCAGAGACGAATATTACTGCATGTTCGAAACAACGTTTGAGAGTAGTTTATTTAAAAGTGGATAAACTCCAACATCTGAATTGTGGTTAGGTTTTTTGTATCACAAGGGGGCGCTCTCGGGCTCAAACACGCTGTCGCAGAGTACTGTAAATATGGAATGGAAGGAAAAAGTGGAGAGTGGGCGGCTTCGAACATGTCAGTACGAAACAAAAACATACGGGCTCTCGGTTTAATCGTATCTTTAGAGAATGTGTAATCATAATCTATGTCTTATATGCAAATGGAACACTATAAATACATTCGAAAATGTTGCCTACAATGAAAATCAACGAAAGCCCGAAAGCTTAGGTCCTAGCTGGTTAACCAGATCAAAAGAGTACAAGAGGAATTGTCATCCTGTTAAAAAACAGAAAACCCTAAACCATGTCAATGACACAATAAAAACCCAAAGTATTGTTTCAATGTCTTTCCTTGTAATTAATTTCAATATAATACATTTCAATTGTTGTTCCCAGGGTGCACTGGACAGGAGCATCATATGACACAACTACCCTTAAATGGACAAGGGGCACGGCAGGTTTTTTGCGTTAAAATAAAACAAAAGACAGGAATAATTATTTACAATGATTCGGAATATGCTGCGAAAAATGAATAGTCCACAGCTGACAAGCGTCTACTCTGTTCATACATGAATTAGGAGGCTCTCAAATGATTTTCAACATTAAATGTATACTTTTATAGTACAAATAAAATGTATTCTGCCACAAGCTCATTTTCAAAAGTCAATTTTAAAGTAATTTTATAAGTAAAATGTGTAGCTGTCTTCTGTGAGACCACCCATGATGTAATGTTGCTGGTTTGAGTTACTGTCTTAAGTCAATACAGGCCCCCCTACATAGGGTCTAAAATCGCCACTGCGTAGTAAACGTACGCTGAATATAAAGAATGCAACTAACGTATCATTATAGTTCTTATATTTATAATGACATTAAGCACTTCCAACAAAGTTGAAATAAAGCGAAAAGTAACAGCCCTTGAGTTTAAAAGTAAAGCCAATCCTGCTCATTTTCAATCACGCAGCAAGATTGTTAGAAAGATACATTTTGGCCAAACCAACCAACTTTGACACTCATTAAAAAAACAGATGTATTTTTAACTCTTTATGAACCTTTTGGGAGTTACTACATTTATATTATATTCGTAAATAATTTCTATATTATTTTTTATTGTTCTATATGATCAATAGTAGTATTTTTTTCATTATATTATTTCCACTTCCCCGAATACCACCTGCAATTCTCCCACGTAGCTATCAATAGAGGTCCTCAGCCATCTCAGTTGATCGCATCCCTCTCAGAGTGCTGTGTACAGCGTCTTTAAAGTCTGTTGCTTTCGCCACATCACAAGTTTCTCCCTGGAGAAATTGTGGAAACCCTCTGTCGTTCCAAGAATGGTTTGAAACATTTTAAGTAAGTATGCTGTTGAAAATGTGCAGTTTTGCCAGCAGACCCACAGCTGTCGGAGAATAATGCAGGAGAAGCATTGAGTAAAGGCAGAAAAATAGGCTATTATTGATCTCATCTCGTATGTGACATGACCAGCGAGTTTGGGAAAGCTGCACTAATGCAGGATGTTAACTCGAGTGCAGCTTGAGCGCTGACACATATCTGATGATTCAAAAGTGAATTACTGAAGATTCATACTGAAAAATGAGTAGACATTTTAGAGTTTCTCTTTTGCAGTTGTGGCTTTGCAGGTATGGCATAAAACTAAATTAAGCTCATGTGCATAACAATGCATATATAGCTTCTGGATGGTTTACTGAAAACGAGCCTATACTCCACTGGTTGCTCCACTCACAAACGAGGCTCCATCATATGTTTGAGCAACGCACAGCACATTATTGATGCCATTTCTTATTAATGTCTGCTCTAATGAATATGTTATTGTCTCAGTATTAAAAGCTCTTAAAATCACTGAAACCCAGAAAATGCTCAGTTACCTTACCATTTTCTGGAGCAAGCTATCTTACAGACTGACAGCTGTTCTGTGTTCTGATCTCTAGCCTCATCAGCCATTATAGCATACATGCCTGATGCTTTCAGTTCAGTTACAATACTGTTATTTCTTCAGCACAACACTGAATCATTTCATTCTGTGACACGTTTGAACAGTAAGTGGTTTTAGACAGCATTTGGTACTGCTGTAAAAATTGATCAAATTTGGTAAGTAATGTCATGCATTCTATGAAATTTCCTTTGTTTTGGCTTGCCTCAGTTTCTCCATGACATTTAAATAAATGAAAAATAATAAATAAAAAAAGATGTAAAAAGTAATAAGAATAGATACAAAATAACATATATAGAGTAAAAAATACAAATAAATCATTAAAAGAGTAAATCAAAGTGCTAGTGTTTAGTCATAGATATTGCAGAACATGAAGGTTTTGAATATATTTAGAGTTTGGGCTTGTTTGAGTTCTTCAGGAAGTTTATTCCAGATGCACGAGGCAGAATGACTAAAAGCTGCTTCACCGTGTTTTGTTTTCACTCTTGAAGTGTTTAATAGACTGGTCCCAGCTGACCTTAGGGGTCTAGCTGGAATGTAAGGTGAGAAGAGGTCTGATATGTATTTTGGTCCAAGACCGTTTAGCGATTTAAAGACAATTAGGAGTACTTTGAATTCAATTCTCTGACAGACTGGTAACCAGTGTAGAGATCTGAGAATAGGTGTAATGTGTTCAAATGTTTTAGTTTTTGTTAAGACTCTAGCGAACAGACCCTTTAGGTAGGCCTGTCAGAAGACCATTACAATAATCAAGTCTACTCGAATTAGTGAACGATATTTTCGTATGTGATATAAGTCTATAGCAACGCTCGACGCTGGCCATGTTTTGTCTTACATTTGTTTCCCACACACTCACAGACTAGCTTCGTCTCCCCAGAACTAATTTACTAAAATCACATCCCAGACTCATGCAAGCATCAATTTCGGATGCGTTTGAAAATGGAAGGCCTTACGAAAAAAACTCTCAAAGGCACAATGGAGAAAGAAACAGTAGGACAGCTGTGTTCATTCCGTAATGTGATTAAGAAATTCAACAGAAACAGTTTAATTGTTTTTAAACTAATATTGGGAAAATGGTTTTGTTTGGGTTCCCTTAATACGTATAATGCCCATTCTATGATGTCTGGAACACATAGGCTATATTAATGATCAATTTTCCACCCATGTGTTTTGTTACATCGCGTGCTATATCGCAATCGCATTATGTAGCAAGATTATCACAATATGAGATTTTGCCCATATAGTGCAACCCTAGCTAAGAGCTAAACATTTTTTTAATGTGAGTGTCAATTTATGAAGGCGCAAGATTGTTCAAACACTTTGTAATTTGACACTGTCCAGTTCAGATCCTTTTGTTTCATGTTGTACTATGAAAATGTACTATATTCTAATTGCGTGTATGAAAATGACAATACTATACCTTGTCCTTTCAAAGAAAACGTGTTTATTTCAGTTTTCGTAACACAAACCTAACCCGTAGAATCACGCAAACCTGACAATAATGCCAAACTCTACAGTATATAATACTCTTCGAATAATAGCCTACCAGTAACCGAAGTGAAGCTAAAAAAACACGATGGTTGTGTCTGAGCCAGTCTGAGATTTAACTTGACAATTTTGTGATGATTGCGCTTGACAAATCAATGGTCTGCAGTATTGCTAGCTCCACCCTTAGGTCTCTGTTCGGCTCGGTAGTACCTTAACTAGTAGCTGCCTCCTGTTATGCTCTGCCCCTTTCTGTTGTCGTGTAATGTCTGCCTCTCACCTTTGCTGCTGTCCTGTGTTGTCTGCCTCTCTCCCTTGCTGCCGATGATGAAAAACGGTCTTATGTCCATCTAGAAAATAATTGTTTTAAAATGGACAATGTGCTAATCAATAGCAGGTGCAATTAATGACAATATCACTTATTCCCAAATTGATTAATACACCAGGGATGTGATTTTTCCTGATTATTCAGGAAATGCTGATTTTCTGGTGCTAAATATCTCTGGCTATTTGGCTTTATTTGTTAAACATTCTCTCCTGCTATCAGCTGTCAAAGAGTGCAACATTTCTTAATGTGTATGCTTATGACATACACATGTCCACAAGATATCTATGGTCTGAAAATAAACATTTCCTGATTAACCAGGAAAACAATCACATCCCTGATACACACATTATCATATTTTTAATAATAATCAAGCTAGTTGGCTACCTACCTACCAACATGGTTAGAGGCGGGAAGCAGCTAGCGAACGTTAACGCGTTTTAGCAAGCTAGTATCGACACAGCAAGGGAACTTATCTAGATTGCAATTGTAATAACATTGATTTCCGACATAATGAAATAGCCTGGAGTTTAAGCGGACACTGGACCCAGAGTTTCTACAGTATCTCAACCTTCATCATCGCTAACGTTACTGCATAGGTATCAACCTATACGTTTTTTTCCAGCACTCTATGACTGTACAGGAGTCGGACAGCCAGTCTATAGTCGTTTATTCTGTACACAAATGGTAAAATGCATTTGCTGATGAAAATGCAGCCACACATATCACGTCGTCATGCACGCTACACAAAGAAAACAACCACTTGTTAGCTATTCCATGCAACTTAAGCTAGCTTGCAATACTTGCTAGCTAATAGCAGCTACATGGACGGACTTAATAATTTGACAAAATAAACACAAAAACAGTATTTTTGCACAAGCAATGAATGACATATTGCATATGTTAGACATATCCGATCATCACCTTTATAACAGTAGACAACTTTTATGGCCCAGTGCCTCCTAACCATCAACCTACTACGAGCGCGAAGATCAGACTGGAGGGTCTGGAACCGTCGCCCCATGTGAGCCCCACGGGCTAACCAATAGGAGAGCGTGATGTAGCGTGCATGATAACAGGCGTTAGAGGGAGGGGGGTGGGATACATTAACATTTGCAATGCAGTGTTCATGGCTATATCAGTAATGCTCAACGTCAAACACAGTCAACAATATTTATTAAAAAATAAAAATAAAAATAAAATTATATATATATATATATATAGAATGAATTAGCCAAAAATGGTCCGGGGCTAATGACAAAAGATCCGGGGCTATAGCCCAATAGCCAGCCCCTAGTCACACCCCCTTAACTTCACAGTTAGCTGCAATGAGTTATATTGCCAACAACAAAAAAAACATTTAAGTGATACAGAAATAGGTATTTATTTCATTAAAATGAATGCCTGCAAAAATGGATTTTGCAGGATCACTTATCCCAGTAAATTTCATTCCAAGAATTACTTTTTGCTTTTACAATTTGCTTCTAAATCGGTGGTGCGTTGCCATGAAACAGGCAGTTTACTTTTATTTGTAGTGCACATTTACTGAATGGTGGCTACACACTTTTTATGAAGCAGGACCCAGAAACAAAATGATATGGCTATGTAAACGCATGTTTAAAATTAACAGACAGCTTGGCTCCCAAACTGTACAATGATTGTTAAATTCATATGCAATGTTAGCAGCGTTGCAGTATTTGGTGGAACTTGCAACACCAAGACATCACCAGCATGATTTGGCAGGTTTACAAGCAAGGAAGAAACAAACACTAGCCTTTCAAAGTGAATTTTCTTTTTAATGAGAATGATTTCCCCCCCCCCCCACACTACAGAAATATTTGCATCATTTCATTTCAGGGAAATACATTTTTGGCCAAGAATGTAAATGAGGCTAAATTGTTTTACGAAAGAAACTTTTCTCTACAACTGAACAGAAAATAATTATAACAGTGACATGGAAGCAGAATCATTCTAAACATTTAAAGCAGAATTCTGTGAACGAATAGTAGGCCACATAAATAAAATCCATCAAAGTTAGGACCAAACGTGCCAGTACACAAAAAATTTAATAAATTAAAATCAGTACATAGCAGTGGCTGCTGGTGAGCTGGGAATAGGAGACTGAAATCCTACCCTTAAACTGACGACTGGTCCCAATCGGTTTTTATTAATTTAGCTTAATTAACAAACCTGCCAATTAAATTAATAATCCATAGGCAAGTAATCAGAAAGCTTCCTCTTAATTGCCTCATGCTGTAGCGATCTCTTCAGGTCACGTTAGAGGATGTAAATGACAAGCGTTTTGAGTGAAAATCAAATTAACCAGTTCAAATAATAGGATACAGTTCACTTCTCTTATATCCCTCCATTGTGTAGCGTACCAACTTATCCATATGTGCAATAAAGCCTAGCCTGACCTGCACAGAGCCGATGAATGGATATTAACGTTAACATTAAGCCAATATTTAATTCAAGCACAGACAACGGAGTGCATTTATCCACATGTTCAGATCATTTGTATTACAGTTTAATGTAAAGAAAGATGCTATAACAAAATACAATTGGGAAGCTATACCTATTGGTATTGACTATTCAGCAAATTAATTGATTGATTGTTAATCATTGAATTTAAATGGAAATGGGCTGATTGATCACGGTTTAAAGGTATGGTTAAAGGTTTCAGACTGCTTTGTGTCAAGCCAACAAATCGCTACTGGTACCGCAGTGTTTTATAGGAGATGGTTCGGGTTCAACACTTTTTTTTTTAGTGTTATCAATGGTCATCCCCCTGTACAAAGGCAGATATATAATATTATATAAACTGCAGCATTGTGTGGAAGTCTAATAATTACAGCCCGAAATGTAGCGCTGAACCCATAGAAATTGACCAGTATGGTCAAGTTTAATGGTGGCTTTTCCAGACCCAGAAGGGAGAGGGGGAAGAAACCCCCCCCCCCCGAAGTCCGAGGACTGCTTTCCAATAGTTTAGTTTCACATATCGCAGGGGGAACCAAAAAGAGGCAAACATTTAATAATGGTGTACACTTGCACCCGCTCCGATTCTTTGCATTATATCACAGAACTATATACAAATTATGTGGCGTACCCAAACAATTGTAATGACTTTTCCTGCTTTTCTATTAAAAGCATGTGTTGCCATTGTTGAGTCACAAGGAGTGTAAAGGCTTAAGCAAAACTAAAAATTCTAAAGTATCCACAAATTCTAAAGTATCCCAGCTACTAGTGAGTTTTACAATAGCTTTGGAGTTCAAAGTATGGAGATCAAAGTAGGTCTCTTATGTATACATCAGCATTCATATTGCACAATAAATGAAGGCTAGTTAGAGATTGTGCTGCTGCTTTTTGTGGGGGCAACATTACTGGAATGCTAGCCCGACACGGATTACATAAAAAACTGCAGTCTTTGCCATCAGAAATGCTATTCTAGTAACAAGTAGGCTATGTAACAGAACTTGACAACTCAAGTTACAGGTGAGATCTACGCTACCAAGGCAGTGTCAAGACAGGGATGAGGCTTTGTGTGAGCAACGTCTTAGGCAATGGAAGAAATGAAACGACAGCCTGGAACAATCATTTGTTGCTTCATAAAGTAAATACAGGCGTAGCAGGCCTTGACATCAGACACCTAATCTTGTTACCAGAACCACGTGTATTAAAAGGCTGGTCTTACCTTTTTCCAAACTATAGTTTTGGTTTAATTTTTAAAGTTTTTTCTTTTTTTGGTAACCGTTGGTGAGAAAATTAAATGCAATCTCACACAAAATGTGTTAGTATGGGTAAGATTAATCCCCTGTGGTCAGCTTCAAAACCTGCAGCAGGACTCTTTCACAATTCACTCAAAATGCCTGGGTGAAAGAGCTGCCATATTGTAACGTTCTGTGCAACGAGACAGGAGAGGCTCTGACGTCAGTGGGGCGGGGTAGGGGGCGGTTGTTCATTATATTCGGCGTGAGAGTAGAGGAATGTTCAGAATTTCTCTGAGGACGACGTGTTTAATTGTTCTCAAATTTGGAGTACGGGTTTGCCCCCGCCAGCCCTAGAAGGGAAACAAAAGAGAAAATGTGCATACATTTAAGCCAAAATATTCATGACGTTGAGTAGAAGTCACATGTAGATTTAGGCAATTGTATGCTGCTAAATGCAAATCCCCCAATACCTTGTATCCTTTGACTACAGGAGGGAGCTGGTTTTGACCCAATAAAATGTGTGGATTATGAACACCTTACTACAAATGAATGATTTCCCCCTCCCCCCCCTCTTACATTACAATGAAACAGGTTTGATTCTCAGCTGTTCACTAATGCAGAAAACATTAGCCCACCCCCTGGATAACACATTCCAGTAAAATTCGCAGAACTTCACAGGCGCTGCTGCTAAAGATAAGTGGCTAGGGGTGCATTGTCGTGACCACGATGACATTCCTTGTAATGAAAGGAGGATGTTGGGCTGTTGCACTGTAAGAGAGCATGGGAGACCTTCTTACCATATTTCTTCCTGATTTCCTCATGTCTCATCTTCATCTCGGCTTTCCTGCAGAGACACACACAAAAACAATGAATGTTTTGGCAGCAAAGCTGCGCACACCACACTCCATGAAAAAGGCTGATCGCCCCTAGGGCAGATTGTTAATCTGAGAGCAGCATGGGTGGAAATAACCGGTTTGCGCCGGTTGATTCTTAGTGCCATCTTTTTGTCTTCTTCAGAACATGGGATAAGTCACATCGCAGTAATTCGGAAACTATGCAGTGAAGATTTCTCGATTACCATTCTCCACGTCACAGTGCGTATGCAGGTTCCCGAGAGGGCAGTTCTCACATTAAGGCCTCCAGGCCCTGCCATTGGCCAAACCGTTTTTGGCCAAACACAGTTTGTTGTGGTGGTCAGGGAAAGGATTTTGTAACTTGTAGGTTGCAGGTTGCAATCCAAGGTAGGGCACGCCTTTGTGCCTTTGAGCAAGGTGAATAGCTTCAGTTCATATCAAGTAGTGGGAACAGATAAATACTATGGAAACTACACTGCACAGGAGAAGGGCATCTTCTAAGCAAAATAAATAAAAGGTTAAGTAAAAATATCCCACGACAGTGGGGCCATTCCATGATGCTTCATTAATATTGCACAAACCTCAGAACCTTTGTGTTTTCCCAATGACATCACTGCTCATAGAACCATAAATCTGTCCTTCGATTATAGATCGCAAGATTTACAGAACTCAGTTTCACTGCTCTTGGCAACAGCATCTCACCTGGCTTTTGTTTTTCTCAGACGGCGTATGGCGTAATACTTAATCAGTACAAGGTTATGATCGGCTGCAGTTCACATATAAAGCTATCCATTAAACTGAGTTCTAGAAGGGGGGTGGAGTCAGCATGAGCAATAAAGTCTTTGTTCAGATTAAATGCTTGCAGGGCTTCTTGGAAAGTCAGTTTTTCCTTCATAAAAGAGCAATCTGGCTCCCATCATGCATTTAGACTGGTTCAGTAAAATGGAGCAGGTATTTACCAAGCTGGTGATTTTCCATTTCTCACTCCCCCAGAAGCAGCAAAAAAAAAAAAAAAAAGATTAAATAAAACCTGCAGAATGTCTGCTGACTGGACAGTGGCCCGCCAATGAGGCAACAGTAGAATGACGATTGGTTCAGCGCGATCGCAGGCCGCCTAACCCACCTCTCATCCTGGCGGACCTTCCTCTTGTCGGTTTGTTTCTCCATCTTGGCTTCCACCCTCTTCGACCTAAAGAGAAACGAGTGACCAAGAGCCAAAGCAGTTAGGCACACGTGCTTGGACGATACACTGATTCCTTTGCCCGCAAACATTCCCTTCTGAATGCTACGCAACTGCAATCCAATACACAGTGCAACTTCAGCCCCGATATAATACATTATGAACATGCCATTAACATTGTTAAAATTTGGCATGTACAGTTCAGATTTTCAGCTTCTCACCATCAACGTTGGAGTGCAAGGTGCTTACAACCTACAGTAATTGCTCCTGCGATCACCCGCAAACTGCCAATACATTTCGGGCAGGTGTGAAAACTCACACCCGCCAGAATCATATTTAGTGCCTCGATTCACAAGCAGGGCTGACAAGAGCTGCACTTCTAATGTTACTCATTGCCACATCCTGAGGCGGTGACAGATACCATGACTTCCCCCATTTCGAAACTCGTGTGGAATGGCAGTTCCGACTCCCAATGACTCTGCAGTAGCCAACTCATCTTACGTGACGGATACGCTCACTATCAATTTTGAACAATCGTGCCTGCGTGTTCTAGGGCAAAAGGCTCTGTGCTCTTGGGGACTGCCTGCAGAGTTAAGCCTCCTGTGGGTGATCACGTGCGGTGCCCAACCCTCACACGGTAGCGTTTCACGTGACTGTGACTCAATCTAGGAGGGTGATGAAGATAATATAGTTAAAGCAACCAGTGAAAGCCAGGCTGTCAGAAGCCTAAAACAGGAAGCATTACTATTAATGCAAGCTGAAGTTATGCAGGCAATCGTCCGATCGCGGCTCAGTGCTAATAGGTAGAATACCAGATACCTACAGATTATTCATTGAAAGGACCTGAAATAACCTTGTCTCATGAGCTGAAATAACAGGTCATGAGACTTTTACAATTATGCCAACCCAGAGGTGCTGAGCATTGGTACTGCCTTCCCCTGGTTGAAAGTCCTCCCTGCGATGGAAGTTTTAGCGACTGTAAATTATGATTGGCATGTTTTTATAGTGGGCAAATGGGTTGAAGTTTATAAGACCATGAGAATATAAGACTGTTTGATGATGAGAGCAGGCCATTAAGCCCATCTAGGCCCGACATTTTATTCATTGACTCTAGAGTATCTGCCACTGTGTACCGCCTGGTCTTGCACTATGGGTGTTCACTGCAAGTCCTGGCAAGCCATTTCATGCATTAGCAACTGTGAATGGAGAGGGGCATAAGGAGAATCAAATTGGAAGGAGAAAAAAAACATCCTAGTACCTATGTAAAATGTATCTTTAAATTCCTATATAGCTTGTGTAATCCACTTCAAGAATTAATAATAAAAAAAGAGGGGGGGCACTAGTTCCTGAGACCAGTTCATTTTTTCCACGGACCGGGGGGGGTGCATGAAAATTAAATTAAAACGTTTTTATTATTTCTGTGCGGCCCGGTACCAAATGCCTCATGGACCGGTTCCGGGCCCGGTGGTTGGGGACCCCTGCTCTAAAGGATATTTCTACTAACATCTTTAGCAAGGCCATTTATTTAAATAAGGAATAGCAGTGGTCCCAACACTGATCTCTGAGGGACTTTTTCCCACAGCACTCTGATGTGAACTCTTATCTTTACTCTCTACTCTACCATGGAGGTGAATTTGAATCCACGGAGAACCCCTTTACATTCATACTGATTTATGTTTAATGACGAGTTGCTCATGTTCTATATTGCCAAACACTTTTTAAAAATCCAAATGTATAACAACCCTGCTTGCCTTGGTTATTCACCCTGACGAAGGCAACAGCCAAAAACATTTTCCAGTTCTCAAAAAATATAACCTCCTGTTGTAGAGGAGTGCCCTTTCCTTTTCGAATGACTGTTGCAAATTATTATTATAATTTTTTTAACCTTACAATCAAATAAATACACAGGGTCCAAACCAGCTGCAGCAGGACTTATCAGGGCACTGAACAATCCTAATGTGAAACAGTATGCAACACTGGCTGCTTCCGTTCCTCCTTTTCACTATTCACTTTGTTTCG
Source organism: Aldrovandia affinis (assembly GCA_029706075.1). Taxonomy (NCBI): domain Eukaryota; kingdom Metazoa; phylum Chordata; class Actinopteri; order Notacanthiformes; family Halosauridae; genus Aldrovandia; species Aldrovandia affinis. Next base: position 7,045,238 of record JAINUG010000028.1, on the reverse strand, counting down.
GTTCAGTAAGAGGCTTTTGGAAAAACACCCACCCGATATTCTCACACTTGCAGCAGCAGAAGCAGCAGACGAGTACGGCGATGATGATGATCCCGGCAATCACCGACATGGCGATAATCAGAGCCTGGAAGTTCACTGTATCCAAAAAAACAACACACTGAACACACCTGCATTTATTCGGTTTTACCCATTATTATTATATTACATTTTATACCTTTTTTGTTAGTCCCCTATAATCTGACTGTGAAAGGGTCAATAAGAATGATCCAGAACAGTTTGCTTGAATTTCATTCACCGACTATGTAACATTTTGTTATGACTAAGATGTGCTATAGAAGACGGTGTTATATGGTTTGTTTACTAAATTTAACATACCAGTATATAGGTCATTTAAACATTTTCCCCCAACTTTAGAATTTGAATATATTCGCATACATATGCACACATTTATATATACGTGTGCGTGCATGCGCATGTGTATATGTACACATACGACATGGCTTGTTTGGCTCCTTTGGCTCCTTATACAGTGTTCAACTTCTTAATATACCACAGAGATTAGTTACCCTCATCAACAAAGCACCTTTATTCAGAGGTTGCCTGGCAACACAGTAGGCAGGGTGCCCCATTCTAAATAAAGACTGATCTCGCTCAACTACACTGAAAATGTTGACGGGAAAACACAGTTTCTCTCCAGTTTCCGGATTGCAAGGCTATTTTTGTAGTTGAAAACGCAGTGAGCGGTCATCACGATAAGAAAACCCAAACCCCAAGAAAACAACATTTGCAACACCCAGACTGTTCCCTGGACACGTGGTTATTGAACATGAACAAAAAGACTCGACCCACAATACCTCAATTACAAGGAAACCAGGTTAGCCTATAGACATGTCGCTGTAACTGAAACTTTAGTAACTCTAGATCTTCCATCTGGAACGGACCCAGAATGGCTTGCCTCTTACCCCAGCACAACCCCCATCGTGCCTCAGCCAGGGGGCACAGACTGTGGGGGGGCAGAATGGTCTTCACTGGGTAGTTGATGCATCGCTTGGTTGTCTTGCACCACAGACACTGCAATATTAAACACCAGACAAGAACACTGGTCACTTAAACAGTAGCCACACCCATATTCAACTGGTCTGTAAAAATGAACGGGTTATAAATTAATTCGCAATGTACTTGCAGATAATATATAATATATAGAGAATTATTGAATATATATTGCATACATATTCAATAATAATGGGCAAGCAATGGATCTGACAACAAACCTTAATATACACTCGCTGTAGAATATCAGGAAAGAGAATGCAGAAAGATCGCTGCACTCAGTCAGACCTGATCAAACCTGTAGGGCAGGTGAGGGCGGAGCCTCTATCAGATAAATAAACCTTCCTGTACGTCACCTGAGAATCCCCAGCTTCCCTACGGCGATTCTCTCTTTGTTTCCCCCTCCACAAAAGAGGCCACAATTCTACGATGTGGGAAGGTCACTGTGGAAATTTACAGCCCCGTGTGTCATAATGGACGACATTAGAATGTTGCCCAGCACGGCCACGCTGCCAGATGTAGCGGTGACTAGCCGGTCACTGGCCACTACTGCAGTGACGCGCTCCAACTTGGACCACCCCAGTACAAACCCCACAGCTTCGTAGAGGATTTCTGAAAGTAGAAACTCACCGACACGTCCTTCAGGCACTCCTCGCAGGTGGAGTTGGACTTTTTATCACAGACTGAGAAAGACAGGAGACAGGAGACATGTTAGTAGCTGACGGCAGGCAGGGCAAACAACTATACCCTCTAGGGCTGTGTTCCAAGCGGAGAGTACGCCCATTGCAAAGATAAACATTAAGTATGTAGCCAGCTAGCAAGCTAGTAACATTCTATTGACAGGTTAGGCCAGACAGGGAATGAGCTGACCAGATGAACCAGGCTTGCCCATCAGTAAGGTAGCTCTCGAATAAATGTCAAGCTAACATTAGCTAACATTACAAAATATGTTTTAGAGAAAACTTTCCAATTTAAAATATTAATAAAATGTAACCAGTTAGATACCTTGCATAATTTGAAATTAAATACTTCCTTATTCCTCTTATGCTTTCTTTGCCTAAATCTAATTTGCTTTGGTATGAGGGGAATTTACAGTTATCGTCAAAGTAATTTGGGCCATTCACAACATGGAATAACAACTTGTATGCATGGCATTTGAGGTGGTTGTGGTCCAAGAGACCCTCAAGTTCCCCCAGGACCCGGAGAGAGAGAGAGAGGATGAGAGAAGGCACTCGCAGGTAGAACAACAGAAGTTAATTTAACCAATGTGCACACACGGAGAGCATAAACAGAAAATGCTCTAGAGATTTAATCTCGAATACCTATTATAGAAACATTGGTGGAATTTTCCCACCCCTCCCTGCTATGCCCTCCCATCTGTGTATGGCATGATGAACACATTTGCATACATATCTCAATAATGTGCTTATGGACACCTTACACCCCAGGCCATGGATCATCTTAGATCGACCAATTGGTACATGTAGACCAGGTCAAAACCCCGCCCTTACGGGTTAACGAGGAAACCATAAGTATTTGGACAGTGACACAATTCTCATTATTTTGGCTCTGTACGCCAGCACAACAGATTTGAAATGAAACAATGAAGATGTGCTTTAAGTGTAGACTTTCAGCTTTAATTTAAGGGTTTTGTCAAAAATATTGTATGAGCCGTGTAGGAATAACAACCATTTTTATACATAGCCCATACCCCAATTTTAGGGGCTCAAAAGTAATTGGACAAACTAACATAATCATAAATTAAATTGTCATTTTTAATACTTGGTTGCAAATCCAAAGTCTGAAACCCATAGACATCACCAGACGCTGGGTTTCTTCCCTGGTGATGCTCTGCCAGACCTTTACTGCCGCTGTCTTCAGTTCCTGCTTGTTCTTGGGGCGTTTTGCCTTCAGCAAGTGAAATGCATGCTCAATTGGATTCAGGTCAGGTGATTGACTTGGCTATTGCAGAACATTCCACTTCTTTGCCTTAAAAGTCTTGGGTTGCTTTCGCAGTATGCTTCGGGTCATTGTCCATCTGCACTGTGAAGCGCCGTCCAATGAGTTTTGAAGCATTTGGCTAAATCTGAGCAGATATAACCCTATACACTTCAGACTTCATCCTGCTGCTTGTCAGCAGTCACATCAATAAATACAAGGGAACCAGTTCCATTGGCAGCCATACATGCCCACGCCATAACACTTCTTTGATCTTCGTCTCATCTGTCCATAGGATGTTGTTCCAGAACTGTACATGTTTTTTTTTTAGCAAACTCTAATCTGGTCTTCCTGTTTTTGAGGCTTACCAATGGTTTACATCTTGTGGTAAACCCTCTGTATTTACTCTGGTGAAGTTCTCTTAATTATTGACTTTGACACAGATACACCTACCTCCTGGAGGGTGTTCTTGATCTGGCCAACTGACTTCATATTGAGAGTTAACAGCAACAATTCCAAATGCAAATGCCACACTTGAAATCAACCCTAGACCTTTTATCTACTTACCTGTAAAATAAATAATGAGGGAATAACACACCTGGCCATGGAACAGCTGAGCAGCCAATTATCCAATTACTTTTGGATATAAATGGACCACATATAAAAAGTGCTGTAATTCTGACACCGTTCACCCGATTTGGATGTAAATACCCTCAAATGAAAGCTGAAAGTCTGCACTTTGTGCAATATTCATTTTTTAATTTCAACTCAAATATAATGTGGTAGACAGACTAAAAAAACAATAACTCTGTCAATGTCCAAATATGTATGGACCTGACTAAGTGTACAGAACCGTGGAAACAGACAGAGTAAGAATCAAAAATCAACTGAGGTAGCTTTGGTGTCCCATGTACTGTGTGATCTCTCATTATATGTCCCAATATATGCTGCAATAAATGTTTGTGCCTTCCAGCTCCACATCAGCATTAAATAATTCCCTCTCACACAAATACACTCTCTCTTCTCCCTAAATGCTATTCTTGATAGTATCCCAATAAAAACCTCTTAATTGACAGACTACATCCACACTTTGTGACGCAGCCTGTGGAGCACAGTTAGAAGTACAAATCCTAAGGGCCATTTGGTTTGGAACAAGACCCAAGATGGCTACTGCCAAGTCCTATCCACTACAGACCTTCCAACTTCCAATTACTTTCTGCCTTTTGTAACTCTGCCTTTGATTGCCTGTAACAGTATGTGTAACTTAGGTTTTTGAATTGTAGCCAATGTATTCCGGCAAATCTGTCCAATGTCTTCATACATCAGATTTTTGGACAGTAGTTTGGAGCAAGCTGGGGATTTGTTCTTGTGAATGGACGATTACTCCTTATCCAGCAACAGATTCGGTGCTTCTGGGAACAACGTTTTGCCTAAAGTTCTACAGTGAACACCAAGCAGCACTGAGTCTGATGCTGGATGAGAAGCAGTCATCATCCAGCATCATTTTCCGGTGGAAGGACAAATAAAAAGGTTAGAAAAACTCCCACCTTCAAATATGTATTTTTAACAATGCTATCATTTCAAACCGAGCATTCTTCGACTTGAAAATAGCTCTCCTTAAATAAAAACCTCAAACATGAATGAGAGAAACAACAGCATTAGATGGCAACAAATAGCAGGAGCATTTATGTTATGCATTGGTCAAACTCAAAATAATCAGATTCCGCCAGGTAAGATGCATACCGCATAGTTTAAATATTTCACATATTGTCCCATATATAACAGCATAAGCTACTTACTAATGCTGTTCAGGTTGACAGTACAAAAGCTGTGGCCCCCTTTTGGATTTGAACTTGCACCCAGCTGGTAACAAATTCAGACTAACCATTATGCCACACCCATATTAGTTTACACAACCGATCAAACGTTTTAGAACACCTCCATTTTTTTTTTACATTTACGCAGTTTAATGTTTCAATGTACTCTGAAATTAATGCATAGAACAAATAAACAATTGGAGATAAAGAAATCATGGAATTGTTTTGTTTAACAAAATTTTATAAAAAGTTTTGACTCATACCTTTTGCAGAAGTTCCCACAAATGTGTTGCACTTGTAGGTTGCTTTGCTTTCACCCTTCTGTCCAGTTCATCCCAAACCAGCTCGATGGGGTTTAAATCCGGAGACTGTGCTGGCCATTCCATGATTTGAAGCCTACCATCTTGTTCTTTTCTTCTACGGTAGTTCTGACAAAGCCTGGAGATATGTTTTGGGTCATTATCTTGCTGTAGGATGAACCCCTGACCAACTAGGCGTAGACCAGAGGGTATTGCATGGCACTGCAAAATGCTGTGGTAGCCCTTTTGGTTCAGGGTGCCAGTCACTCTGTGCAAGTCGCCGAATCTGGATCCAGCAAAAGAGCCCCAGACCATCACGCTTCCTCCTCCATGTTTGACAGTTGATGTCACACACTGAGGAACCATCCTTTCGGAAACTCGACGGCGTACAAAAACCCTGCGTGACGAACCAAAGATTTCAAATTTTGAGTCATTGGTCCATAAGACCTTCTTCCAGTCTTCAGTAGTCCACTGGCAGTGTTTCATGGCCCAGGCAAGCCTCTGTTTCTTATTTTGTCATCTTAGCAATGGCTTTCTTACTGCCACACGACCTGTCAAACCTGCAGCTCAAAGTCTTCTCTTCACAGTCGAAACAGACTTCCTTACTTCGACCAGTGTTAAGCTGTGCTTGAAGCTGTTGTCCTGTGAGCCACCTATCACACAAGCTGTTGACTCTCAGAAACTTGTCTTCTGATTTTGTTGTGGCTTTGGGTCTACCAGACCTCTTCCTGTCAGAGTTTCCTCCAGTTTCCAAGTGCCTTTTGATGGTGTAGGAAACTACTCACTGGCAAAAAAATGTACATTATTTTTCAGTTTTTGGTAACCTCGTTTTTTAAACCTAGCAGTTTAAGCAGTTTACCACTTACCTTTGTACCATTTCAGGTTATTCACTGGACTTGAACTGCTTAAATTTCAGTGAAAATGTGAAAAATGGGGGTGTTCTAAAACTTCTGACCGGTAGTGTAGATCAAATTACAATTTTTTGACCTCCTCATGAAACAGATGACATAAAGGCAGGTTTTGTCTGCACGCTGCATATTATCGTACACTCCTATGCTGAAGAGCCTTGTTGACTATGCCTGAAAGGGAATCTGCAGTCACCCATCGTTTGTTGGTTCCCATGGCATGAAATCCTTAATCCAAAATCTGCAGTCTTGCAAACATAATCTTTCAGTTTTATCTTTATTTAATGAAACAAATGGGGGCTGAAATATGCAGGACAAAGTATTTGATTAAAAGCTAAATGGCGAATAACAACAAGGAAGAAAAGCAAACACTCAGTTAGCAATAAAAAATAAAAAAAGTTTCCTTTAATATTATCATGATACCATTACTGCGTTAAGCACAGTAAATAAAACTAAGGACTGCATTTTTAATTGTAGGTTTCTGGCTTTTCTTGTCAAATATGCATATCATTAATCATTGTAGTTTTGTGTGTGATTAACAATGGGGTATAGTTACGAGTATTAATACACATTTGGGTTTTGACACAGAAAGTTTAAAATGCGAGGCATTCCCTCGCGGTTATTCGTAAATAAGAACAATGAGGCACATTTAACCATGTAATCGTATTTGCCCTGATTAGCGATCGCTTACATGGGAAATCACGAGGGCCGTTGTAAAATGGTTCTGGATTCAAAATGACCCCACTGGTAGAAATGAACAGCCGTGGCTAAACAGGACTATTGAGAAAGAATAAAAGAGTCCGCTAAACCTATTAGACTCGCTCATTTAGCTATACAAACATGCTTACGGAACAAAATGCCGAAGATAATTTTGGTAAAGCAGGCAAGCCGCAAGCTGCATTGTCTTAGCTTGAAAATCTTGTATTTAACCAAACCGATTACCTTTATACTTAAAAGGTAAATAAAGTAGCTAATCAACAAATAAAGTACACACACTATATATATATTGCAGGTGTGCTATACAACAAATGTGTAACTATAGTAACCTTTTGTGTAACTATAGTAACCTTTTGAAATACCGTCGAACTCTGCACTGTGATTAAAATAACGTATAATGAACGGTTTTTAGATACCTTTAACGTCTCAAAATGATATATCTTCTTGATGCCATATTATGTCCGAAACACATGTTCTGCCTTAATTAATTAAGAGATTGATTGAAAGGAAAACCATCATATACGGGGTTAGGGAACCCCTGATGCAAGTTACTTAGTGTTTTGCTAGCTTAGCTAGCTAATTGGCGGTTAAATTACACTGATAAACAATGGTGCGTGGACTGTAACGCAGATTAAAATCTATTTAGTTTACTTGGGTCAGGCTAATTATATCCATACTTTACTCAACATATTTTGTTCACGTTACAACACAAAATTAAACTAATTTCCTGTTGAATAACTCCGCTAAGTGGCTAGCTATTGGCGTTGAGATGATAAAAACTTGGCGAACAGGTTCGTCTTCATTCTGCCGAGTGATAGTGCGATCCACGTCGCAATCTCTCAAAATACTGAACATGACTATCTCGACTAACTAACCATCGGATCGATAGTTATTGGATATGGCTATAATATATTTATTGATAACTAACATCTTAAGTTCGAGGAAAATGGAAGGCTGAACTGGTAACTTACTTATGGCAGGTGAGGACGTCTGGGCGAACACTGTCGTCAAACTGAAAATAATGACGAGGACGAAGGGAATAAAAACTCGGCACTCAACCATGTTGATTATGAAAAATAACTTTTTGCTAAAGATTTTGGTCCGGTCCAATGAAGTTCTTTATCTCGACAAAACTTTATGTCCTGAAACAAAATCCCCACGCGGAAGTTTGGCTTACTGACTATCGACTTAAAAAGTGTACGCGTCTCCCAAACAAAATCAAAGCCACTGGTAGCTGGCTAAGGAAGAACTTTCTCACTTCCCTATTGCCTTCACCACTAGCCAATGAAAGAAGGGCTGGCTGTCACGTGACAACGCTCAACATATGTTTTGCTCTTGGGGTGCGAGATTATGGTGCGTTTAATGTGATATGAAAGCTACAAAATGGTTGGATCTAATGACATCTAGCTACATTTCTATTTTGTTAATATAATTGTTGTGTGTACACCTGAGAATAATGCCCAGCAGTGGTATAAACAAAAACAATGCTTAACGTGCTTCTCTCACGTTGTGTCTTTGGTGTACAATTGCATTTATAGGAAGTAAGATGTCGCCACAAGTTAGAAAGACTGTTTTTTTCTGAGGGTAAATGTTTGTTGTTGATTGTACTTTATTAAACCGATTAATCCTACTTTCTTCTTACCTCATAAGCGTTCAAACGTGTGCATATACTCGTGGAATATCTAAAACAAATTTCACGAATTGGCTAGCTGTATCACCAAAGAGGTTTATAGACCGGCTTGGTACGACGTGACTATATACCGTATAGTATGTGGATATGATGAATATATGGTGTGTGCTGTAGACAATTGTATACGGGCATTGTCCACATTTGAATTATGGACTCCGTAGACATGTTCACTGTTAATAAATAATTCGTGTTTTTTTTTTTTTTTTATCATTCATTTTTTATTATATCTTCAGACATAACAACAGAATATACAATACATTTTCAATGATGTAAACCCAACCATCCCTCAACCCCTCCCCTCCCCTCCCCCACTCCTATCCCTCACCCCTCCCTTCACCCCATTCTCATCCCCCCACCCCACCCCCCCCCTCCACCAGCCAACAGGGTAATGTCCACACAGACGTAGCAACCTTACGTAGCTAGAATATCCTTTAAGTTAGAAATCAACTCTGTCCACATTGAAATTGTGTTTGGCTGTGCAACATTGACTCTCGCTGACGATAGTTCCATGTAAGAAATGTCCCAAAAGCTCCGAAGCCAGTGAATACTTGAAATGTCATGAGGAGGTGTCCAGCGCTGGGCTACAATCTTCTTAGCTGCCGTCAGACCTGCCAGCCAGATTTTACGAGACTTTCCCGTAAGAGAGAGGCGAGAATCATCATTCAAAAGGTGTACAGCAGGGTCCACTGGCAAACGCACCCCTGTCAGGTCTGCAAGGATATTAATAACCTTTCCCCAAAAATCAAAGACACCTGGGCACTCCCATACAACATGCATAAAAGAACCAATAGCTCCTGGGGAACAAAATGAACAATATGGATAAGGTACCAATCCCATTCTATGTCTAATTCTTGGTGTCAGATATGCTCTATGACAAAATTTCAAGTGTATATACTGATGATTTGGGTTTTTCGAAGCACCCGTAACATTATCCCAAATTGCATCCCAATCTAAGTCTTGTCCTAATTCAGATATATCCCTATCCCATGCTTTCATACCCGATGTGGGCATACATTTCTGGGAGTTTAGCTTATCATAGATATAAGACACTATACGTTTTGGAGCACTCCGTATCCAACTCAAAATAGGATGGTCTTTTAAGTCTGACCCCCAGGGAACCCTGTAGGCCCTACAGGCTGACCTTACTCTAAAATAGAAGAAAAGAGAGTGTTTATCAATATTGTATTGAGAGACAAGTTCTTGAAAGTTAAGGATATTATTCGCCCCATTAATATCGTCAAGAGTTGTGTATATATATATATACAATACCTTTATCCTCCCAAGCCTTATTAGTGAATGGTTTCCCCCCAGATAAAAGGTGAGAGTTGTTCCATATTGGAGATGACCTGCACCATACACTTTTAAATTTCAGGAATCTTTCTACTGCTCTAAACACTTGTAGCATATAAGTTAAAATTGGACCATAATACAAACCACATTTTTGACAGAAATACCTAAAAGAAGGAAGTCCTTCAACCGTATTGGTGCTATTAAGTCCTGTTCCATACTTTTCCAAGATGAAACTCTATCTCCCTCCATCCAATAGCTAAGATTCCTTAAGACAAACGCCCAGTGATACAGCTTAAAATTCGGACACGCCCATCCCCCATCTGACTTTTTGAATTGAAGAGCTGACCACTTTATATTGGGTCGTTTACCATTCCAAACATAGCGTCTTAGTAAGGAGTCCAGTTTTTGCCAATATCCTGCAGGAGGTGCAAGTGGGATCATTGAGCTGATCAAATTAATGCGGGGTAAAACATTCATTTTAACAACCGATATTCTGGCTGGAACTGAAGCCGGCAGGTGTCTCCATCGAATAATATCTTCCTCTACCCTTTTTAGAACTTGAGAATAATTTGTCTTAGCTATAGATGATACGGAAGTACTAACTGTAATACCCAAATAGAGGACCTCATTTGTAACCTTAACTAGGGGAGGTAGGGATACCTTATTTTTGTCTGTATTAAGAAGCACCAATGCTGATTTCGATAGATTAACCTTATACCCTGAAAGTTGTCCAAAATGCTCTTGAGTCTTTAAAACAACAGGGAGAGTTTGTTGAACATCTGCCATATAAACCAATGTGTCGTCCGCATAGAGCGAAATGGAGTGCGACGTTTCACCCAGTGTAATAGGGGAAATCTGAGGACAGCTTTTAATCAATTGAGCAAGCGGTTCGATGGATATATTAAAGATCAGAGGAGACAAAGGGTCCCCTTGCCTTGTGCCCCGTTTTATCTCAAATAAATCCGATAGACCTCCAATAAATAATTAGTGTTGATTGCAAATGTTGGGAGAGAGCACAGCACTGGTGCTCTGTCACGAGATTGTGGAGGAATGCATAAATCTGTGGCACTGCATTTGAACGTATGGTGTATTGCAGGGGTAGGTAACCCTGGCCCTGGAGTGCCAGAGATGTTTCAGGTCTTTGTTCCATCCAAGCTCTTCATTTCATAGTCTGATCGAATATTAAGTCAGAATGGTGAAACACTGAGTACCTTCCGCACATGGTCACCTCCATTCATTTAGCCTAACAATTAATTAAACCAATTATGGGATTAGAGGTAAACCAAAAACATCGATGGAACTCCAGGACCAGGGTTGCCTACCCCTGGTGTATGGTGTTTGGGATTTGACCTCAGATGGTGGCTCTGTGTGCGAGACACACCCACGTCACCGTAAACGTGTGATAACATCAGATGCTGACTGGTAAGAGGGACTTTTAGAATAACCTTTGGGAGCATAACAAGGCAGCCATTTTGTCAAAGTTTTGTCAGTACAGGTAAATGGGGGAGAAATCAAACTCTTTAAGGTCATGTATTCCATCAGTTTTTGTTATATGGAAAAGTGCTTGTAGCAAGTACATCATTATATGCTGTACCTATTACAATTGGATTCCTCTAATATATTAGCGTGGGCTAGTTGTCTGTGTACGGGAGACCGCATGGGTTTTTGGCCATGTGTAAGCCTCACAAACTAACATAAATTATTTGTTGCTTCCTAAAAATGACCCCAATATGAAATTGTACATCGGCCTGATGTCAACACTCAATCTTGCTAGGTGGGAAAAGACAAGGAGCAAGCAAGAAGATGCAAATGATTAACTCCAATAATTTATTAAAGCATTTTGTAAAGCCAGTTACAAAAAAGAAAATCATTTTCTCCTATTTATTAAACAAGCACACATTTTAATAACAGTAACAATAAATGAGTACATTCTGGCCTCGGTGTGGCTGCCAGCAGCCGACCAGAGGCCTCAGTGTAACAGTGGCGAGGGGCAGGACAGGCGTGCGTGAGGCCTAGATGTCGAGACAATATGTGACATGGTCTCCCAAAAACCACAGCACCAAGAGTGATGCACAGCATCCCTCGTTTTTGCGTCACGTTGTGCCGTGCGACCTGTCCCTCTCAGCCACAGGTGAACATCCTTCCCATTCTCAGCTCACAGTGCGCTGTGTTCCCCCCCCCCCCTTCTCCTTTACTTGCTTCTTAATTATCACAAGAATTAGAATAAATACCCTCCCTCCCCCGACCCAGGAGACACATTTTTCTTTGTTAAAACTCTTTTAAAACATTTACTCCCCAAACAGGTACTCACACGCTACACACGCTTGTTTACCAACAGCACTTCCCCCCACCCCCTCCCCCTACAGACTCAAAACTGGCACAAAACCTGCATTACACTCATAAAATGTTGCATATTTTATAGCAAATTACACGGTACTGTTCAGATAGTGGAGCCTTTTATATATATATATTTGTTTTTTGTTTTTTGTTAACTCAGCACAAGTGACCAGGCCCTTCAGTAGTATGCGGAATGGGGCTGAAATGTCCGCATCTGTTACTGGTAACAGAAGAATACTGGTTTAAAAGTTCAACCATTTTATGGGAAGATTTGTCTGTACTTTAGTACTGTGCTGTACTCTAGTAACAGAGTCAAGGTTACAGAGGAATGCCAAGTAGGATTCAGAAGCAGCATGATTGTTTAAGGCATCAAGACACAGGGATGGAAACAGATCCTTCCAGTTGTGCATCCAGACTTCTGTATTGCTCCCCACACCCAGAAACACCTAAACCTGAAGTCTTATTTGTAACAGATGTACGAGCAAAATAAATACAAACTTTTAGACCTACATCCTTTCTCTCTTATTCTGTGTCATTGAAATACAATTGGATTCTTACTGAATAAAACAACGAGTCAATCTATACAGATTACCTATTCTGAATGTAAAAGTAAGATGTAGTTGAGAATACTGTATATAATGTGTGCTGTAGAAAAGGTCGTATGAGCATTATTAACTGATATTTGAATTATCTACAGAATAGATGTGTATATTATCATGTAAAAAAAAAAACCCCACACACAAATCTATTAAAAGCTGAGATGGTAGCTTGTCTGGAAAGGCTTGGCAAGCACACGACTGGAAGTGCCTTGTCTCCAGATTCAGTGCGAAGGCATAACACTGAATGTGAGTGTTTGATATTTGGGACCTGAACTCAAGATGGTGCCCCTGCTTGCGAGACACACCCATGTCACCATAAACATGTGATAACATCAAGAACTGCCTGGCGAGAGGGGCTTTTGGCATAACGTGAGCATAACAAGGTAAAGCAGGCAGCCATTTTTTTAAGGTTTTGGCAGTACAGGTAAATGGAGGAAGAGATCAGACTCGGTAAGCTCTTGAACTCCATCCAACGGGTGTTTTTGTTACCTTATATAAACAAAGAGCTTATAAGTACAGCATATATTAGAATGTGCTAGTTGTTTGGGTGCATGTGCTGAGAGACACAGCAGTTTTCTCTGGCTGAAGTTTTTCGTTTTTTTTGCATCCATCAGTAATTTGCCTCCAAAAAGACAAGAGATGCTCTCTAATCAGATGTGGGTTAACTACCCAGTCATCTGATTGACATCTCAGCTTCGTCCAACCGGCTGCTCTTCTGGGCAGAATTCCTTCCTGTCCTCATGGGCCCACCCCCCTGCTCAGAGGGAAGCTTGTGCTGATTGGACCGTGCCCCTCATCTGATCCAGGAACTGCCGCAGCTGGACACAGATCTCACGCTGCATCGTTTCTTCACGATCATGTTGATGTAGGCTTTCATGATCTTGGTGATCTCCCCAACCTGCAATGACAAAACGTTGTTTTTTTTCCCCAGCCTCCACTTTGGCTTCACAATACATTTCAGTGTAAAGTAACTGGTGAGTCAAATACGCACTACGTCATGCTGGACATTCATGCTTGGTGGTAATTAACGTACAAGACAAGGGTTCGTAAAAGAGTCCATTTCAGTTAGACTTTTATGGTTAAGATGTGCTGCAGGAGGTGCACGGTGATTGCGCTGTGGCTACGCGGATTTACCAGAGGGGTTTCGAAGAACATCTCTCTCTCGTCCACGGTTATCTTGTAGGTGCTGGCCAACGGCGCACCGAAGAAGACAATGTGCTCATAGGGGAAGGTCTCCAGTGGTCTGGGCTCCCCTCTCTTGTACACAGACACGTTCTCCGCACTCACACCTAGCCACAGGTCGTGGGGGAAGCCTCCTTCCTTACACTGCAGGGAAATTCAGTCAGGTCAGATCTCTTAGCCACTGTCGAATCAAAGTTGGTTGGCTTCATTGTCTCACTGACTTGCTTCACACGCACCCATATGCAAATGAATGTACCCATCTTGCTTTTCTACTTTAATTCATTATATTACATGTTTTGGCTGTGCACTCTAGAATTCTACCTGAAGTTAAGTTGGTTATTTTTCCATAGCATATTTAAAATATCCAAACTGATATACAAATACTTGAACCGTCATGAGTTAATTGGAGAAATCCAGCTTAATTTACTCATGGGTCCAGCAACAGCATGTACAATCCTGGCCTTCTGTGTCCAAGACCTCTTTACTATCAGAAATCAGAAATGACAAATCTAATGCTAATGATGAGATTTGAACTCTATACAGCAGGGGTGTCAAACTCATTCCATCGTGGGCGAGTGTGTGCAGGTTTTGTTGCAACCAGTGCACAACACCAGGTGATTTCAATTAGTTCCCCTCCTTGGTTGAGGAAGGAAGCTAATTAGTGAAATCACCTGGTGTAGTGCACTGGTTGCAACAAAAACCTGCACACACTCGGCCCACGATGGAATGAGTTTGACACCCCTGCTATACAGGGTATCTTTCCATCCAAATGTTGCCACATGTACCTCAGAGGGTTTATCATTTCAAAATGGTGGGCGCATCATGTTGGGGTCTGTTTTGTATGGTATGACCAAAGTGTCCAAGCTGCTCCGCCCCTTACCTCCACGTCGAACAGGGTGGATCCGTAGCCGGGCCACTCCTTGATGACGGCCATGTACTTGACCATGGCCTGGTGCTGGGGCAGGCCCTGCAGACGGGACCACTTCTCCAGGACGCTGGCGCGCGTGGCCGACGTCTCCTCCTTCACCCACATCTCCAGCATCTGCTCCTCCTCCACCCGCTGCTTCTTCATCGAGCCCGTCTTGAAGCTGCGCCGCAGCGTGCCGTCCAGGAAGCTGGTCCGCCGCCTCTCCAGGGTGCCCGCCGTGCCCCCCGCCCCGCCCGCCTTGGTGGACTGCAGGATGCGCGTGCGCAGCCGCCCCACGGGGTACATGTTGTCCAGGCTCCAGCTGCCCCTCCCCATGTCCCCCTGCAGGTACTGCAGGCGCAGGGCGGCCAGGTGCTGAAGGGTCTCCTCCGGGGCGGGAAAGTGGCCGCTGATCAGACTCTCGTGGGCCTGAGAAACAAAGAGGAAAACAGGTCGAGTCAGACAGGTCCAGAGTCGAGTTGTCTTCGCAAACAGTCCCCGGGGGGAGTGTAACTGGTTTTTTCCGACTTAAGCCGGGTAACAAGGGTTACACTGCGCTCTACTCGTGTTACGTGCGCATAATGAAAGCACTGCGCATTAGCTTGGGATTTAAAAACAGCCTCCGTTGGTACACATCCATGTTAGCGCTGCCTGTGGCGAGGAACATCACAAAGACTCGCCTGCTCAAACATGAAGGCAAACTCCACCCCTTCCTTCGGCACACTCTCCACGTCCAGGAAGCAGTAGAGCTTGAAATAGAGTCGCCACTGCCCTTCATCCTCCTCTTCCTCACTGCCCGCCAGCCTGGTTAGACAGCCACACGAAGAGTCAGCGAAAACACATGCAATATGTGCTTTGCTAGAATCATTCTTTTTTAAATGATATGTTAATTATTAATGAATGTGATTATTTATGGAAGTGATTCTCAATCCCGGTGGCAGGGTATGTATGGTTTTTGTTTCCCCCTGTAAAATCAGCAACCAATTTAGACATAAAAAACCAGGTGATGCCAGTTAATTATGTAATCAACCTCTTTCATTGATAAATTAAGTGCTGAGTAACAACAAAAACCAGCAAAATACCCTCCAGGACCAGGATTGAGAACCACCGATTTATGGTGAATGTTTCCAAAGGGGGGGGGAACACCTGACATTTCCAAAAGTGTGACAAAAGACCTGGGAACAGTTTGTGTTGCTAAATGAGAGAGGGTGCGAAGGCCCCGGGTGCCGCATGGGCTAGTGGGAAAGTGCTGCGCTGCCCTCTTGCTCGCCTACCTCTCGAACTTGGCCAGCACATCAGCCACGATGACCCTGCTCTCCACGGCGCGGTCCGTGCTGTTCTTGTGCTCGAACAGGGCGAACATGTTCCTGCTGTCCTCCATAGCCAGCCCCCGGATCAGCTTCTCCACCACCTGGGAGCAACGTGGGAACAACGTCAGGACAACATCGCCGTCCGCATTTCCGCGTTTGTTTATTTGCAAACGAGGGTTAAAAAATATGATTGGACAGAAATGGTACAAGTGAGAAGCCTAAGAGGAATTGTATTTTTTTATTTATTTAACCTTTATTTAACCAGGCAAGCCATTAAGAACAAGTTCTTATTTACAATGGCGGCCTGGGTACATACCTGGGTACATACGCCATTCACTCACACACTCACACCTACAGGGCAATTTAGACTCTCCAATTAGTCTAACGTGTATATAAGGAACCTTGCTGTGAAAATTGCTGTGAAAATTATTTTACAAACATTTACAATTCAAGTGACAATGGAGAACATAATCTGATGGGGCGAGTCTGCTGCGTGGCTACAAAACCAGGTCAGATGTCACCGGGAAGTTCAGAACGTGCCTTGAATGTGGGAGGAAGCAGTGAACCTTGGGACGTGGCTAGAGTACGTGGGTGTGGCGGCGCTTTGTAGTGTGGCGCCATACAGTGCTTTCTTGTTACTTCAGGCGGCGTGTGCAAACATACACTACCGGCTCAGGCAAAAGGGGGGCTGACGTGGCACATATGGAATTTGAGCTACACCCACCCATAGCTGAAATCGCCCTGGTCAAAAATACACTTTTGATACCTCATGACATGGAGGATGTTCGCACTGGCCGAAATCCAACTGAAACCGAGCGTTTCGGTAAAGAGCGTTGCCGAACATTTTTAATGTCATGTACTGAAAGTGTATTTCACTCATGAGCACCTACCACTAAAATAATATTGCGGAGCTAACATCAGACAGATGCAAGATTGACATCAGAAGCTGTGAGTCGCTGTGTTTTACCCCTCCGATTCTTCTGTTACGATTTGTGTAAATGTCCACATATGATACCAAAAGATAGGAAGTGAATACCTCTTTATGTCAGGGGCACACTGAATAGCCCACTGTTTTGGCAATATAACGACTTAAAGTGGGAGTGAGAATGGGCAGCAGTTAGCTTGAGCGACTGAAAATGGGATTATGGTCTGCATTGCTATTGTGAGGGTAATTGTATCACTGGTATGCTTCACAATGAGAGATTAGAATGGGCAAGGCAATGTCCAAGATGTGATAAGGTGAAACTAGTTTTTGTTTTTTTTAAATCATACACAGCTCAATTTCAGAATATTTTTTTATTTGAATATAAATTCAATATTTTGTTTTAGCGGTTAAAAGATATATTTTGTAGGATGCCACAATTTATACAAAGTAACTTTGTACTACGATTCATAATGTAGATATAAGGTTGCTAAGGAGTTTCGATGGATATCTGGTGAAACCCGTCTCTGCCAGACTGGCCCTGACCGTGAGCCCCGATCGGGAGCGGCATTTGGCTGTCCGCTCCTGAGGGAGGGGGGAGGGTGGTCGGCACGAACTCGCAGTGAATCAGGTAAGGGTGTCTCCAGGTCGGTGAGTTTCGTCTCAAAGGAGGCGGATCATGGCTGGCCTCAGAAAGTAGCTTTGTGGGGGAGGGTTAATCGAAATAAATAGAGTATATAATTGGCTTCCAAATTGAGGAGAAAAACGGGGAAAATCTGAAACAAAATAATGTTTAAAAAAAAAATATATATATATTTTTTTTTATCTCTTAACATGGGCCCCTTTCGCCAGAGCCGATCAGATATGAAGATGAGGGTTTTCGGAACTGAAGCATTCTGAACTCTTTAAACAGCTGGATGAGTTTGATGTGATAGTGTATGTTGTGAAGGGACTGACACGTACCTCTCCAGCAGTGGTGTGGGAGTTGATGGAGATCTTGCAGGAGCCTCCTCCGTGGCAGTACACTGTGGTGGTCATCTCCTGTCTAGTCAGCAAGGCGGCGATCTCTTCCTGAGATGGAACATACTCCCTGGACTTGGTCTTCTTCAGCGACTCGACAATGAAATGGGCATACTTCTCTATATCGGTCCCAGAGAACTGTTCCCTGATCCTGGGGAATAACACACACACACACGCGCACACACGCACACGCGCACACACACACAGACACAGACACAGACACACACACACAAACACACACACACGGGCCGTATGATTAACCGTGGGAGCATTTGATGTGGTTAATCCACCATTCCCTACCTGAGAAGAGTAATCACGATTTAAACACGAGAGTAGACACAGATAACACAGGCTGTACAGCTGGAAAGCAATGGGACCGTCACCCACACCACCAAACAGGAAGAGGTGCGTGATGGGAGTGAGCATATACCTCTTGAGGTGGAACTTGAGGTAGCGCAGGATGGCCCGGCTGGGCAGGAAGGTGCAGCTCATGCAGGTCAGCAAGTGCCAGTGGGCGCGGTTGGCTGGGCTGTTGGTCTGGGGGACGTGATTGGTCTGTTTGATCAGCTGGCAGTACACCTCATCGCGCAGTGCCCGCAGGTCCTGGCACGTCTGCAGGATGCCCTGTATGATGGGCACCGGGTCCGACACCGCCTCCATCTCCTGCAGAGAGTTGAACATCTTCACGGCCTCGTCCTGCAGGCTGGCATAGCCCTTCTCCTTTTGGACTGCAGAACAAAACGAGAGAGGGACAGAGTTTATATATACAGGCAGTGGCTATTTTAGGGTTTTAAAACAGGGGGTGCCCCGGGCAGAAATCATTTTCTTTGAAATCTTTTTTGACATTGATTTGAAAATTGTAATATTTTCATCCCAACAGTAGGGGGTGCAAATGCACCCCCTGCACCCACGGTAAAATCGCTGCATACATGGTTACTATATATAGACATAGAGAGAGTTTACTATATACAGGTTTACTATATACAGTGGCTTCGGAAAGTATTCAGGCCCCTCCACTTTTTCCACACTTTGTTGTGTTAGAGACTTCATTTAAAATGGATTAAATTGTTTTTTTTGCCATCAATCTACACACGGCGCCCTATCATGACAAAGCAAAAGCACGTTTTTAGAAATTGGTGCAAATTTATTACAAATATATATATTGAAAAAAATATATATTAATCTCAAGGATGATAAAAGGAAACAGGATGCATCTGAACTCAATTTGGAGTGTCATAGCAATAGCATAGGGCCTGAATACTTATGTAAATGACATATTTCAGTTTTCTATTTTTAATAAAATTGCAACAATTTCTGAAAACGTGTTTTCGCTTTGTCATTATGGGGTATTGTGTGTAGATTGACAATTTCTTTTTCTTTTTTTAATAAATTAATTCAAGTCCGTAGCGCAACAAGGTGTGGAAAAGTGAAGGGGCTTGAATACTTTCCAAAGCCACTGTATGTATATATATATATATATATATATATATATATATATATATATATATATACTGTATATATATATATATATATATATAGAGAGAGAGAGAAAGGGGGGGACTCTACACAAACACAAAGGGAGATAAAAATAAACGAAGCAGGGTTATTCAGAGAGCGAGAAAGAGAGAGACGGGGAAAGACAAATGGGGAGAGACAAAGAGGCAGAGAGACAGAGCGAGCACAGTAATCCCTTCCCACTGAAGTAGTGGTGTGAACCTGCAGTGGCAGTGCAGCAGGCCCAGGCAGGAAGAGGAGGAGGAGGATGAGGGGAAGGAGAAGGGGGGGGGGGACTCACGGTTGACGTTGACCTCCCCATAGGGCAGGGGCAGCAGGGGCGAGTGCAGGGGGTGCTGGGTGTATCTCAGGATGGGGTTCCTCCGGTACGTCTGCTCCACCGCCTCCGGGTTCAGGCTGTTCTCCTGCGGGAGGGCACAGGAGCAGAGGTGAGGGGGGTGGCACAAATCCCGCAGCTGTTCAGGCTTACACCCCGCGTCTCAGGCATTAACATGCTCCCGCACAAAACGGTAAGCCTTGTGCGCGGACTGAAAGACAAATATCACCAAACAAAGTCAGGGTGGAAAACTAGAGAGAGAAAAAACACAGCACACCAGAGGAAACTGAGTGCTCGGGTTGATCTAGTCGAGTGTAACATTCACACGAACAGAGGCACTTGCTAGGCAGCAGTGTGGTGCAGTGGTTAAGAGACTGGGGTTGCAGGTGCAAATCCTGGAAGATGCACAAATTGCTCAGGACAGGCATCTACCAAGCAAATAAATAACAAAATAATTTGCCACTACTTTTACTACTATAACGCCGTACTATTTCGATAAAACAAAACACCGTCTCGTTGCGACTCGGGAGAAGGCGCAAAATGGATCCGCTACCACAAAATGGAAGCACTGCACACCGCTGCAGCCAATCAAAGTCCACACAGACGAGAGATCTCCAAATGCAGAGATGCAGGCGGAATCTTCACTCGGGGGGAAAAAAAGGTAACGGGTTCATCCCCACACAGAGAGAGCAAAGGGGGATAGCGAGCGCCCCGATTCGGCCCCGAGTACCTCTCTCAACTACCGTGCGCGTCCCGGGCCAAAAACAGCGCCTGCAGAGGCACGCGCCTCCACAGCCGAAAGGGAGACGCGGCGCTGGACGCGGCGTGAGCCTGTGAGGAACAGACACCGTTCAGTGAGAGAGCTCCGCCCGCCCGCCGGGGGGAGGGGGGAGGGGAGAGGGCCGGCGGCCGTACCTTGATGTCGCGGATCAGCTGCTGGGTAGGGGTCTCAATGGGAACCTTGCTGTCGATGACGCCCTGGATGGCAGAGGCCCACCGCATGGCTTCGTTCAGCATCTTGGTGTAGAGGCGGTACGAGTGCTTGCGCCCGTGAACTATGATGTTCCAGTAGCCTGGATAACAAAAAAAAATATATAATGGGGGAGGCTTGAGAACTCTGGAGCTCATGAGCCGTCAATCGCTGGTGTCGAAAGAACCAATCGAACGCTGTGTTGCGTTCGAACCAGCGGGTCAATGACGAGACACGTGACAGCTCCACTCCGACCAATTTCTGGGTAGTCAAGGCCTCGCTCCTCCCATCGCTACAGCCAGTGGCGATTTTAGGGTTTTAAAACAGGGGGTGCAATGGGCAAGAAGTTTTTTGACATTGATTTGAAAATTGTAATATTTTCATCCCAACAGTAGGGGGTGCAAATGCGTCTCGGGGGCGTCCTTTGTTCGCCGAACGTCCTCCTGACGGGCTGGGGACTCACCGGTCTCCTTGAAGACCTTCTCCTCCGGCTGGACCACGGAGCAGAGGCTGTTGAGCACCAGGGTGCCCAGCTTGGAGGCGCTGCGTTCCGAGGACTTGTAGTAGTCCAGGGAGTTGTTGGTGAGGACGAACCAGCGCTTCTTCAGCTTCAGGGACGTGCTCTTTCCCCCCGACTTCATCTCCTTGTGCAGCCAGCCTGCAACGGCAACGAGTTTCGACAGAGTGACGACACGGAGGACACGTCGTCTCCTCTGAAGTGACGGGAGCTTCGCGTAGACAGGACGCCGTGGACAACGTTTACATTTGTGAAGCGACCCGATTTCAAAACGAGCAGTTTTTACACAGCTTCGTCTGCGTACGTTCCACACACAACATTGGCTACGATCATTTTTATAGATCGTCTATTTGGAATTGACGCCAACTGTATTAGCTCGGCAAACGCCGCAACACTTTACTAGTCGACACTTCAGCCCCAATATGGTCACAATTGATTTATTTAGGTATTGTTACTAGTGTTAGTGTCCAGCAGGGGCGTGCGTAGACAATTTGAGGGGCAGTGGACCAAGCCAAGAAAAAGAGCACCTTTTTAGCTTTATAATGACAACGGCGATTTAATTAGGTTTAATAACAGTAATCATAATTATAACAATAACAGCAGCGGCAACAACAACACAATAATAATAATAATAATAAAAATAATCATATTTATTTATTTGGTCCAGAGGGGCATTTCAGCCAAGGAGGGCAAAGGGGCAGCAGCTTGAGCCACTGTAGCCACCCCCTCTGCACATCATTGGTGTACAGGCATTTTTTTCCAACTCCTTATCTTGTATGTAAAAAATAAATCTTATGTGTAAAAAAACAACAACAACAAAACGTTAGTTATACAAAGTAAACAGCATTGGCCCTCCTAAGAACCCTCTATAGCCCTCCACCCCCCCCCCACCCCTTGCAATAACTTTAATAACCGGCGGTTGCAGGTTCATTCCCCAGGTGGGGCGCTGCTGTTGTACCCTTGAGTACTTAACCTGGATTGCTTCAGTAAAATATCCAGCTGTATAAATGAATTGCATGTAAAGAAATGTCAACTGTGTAAGTCGCTCTGGATAAGAGCGCCCGCTAAATGCCTGTAACGTAATGTAGTGCCTCTGTAAGAGCGCACAGCACCCACCTCTCACCAGGAACTCCTGCCCCTCGATCTTGGAGTCACCCTTGGGCTTCTGCAGCAGGCTGATCCAGTGGTGCATCTCTTCCGGCAGGTCCGTGTTGCAGTGGATCACCCGATTGGCCGTGATGATCACGAAGGAGTTGGGCCTGCGAGGACGTCGGTCACATGAAACGCAGCGCACTGGCATGCGGCACATGTTGCCATGGGAACAGGCTAAACTATGTGTCTTGCACCGGATCAGTAATCCGGTCATCCAAAAAAAGAGTTGTGTGCGATTTCTAAAAAAAAATTGGTTGTAAAGTCAGAAGAATTGCTGTGGTTCTGTGTGGCTCAGTAGGTAGAGCACGGCGTTGGCAACGCTTAGGTTGTGGGTTCAATTCCCACTGGGACCACATATACTGAAAAATGTATGCATTCACTACTGTAAGTCGCCTCGGATGAAAGCGTCTGCTAAATGGCATATATACAGGCAGTCCCCGGGTTACGGACGAGATCCGTTCTTACGTCTGTCTTTAAGTCGAATTTGTATGTAAGTCGGAACAGGTACACACAGTTCTTATTAATCGTCACTTAGTCAAACCTCGAAATACAATAAAACATCTTAAACATAACATTCAGTACATAATACTACTGTAATCATAACAATACTGTAATATTAATAATAATAATGCAGTAATAATAAAAGTGTACATCCAATACTGTACTGTAAAAAAAAAAACATTAAAGAAAGGCTTCGAGCCTTTTCCTGCACAAAAAAAAGGCTAATAGGAATACTACGCAGATTTTGGTCTTCTATCCAAATTATCAATAGCCTTTCCATCTCAATAATTAAACCACCGCATTGCTTGGTAATAATTGTGCCATTCATCAGGGCATGGCCTTTCACATGCTCCATTATTCTCCCTTTGTCTTTTAAAATTGTTTTTTAAAAACCGATCGTTGACCGGCTGTAGCCTAATGCTTTCCCAATGGCTGATGGCGTTTCACCTCTCCTCGATCTCTTTATTATTTCAACTTTACTTTCCACGGTGATTGTTTTCCTTTTCTTGATGCATCACCAGCAGTTGCATCGGATTTACGCTTTGGAGACATCGTTGTAAGGGTAAGAGAAAGAGAAAAACGGGACCGTGATCTGACTTAAAATAACGGACGGTGATCTCTGTTCCTTGAGCCGACGAACCGCTGAAACCGCGCAATGTTTTCATGAGCATCACAAAGTAGTGTGTGTGTTCGTTATTACGAACCATTGCATTTAACTCAATTTTTTCAAACATAATAGGCCTTATAACAGTCCGTTCGTAAGTACGAGTTGTCCGTAAGCCGGACGTTCGTAACCCGGGGACTGCCTGTACTGTATATAAGAGTGCAAATTATGTTGCTACTGAGGTAATTCTCGGAGTGTCCACTAGAGGGGTCTCACCTGTCAGGATTATCCGAGGCACAGACGGAGTCAATCAGCCCAACATCCAGCGTTCCCTGGGAGACAATATGGAGGAGGAAGAGTGTTTTTAAAAGAACTTAAGTCTTTCTTCACCACATGAACACGGTCCTGAAACGAGGTGACACTGACCACGGCATTTTTGGGATTGGCCTGTTCATGCTGCATCTCCAGCAGCTGCTCGGGGGTGGCGCTGTGCACCCGACTCAGGACGTTGAACCATCCGCTGCACGAGCAGAACAGGGAGGGGGCAGTGTGAGCAAAAGGCAACAGTAAAGCAGTCCAGTGTGGAGTCCATTCTGCGCAGCGCCACGGTCGTCCACCAGGGGGAGCAAAACCTCCATATGCACAGCGCACGCACACATTCGCTACCTTTAGCTGTTCTGAAATTATTCATACATTTACTACACCCCCATATTATAATGTGTTAAGTAATTACTGAACCACACTCATGTATTTTGTAGTCATTTGTGAACAGGTTGGTGAACGAAAGTCATGCTTTTTTGAGATGTTTAACAAAAAGCAGTGGGGACTCACCTGGCATCCTCTGGGGACTCGGCAAACACTTGGTAGGTCCTCTCCTCTGTCACAATATTCAGAGCGTTCTCCTTCTCGTGGTTGTCCACTATTTCCCTGCGAACAGACCCAGAACAAAAGACCAAGTTGAGCAGGGACGTCCCACAGCGCCACAGGCGGACGGACACCGGCGATCGCGGCCCCCGCAGGAAGGGCCGAGGGGACGCCCTTACTTTGCGGCGCGGATGTCGATGGTGCCCTTCAGCTTCTCCTCGCTGTCGTTCTCGGAGTACATGAGCTTGGCCTCGCGCAGGACGAACCAGCGCATCTTCCAGTTCCGGCGGGACAGCGTGGACATGCCGCCGCCCTTCTTGTACAGCCAGCCGGACTTCAGGGACTCCTGCTTGGCGCGGAACCACATGAAGGTCTCGTCCTTCAGCACGCACCAGCGGCGTCGCCACGGGATCATCAGACCACCTGCGGAAGGGACAGACGGCCGTGTCACCCGTCGCCTACCGGGCAATGTTGCGCAGCCCCAAATGCACAGCCAGCGGATTTAATATCTCCTGACGTGCTCCTTACCCGGGCACTTTCAAACGAAGAGAGCTGGAGCACACAAGAGCTCTTGAGCTTTTAGCACCTTTTTTAATTTTTTTTAAATTATTTTTGTTTCTGATTTTTATCCCATTTTCTCCCAATTTGGTAGCCAATTAGACCCGCTATTTTAAGTCAAGCCCCCCCCTAGTAATGTGAGTTCGCTGCCGTAGTCCTGCAAACGGTAACGACACGCGACCTGACGCCTCTTCCGAGACGGCACTCGCCCAAGTATCAACCGTAACCTGGTATACTGCAGGGCCACTCTTATGCGCAGCGAATCTCATGTCGGCTTCCCTCCCCCTCCCTGGGGCGACAGCCAATCGCCGCCCCGGTGGCGCTCCCGCCAGAGCCGACTCTGGCGAGACGGGGAATTGAACCCCGGTGTCCGTGGCCAGCGTCGGACGTTGAAACCACTAGACCACGCGGGAGGCCCAGCTTTTAGCACCTTTAATGAACAGGACAAGACCGTCTACACCACCCCGAGTCTTGTACTGTTAATTAAATCTGCTGGTCTATTTCTCTTCACAGTAGCAGGGCCGAAGCATGCCTGGCGCTACTTCTCTTGCAACGACAAGTGCATGGCACTGTGGCACTGGCTGTCTGTAATAGAGCAGAGTTCTGCCGGGTGGGCAAGTGGAAAGCGTTCCTGAGTTTCGGCGACGAGTGCAGGCAATCGCTAAGTACCTGCTGTACCTGCACCTGTTCGCTAAGATGCGAAACGTCGCTCGGCTGTCCGTCGACGGCGCAAAGAGAGCGCCGCGTGACGGAGGCGTTCCCCCTCACCCTTCATGTAGAGGTAACTGTGGAAGTACGGCGGGCCGCTCCCGTTCAGCAGATTCACTCTCCCATTGGACACCTCCTCGTCCGTGTCCACGTAGCCGTCGTTCTCGTCGTCACTGTCGATGAACTGTTCAAAAGCAAACAGATTAAGCGTAAGCCCACGGAGCCTCCTCCTTACATTTTACATTTTAAGCATTTAGCAGACGCTCTTATCCAGCTCTTATCCTACATGGTAGGAACATGGTAGGAACAATCATAGTTAGCTCCTTCAAAGCCTGAAGTCGTCCGTTGATTTATTTTTTATTTTTATTTTATTAGTTTATTTGTCAGGGACAATGCACATTAATAGACACTGAATGTTAAAAACAATACATTGTAAATGAGCCAGAATTAGCCAAGAGGCTAGTTTTCATCTGGAGTCCCTGGCCGGATGTTTAAAAAGGCAACCTGAAATGTCAAATACAATACAATAAGAATGCAATAAAAACAAGCTATATGACAGACATAAGACATCAAGACACATGGAACACATATTAACATACTGTTAAAATACCAAAATATACACATGCACTATACAGGAAAGAAACATACTCATGACAGGACATGACATACACATGCACTATACAGGAGAGAAACATGAAAGGACATGACAGGACAAACAATTGGGACAGAACAGTTGTTGGCTTGATGGCAATAGGAGCATCTACTGTATTAATGTGTGCATGGTTGATTACTATTAATGAGCCATGATTTCAGGTGTGCAGTGAAGGTATGGTAAGTATTGAGATCCCTGATCTGTGTGGGTATTGAGTTCCAATCCTGTGATGCTTTAACTGAAAATGCTGAGCGGCTAAATGCACTGACTCTGTGTGGGACAATGCAGTCTCCTCGGGTGGAGGCTCTGGTTGTACGGCTGGTGCTTGATCTCTGTGTGATGTATGTATGAAGCGGAGGGGGTGCAGTATTATGTAGGATTTTGTAGAGGAGGCAGAGGTTTTTGAAAAGGATTAAATCTCCTGCTCCTGCGTTTAGAACTTGTTTATCGCGTCTCAAAGCTCTGATTGCAGGCTTCGCAGCTTTCAAAAGCACGCAGGTCGCAGTGTATGCTCTCAGTGCCGTTCGGTGTGAGGAAACAGAGAAAAATGAAATAAAACACACTTCAAGCACCAAAACAACCTTGACCTTGGCGAGAATGTCACGGTTGTACCAGGGAAGGGACAATGTGTGAAAAAGCACCAAAATCTATTCGAGTTTTAGGTAACACTGGACCGAGACCAATAATCAGAGTGATACTCGATCTGTGTGGCCCACGTGTGTACATGCCATCGGGGGCTATAGCCGTGGCTCCTCAGTAGAGCCACTGTGGAGTAACTCTCAGGTTATGGGCTTGGAGCCCAAGCCGTACCGTGCTCTGCTGGGTTTGTGAGCCCAAACTCTACCGTGGGCGCTAACGTCGCGGCTTAATTTACGGACGGCACCCAGGGGCTGCGGTAGCCCTGTGCGTCTACAACCCCAGCAGCTTCAGTCCGTTTCTGTCCTCAGCGTACCCGCTGAAGACGTGCGCGGGGCGTTCAAGACTAAACAAGTCCGGCACATGCGTCTCGTCAAGAGCAGGAAGACGGGAGAAAACTCCCCGACCTTCCACGTACTCCGATCGACTCGGTCTTCCGTTCAGCCTGTACTGAATCAACAGTTTTCCCCCTGGCCTTTTATATACAATTGACAGAATCTGGGAACAGATTCAGGGGCATATAGGCAAGAGCCAACGTCACCGTTAAAAACCTCTCCTGACTCGTACGGTTGCAAAGGCGTCTATGGCGGTTCTGTGTGGCAACAGAAAACCAAGGGAAGATGAGTTGGATGCATTTACGATGCATTTCCTTGGCTTAGTGCGGCGCTTGATATATCCGACCCAATGCCTGCCCTGGGAACAAATCGTCTCATTCGTAGCGACGTTTTCCAGGAGGCGTCGCTCCAGTTACGTAATAAAGGTTCGTTTTTACGGCACGGAGCGCGCATTTTTGACACGCCGGCCCGATTAGTGCTTTTTTTGCCGCACGGGACGGGCCCACGGGACGGGCCCACGGGACGGCGGCACGAACGGGCGCGACGTGACCCTCGGGGCACATCCTGCGGAAGGTGCGATTGGCATAAACACACGCCTGAGGAAACGCTTCCCGACGGGGGGGGGGGGCGCCGAGTTAATCGCCGGAATGTGGAGGGCGATTCACGCGATGTGAGCGCTTGCGGCGGGGTCCGTTGGACGGGAAGGGGACCGCGCAGGGTGTGGGCGGGACGCAAGCGATATCGGTACGGGCTGAAGCCGCCTCCGGTTAGGCCCGGGGGCGCGACGGAGTATGCGAGCACGCCGACGCGCCGTCACTTACGGAGTCCGAGCTGCCGCGGTACGAGTCCAGGCTGTTGTAGGTGCAGGTGGACTTGCGCACCACCTTCCCGTCGGGCGGCTGGCCGTCGTTGGCGCCGCCCAGGGCCTCCTCCAGCTCGTCCTGGTCGTAGTCCGACTCCACGTCCAGCGGCACGCTGTAGATGGGCTCCTCCGGGTCCTGCAGGCTCTTGCGCGCCGCGCGGTCGGCGTAGGCGGCGTCGTCCCCTTCCGGCGGGGGAGGGGACGGCGGCGGGGCCGGGGGAGGGGTAGGGGCCGCCGCGGGGAGACCCCGGTGGACGGGCGAGGGGCCGGGGGCGGCGCTGCCCTCGGCGAAGGCGGGCGGCGGAGGGGGGGGCAGGTCGTCGAAGATGTCCCGGTCCGGCGGCGGGGTGGCGGCGGCGGGCGGCGGGAAGTCCGGCAGG
The DNA here is from genome assembly GCA_029706075.1 of Aldrovandia affinis. Lineage (NCBI taxonomy): Eukaryota > Metazoa > Chordata > Actinopteri > Notacanthiformes > Halosauridae > Aldrovandia > Aldrovandia affinis. The sequence continues at coordinate 7,016,685 of JAINUG010000028.1, read as the reverse complement.
GGCACGCCCTCCTCCTCGGCGTGGAAGCCCTCGTCCACCTCCTCCTCGGCCAGCGGGGCGGCGGTCCCCGAGGGCTCGTGCAGGTTCTCCTCGCTGGAGACGGACTGCTCCAGGCCGCCGAAGTCCAGCAGCTCCACGAACTGGGTGGCCATGCGCGACGCCTCCTTCTCCAGCCGGCGGATCTCGGCGTTGCGCCGCTGCTGCAGCTCGGAGCGCGTGGTCTCGCACAGCAGGGACACGCCCTCCTCGCGCTGGCGCTGCAGCCGCTCGATCTCCCGCTCCAGCCGCAGGATCTCCTCCATCTGGCGGCTCTCCTCCTCCGATCCGCAGGGGCTCGAGCCGCCCGCCTGGGGGGGGAAGGGGAGCAGTGAGGCGAGGGGCGAGGGTGCAGAGAGAGGGGGAGCGTGGGCGTAGAGAGAGAGAGATAGAGAGAGAGAGAGAGAGAGAGAGAGAGGGGAGAGGAGAGAGAGAGAGAGAGAGAGAGAGAGAGAGAGAGAGAGAGAGAGAGAGAGAGAGAGAGAGAGAGAGAGAGAAAGAGAGGGAAAGAGAGAGAGAGAGGGAGAGAGAGGGAGAGGGAGAGAGTAAAGTGTCGCGAGGGCACAGAGGATGAAGCACGGGCGAAAAGCTAATGCTACGAAGCCATTTCATTTCTCATGTGAACAAATTTTTTTCATTTTAAACTCTTGAATGAAAGTGAAATGAAACTTTACCTGTGGACAAAGTAGATCCACTCCCACTTTGGTCCTGTGTGTAGAGAAACAGAGAGGGAAATGCTCTTACACTTCATATGTAATATAACATGTGCCATTAAGCAGACCATTTTACCCAAAGTGACTCACAGTAGTGACTGCATACATTTTTCAGTATACGTGCTCCCGATATGCAACTAGTCTTACTTCTTAAGTAACTTAAAGGCGTCTTAAGTAAAACTAGTTGCACACGACGGGACCCGAGCTCTTCGTTTTAGTGGAGGTCCAGTTTCACCGCGCTTCCTACCCGCTCTTTCCCGCCTCTTCCTCCTTCCGCCTCTCGTGCGCCTCCACTTCCCGCCTGGCCTTCAGCTCCTCCGCCTCCTGCCTCCTCTTCAGCTCCTCCTCTTCCTGTCGGATCCGCAGCAGCTCCGCCTCCTCCCGCCGGGCCCGGAGCAGCTCCGCCTCCTCCTCCTCCTCCCTCCTGCGCCTCAGCTCCTCCCTCTCCAGCCGCCTCAGCCTCTCCTCCTCCTCGGCTCTCCTCCTCCTCTCCTCCTCCTCCTCCTCCCTCCTCCTCCTCTTGTCCTCGCGCAGCCGGCGGTAGAGGCCGCGGGCCAGCTGGCCGCGGCGGTGCTTCTGGAGGACCAGCGCGGCGAAGCGCAGCCGCAGGAAGGCCCGTCTCCAGAAGTGCGCGCGGTAGTGCTTCTGGATGGTGACGGCGCTGGCCAGGACCTTTTTATAGTGCTTCCTGTGGGAGGGAGCACGGCGACCGGGTCACTCGCGGTCCAATGACACGCACCGACAACGCCTCGCGGTCAAAGCTCGAGGACCGTACTCTGTCGATAAGTTAAACCTGCCTCTGATTTACTGCCGTCGCACGTGGCGACATAATCTCTATCTCTATAATTAGCGCGATTCCCGCGAAAACGGAACTGGAGAATATCGCATAGTTTGGACAGTCGGGTTTATATTTTTTGTCATCTCATGACTCGAACTGTGGGTTTAGGGGTGGGGGGTGGCCGTTACTCATCGACAAGCAGCTGTGGTCTCTCTGATTTTTAGCGTCACTCCCGCCCCCCCATCAACCACTCAACACTGCGTCCAGCGGCCTCAGCTATCCTCCACTCTGGCTGAAAATACCACCTAAACCCCCGAGGGGCAGACAAGGCTCCCCGACCCCCGATTTTGTTTCCCCACGCGCGACCTTGTCCGCAAACCGGGCACAAGGGGACTTCCCCCGAGGGCAAATTCACACCTCTCGGGGCATCCTGACAAATGCCTGCACTAGAGTGACGACTGCTCTCCGGGAGAGCGCCGTGGTTTTCGCTGCTCTCTCTCCAGAACAGATAAGCCCAACATGCAACATGTGATCAGAGGTTATCTTTAAGATCTGGCCTGGAGTAGGCTTTCGGCAGCTACATTTAGATGGATCCGGAGTCCAGATCAGTTTCAATTCATATCAATTTGTGAGTTGAATATTTATGAATATTTCTTCCTATGAAGAGCTGTCATTTTTCTCCAAGAAGTGATTCTGTCGAACTCTGCTAGACTCTAGGCTGCTATATGCATTTCTTTGAACCCCTTAACATGATGTGAAATGTGATGCGTGACTTCAGTTAACGGGACTGCACATCATTAGACTCACTTATGGTTACAGTGGTATGGCAGGTAGTGTGGTATCATGGTTAGGGAACTGGGTTTGTAACGTTAAGGTTGCAGGTTAAATCCCCAGGTGGGACACTGCCGTTGTACCCTTGAGCAAGGTACTTAACCTGAATTGCTTCAGTTAATATCCAGCTGTATAAATGGATTGTATGTAAAGAAATGTCAACTGTAAGTCGCTCTGGATAAGAGCGTCTGCTAAATGCCTGTAATGTAATGTAATGTAATGGTTACCCCCCAGACTTTGTCATCCTTATCTAAATAAGAAATGTTGGTACTTAGCTACTTAAAAACAATGCTTCACAAATATCTGCAGCCCTGTAAAATATTTTTTATCTTTATGTCTATAAAAATGCCTCCCAGAAGACCCAAGGTACTCAATGAACAATGGAAGCGAAATATTTCTGTTATTATTATCTACAGGCATAGGAACACACACTGTATTTATGAAACCGTTAACACGTTACATTTCTGTACCCATAATCCTTCAGTGATTCTGGCATCATTTCCATGTCAATCAGCCCAGACCTTTGCATTCCAGTCGATTCACACCACCACTCTCTAACGGTCGTGTTTGCTTTGTTTGGATTGGGGTTTATTAAAACTGTGCACCAAATACAGAGCAGGTCACTGTGCTCTCTTGTACAAGAGACACAACTTTGTTCTTACCCACTAAATCACAAACTAAAGCAAACTAACTGGACTAACAGGTAACTCCCTCTCCATCAAGCCGTGTGCACACGCACACGCACGCATGCATGCAAACATTCACATGGCCTTGCGTGCACAAAAATATATTCGCGTATGGTAAAGGAGTAGGTATTTACACCCATGTATGTACAAATGAACATACCTGCATGCACACATATACAGAGACACTGGTGGCCTTGCGCGCACACACACGCGCACACACGTACACGCACGCACACACGAGCATGCATACATTCATATAAAAAAGCTATGCAAATATACATCCAGAAATCCAGACACACACACACGCGGGCGCCCGCACACACACGCACACATTCACACACACGCACACATGTGCGCACACTCACACAAACACACACATGCGCGCGCGCACACACACACACGCACACATGTGGGCACACACGCACGTGCGCACACTCACAAACACACACACACACACACACACACACATGTGCGCACGCTCACACAAACACACACACACACACACGTGCGCACACTCACACAAACACACACACACACACACACACACGCACAAACACACACGTGCGCACACTCACACACACACACACACACACACACATACACATGTGCGCACACTCACACAAACACACACACACACATGTGCGCACGCTCACACAAACACACACACACACACACACATGTGCGCACACTCACACAAACACACACACACACACACACGCACAAACACACACGTGCGCACACTCACACACACACACACAAGCGCAGACACTAACCTTGCCACATAGCTCAGTATGTGGGCTCGGATCACCATGCCAGCCTTGCGCCGCGCCTCCTCTCTCTCCTTCTCCAGCCTCTGCTCCAGGGCTTCCTTCAAGAACACCTGCACGACGTGCGCCAAGGCAGGGCGGCGTGGGGGGGGGGGGAGGGCGCAGAAGAAGGGAAGGGCGGATTAGCTCCCGGCGTGCAGGTTTCGGGCAGATCCACCGCTACTCCCCCGGACCACGGAGAGACGGGTTCTGGCGAAGGCTCTGCTGCGGTCTGTCACTGTGCATCGCGGCTGCCGGAGCGCTCTCTCTCTCTCTCTCTCTCTCTCGCTGCTCTACTGGCCCCGTACGCAAAGAGAGAGACCAGGAAGAGAAGGGGGGGGGGGCTGTGAATGGCTCTAGTCCAAACAGCAGGCCACACCCCTCTTTGCTCTCTCACGAGCAGGTCACGCCCCCCTCCCTCGCTCGCTCGCTCGTTAACCCTTCCCCCGCCTGCCGGAGGAGAGCGAGAGAGTCGCAAGCCCTCGAGGGTTGAAGCCCGCGGCGCGCTTTCAAGAGCACAGCGCCACGGCCGCCATGGCTGTCCGTGTTCTGTTGTTACAGCGGTAAGGTGACACGGGTACACAAGAAAGAGAGCTCTGTTGTGCTCCTTCGCCGTAAACCTGAATTTCCTGTGGGTCCATTGCCACATTACAGAAATTGTGAGCCCCCGATGCACAAGCGAAGACAGGAGAAAAGGGTTCAACACTTCACGCGCAGTGAAATGCATTCTGGGGTCTTCTGTGTGTCTATATATATATATGACTGCCAAAATAAAAGAAACAGCAACATTACCTTTCTTAAGTTTCTTAACTGGCAGGGTGGTGTAATGGTTAGGGAGCTGGGCTTGTAACTCAGAGGTTGCAGGTTCAATTCCCAGGTGGGGCACTGCTGTTGTACCCTTGAGCAAGGTACTTAACCTGAATTGCTTCAGTAAAATATCCAGCTGTATAAATGGATTGTATGTAAAGAAATGTAAACGGTGCAAGTCGCTCTGGATAAGAGCGTCTGCTAAATGCCTAAAATTTACCCCACTAACCCTCCTAACCCACAAGGGTTAAGACCAAACGGATCCTTGGACCTGTGCCCCCCTGTGCCCACCCCCCCCCCCCTGCTTGGAGAGTGCCCCCTGCTTTTCCTGGAGCTGACAGCCCAGATGTTCCAGTAATCACTGACGCACAGCTGTGACCGAGACATTCAGAGGGAGTTTCCTCGTCCACATCCTTCCATACCCCCACCGTCCCGTCCCCCCGTCACATGCAATCCCAGACCCCAATCCTGGGAGCGCACTTCCTGTAGCCACAATCGGGACGAGAATATAATTACACACAGATTGTTTCAGCAAAGGAAATAGCCGCCCCCCCTCCCCCTCCCTGAACCATCAACATCACCCCCGCCCCGCACCGCACTAACGCAACGCTCGCCCCTAGCCTGGCAAAGCGCACACACACACACACACACACAAACGCACAGGACCTCAGGGAAACGCGTTGCTCAACCGAGCCGCTGGCCCAATTATCAGGCGTGCGGGATTTCGTGGAAAATGTCAGCAAAATTCCGGGAATGGCATTGAGTTACCCGGAGGAGCCGTTCGGGGAACCTGTCAGGGAGATCGGAGCGCTCTGTCTCTCCGTTGTCGGTCGCTGGCGTCTGCAGACGGGAGACCGACGATTGATGGCGCCCGTGATGGATGGGAACACCGCGTGCCGCGACTCGCGTGAATCGGTCAGGAGGCACGCCGCGGACGATTCAAAATCGGCGAGTCACTCGTAGCGGACGACGCTCCGCCCCGTTTCCGGGGGGCTCCCGAAGCCTCGCTCCGCCAGCGCCACAGAGACGTGCAACTCCACGTCATCCGAGCGGACCGCGAACCTCTTCCGATCGATTCCGCGACACCTCGTACAAGGCCTCTCGAGGAGAGACAGCGCACCCCTGGTTTAGTTATGAAGCTCCGAGAGACGCATTCGAGTTCGATTTCGTTTTAAACTGGGAACGATGCCGGGCTGGCGGATAGCGTGGCGGTCTAACGCGCCCGTATTTGGCTGCGAGCTGCCTATCGGGGACGCGGTTCGAAACGCGTCTCTGCCAGGCCGGCCCTGGCCGCGAGCCCCGATCGGGGGCGGCATTCGGCTGTCCGCTCCCGAGGGAGGGGGGGGGAAGGGTGGTCGGCACAAACTCGCCGCGAAGCACGTAAGGGCGTCTCAAGGAGGAGGCGGATCATCGCCGGCTTCAGGAGAGTAGCTCGCCCCGTAGAGGCGGGCGGTGAGTTCATGGGGTAGGGTTAATCGACATAAATAGAGGGTATAATTGGCTTCCAAGAAAAAAAAAAATCTGAAACAGACAAAAAAAACTAAAAAACGAACAGCTGGGACAATGCCATTCCGGTCTTCATACCTCAGCAAGCTAAATTCCAGTGCCTGTCCCTTCACCTCTCGTACCCAGAGCTGTCAGTGTAAATAGAATAATTTACATCCCGTGTTTTCCTTAGATGATAGCAATCATTAATAAACGCGAGGCTTGGTTTCTGCCCGTCCCTCCTACACCCTTGGCGCAATATGATTTGCATCAAATCATATTTCACCACAGCATTAAGGCGCCTGGGACCTGACACTTTTCTCCTGTACAGGGCGTAAGCCCCTAAACGAAGTCTCGCGCAACATTCCAGACCCTTTCAGACTAGACATTTCATCAGAGATACAAGCCGAACAATGTCGTCTAATGGGAACATCTGGCGGGGATGTTAAATGCGAAACAGAGCAAACCCTGCGAAACCTTTTTCGATCTCTCGTGGCTTTTGTTGTTGTTGTAGAGGGCAAGGGGCAAGCGCTCCGTTGACTGTCGTCCGTGTGTAGCTACCCGCATGAAGGTTTGAAGTTCCCCAAACCCCTTTTCCTTTTTTTCTTCTCTCTCTCTCTCTCTCTCTCTCTCCCTCCCTACTCCTTCCCTCTCGCTCCTCCTTTCTCTCAGTTCGGTCTCTCTCCCTGCCCCTCCCCCGTCTCTGCCTCTCCTGGGTTCTGCACACTCAGGCTAACTGTGGCTAACTGCTCTCCCTCTTCGTTCTGCCTCAAAGCTGTCCGCGGGATAGTGATTGTCGTTTCTCGGTTAAGGGGGCCATGTGCACGAGGGTCCACCCTGGTCCCCCTCTACGGCCACAGATAGAGGCCCACACCTGTGCAGTCATTACAGGTAAATGCGCCCAGATCTGTGCAGTATTCACAGGTAAAGAGGCCCAGCTCTATGCAGTATTCACAGGTAAAGAGGCCCAGCTCTATGCAGTATTCACAGGTAAAGAGGCCCAGCTCTATGCAGTATTCACAGGTAAAGAGGCCCAGCTCTATGCAGTATTCACAGGTAAAGAGGCCCAGCTCTATGCAGTATTCCCAGGTAAAGAGGCCCAGCTCTATGCAGTATTCACAGGTAAAGAGGCCCAGCTCTATGCAGTATTCACAGGTAAAGAGGCCCAGCTTTGTCTCGTGTTCACAGGTAAGGTGGTAAGGTAAGCTCTACAGAGCCTTTCCTGGAGGCATGAAGGGGTTATATCTTTTGGCTTCAGGCACATTAAGAGCTGTGACACACTGAAAGCCAATGGGAGCCGTCCAGCCCTGACCCTGCCAGATAACAATGGGGCTATTTTAAAGCTGAACAACCAGTCAGGCACGACCCACTCCTGCAGCGTGCGGGCGTGTGTGTGGGGGTGGGGGGTGGGGGGGGTGCGCTTGTAATCAGTGTTTGAGTGTCTGTGCATGTCTGTACATGTCTGTGTGTGTGAGCGTGTGTGTGTGTGTGAGCGTGTGTGCGTGTGAGCATGTGTGTATGTTTGTAACCTATGATTGAGTGTCTGTGCATGTCTGCATGTTCGTGTGTGTGTGTGTGTGTGTACGTATGCGTGAGAGCATGTGTGTGTATGTATATGTGAACGTGTCTGTGTGTAAGTGTGTGTATGCGTGGGTGCGTGTTTGTAACCTGTTTGAGTGTCTGTGTATGTGTGTATGTATGCGTGAGAGCATGTGTGTGTATGTATGTGTGAACGTGTGTGTGTATGTGTGTGAGCATGTGTGTGTGTGTGTGTGTGTGCATGTGTTTGTAACCTATGTTTGAGTGTCTGTGCAGGTCTGTGTGTGTGTGTAAGTGTGTGTATTTGTAAGCATGTGTGTATGTAACCTATGTTTGAGTGTATGTGTATGTGTGTGTGTATGTGAGTGAGTGTGTGAGGATATGTGTGTATGTGTGTGGGCATGTGTGTGTGTGTGGTGTGTGTGGTGTGTAACCTATGTTTGAGTGTCTGTGCAGGTCTGCATGTCTGCATGTTTGTGTGTGTGTGTGTGTGTGAGTGTGTGTGAGCTTGTGTGTGTGTGTGTTTGTAACCTACAGTATGTCTGAGTGTCTGTGTGTGTGTGTGTGTGAAAGAGAGAGAGAGAGAGAGAGAGAGAGAGAGAGACAGAGAGTGAGAGAAGCAGAGTTATGGTTGAAGTGACAGGGTTTGAATTAATGTTCCCAGAAACAGACATGACAGTGCTCTACAAAGTCATTTAAATCAAAGGCAGGTGCTTTTCAGAAATGAACAGAAATCCAGTCATTCGGAAGCAGTTATGGGCATGCAGATCCATGCATACTGCTGAGGAAAAGGCAAGTAGACATGCTGGATTCAATTAGTTTGTAAGAACTGAAGAATTCAAGGGGCGGAAGAATGTCTCTTATTTATAGCCTCTTCCTGCCTCTCTTAAACCGTAACCCCCTCTACAAAGACCAAATCTGTTGAACAGCAGTGCAGAGGTAAGGGACAATAAGAGCTAATCATTTACTCTTTGTGAAGTCCTTGGAGACAAACGTCATTTCACAGGCTTGGTTCTGATCTCGTTTAATGCGTGACAGCTGCCTCACCAGATTTAGAGTCTTATAAGACAGATAAGTGAGCTTTATACACAGACGTTATGCGCCGACCGGAGACTGGATCGAGCTCTGTCCGCGCCGGGTGAGGTCAAAGGTCGGGAGACTGGCTGCGATACAGGAAAAGGGGGGAGTGGGGAGTGGGGGGGGTGGTGAGAGAGCGTGACTCAGTGTGGCCCCGGCTTCTTTCCCGAGACGTCGCGTGAGAAGGGCGCCGCGGAGAGAAAGGAGTGAACAGGGGAGGAGAGAAGCGCGGCGGCCCCGCGGTGGGTCCCGGCGCGGCCCCCCTCCAGACACAGCGCTCGCTCTTATCGCCGTAGATTGCCATCGGCTAACTTTACGATGCCTCAGAGCTCCCCAGAGAGGTGAGTCACGGCCCCCGCATCCCGTCCCACGTTCCACATCGAGAGCTCACATGTGGCACAGCGTCGCTCTCACTCTCCCTCCCTCTGTCTCTCTATCCCTCTCTCGCTCTGTCTCCCCCACCCTCTCGGTCTCTCTCCCTCTTTCTCCCCCCCCCCTCGCTCTCCCCCCCTTCTCTCTGATCTCTCCGTCGTTCTCTCTCTCCCCCTCCCTCTCTCTCCCCTCTGTCCCTCTCACTCTCTCACTCTCTCCCCCTCCATGTCCTCACCCTTAATCTCTCTCTCTCTCTATGTGTCTCTAACTCTCCCTCTCCCTCTCCCTCTCTCACGCCACTGACACCGAACGCCATTGACGGCACACTCGCTCCACTGTTTGCGACCGTTTATCCACGGCCCTCAGTCACCCTCTGTTACGCTCCTCGTTACATTGTTACGAGACGTGCCGAGCGGGCCTCAGGGCAGGGAAAAAAGGAAAGACAAAGAACGTGGCCACAGGGTGAATGGACGGATGTGTGTCACCGCTGCGCATGCCTCAGGGCTTGTGGTTTGCAGTGTAAAGATTACAGGCTAATATTCCATCTCTCAGCCCCCGCTGGCACCAGCTTAGCTTTCTGAACTTTCAGTGCGGTTCTGACCGAGGCTGGCGGGCGGGGACCAAACCGACGAACGCTGAGAATGACAAACACCATCCGGGGCAAATCAAGTCACTTTGAATTAGTTTGGGGCGAAACTCGTTCACAGCACGGCTACGGTCCAGATCCGGATCAAAGAAGCACCAAGCGTCAGCCCCACTGCGGACCGGTGAGGGCGCATTCGGGTGAGGGCGCACCCACAAAGTGGGTCCCCCTCCCCCTCCCACCACATAACAGCACAGAATCGCGCAGGAAAACACCAACCCGAAGGCGCGTACGCGCACACAAACAGCGTAACGATCCCCGTCTCTCGCGCGCCTTTTCGTCAAAGCTGTTCTTGCCTCGCCCCCAACCCCCCCCCTCCAAAGCCCGTCGCCAATGTAAAGGAAGGCGAAAAATGCCCAGACCGCAAGAATCCGCCAGCCTTTCATGACTCCTTCATAGTCTACTTGCCGAGACCTCATAACAACAGCAGCCCGAGTACAGATTTGAGGGAAAACACGCCCGCCCCGGCCGTGAGAAGCAGAGCAAAACATGTTTAGGAGATCGCGGAGCCGCAAAAGAATAAACATGCGAATGAACGGCGGAAAGAAAAACAACCCCCGGGGCCATGGGCAAAAAGGGGGAAGCCAATGTGCGTGCCTCGAAGAAGACGCCGAGGAGCGCGATCGTTCACATCGGTTATTACTTCCTGTGCGACCGCCACCACGTGCATGCCAACTGCACGAAACGCTCGTTCATTTCAAATCGATGACTTTCCCTTTGAAACGCGTTCTTTTAGCGTAACAGAAAATGAGAGGGCAGAAAATAACCGTAGGCACACAGACGCTCATTCTCTCTGCTATACATCAGTGTACACTGGGCTGGCAGTGTAGTGTAATGGTTAGGGAGCTGGACTTGTAACTCAGAGGTCACTGGTTCAATTCCCAGGTGGGGCACTGCTCTGTTGTACCCTTGAGCTAAAGATACTTAACCTGAATTGCTTCAGTAAAATATCCAGCTGTATAAATGGATTGCATGTAAAGAAATGTAAACTGTGTAAGTCGCTCTGGATAAGAGCGTCTGCTAAATGCCTAAAATGTAAAATGTAAAAATGTACACTACCGTTCAAAAGTTTGGGGTCACCTTCCATCTGGACTATGGCTAATCGGGCACTCCTTCATTCTTCAGCAAGATAATGACCCGAAACACACCTTGAAGTTGTGCAAGAACTATCTGGTGAAGGAGGAATGTGAACAACAACTCAAACTAAAGACCTGGCCTGCCCAGTGTCCAGAACTCAATCCCATAGAACTTGTATGGGACAAACTGGAAAGGAAGAGTCAAAGCAAAGCAACCCACAAGTTTCTCTGGGAATTGCTGCAGGATAGCTGGGAAAACATGTCGGGTGAAACTTATTAACCGAATGGCCACTGTTTGTGAGGCTATTCTCACGCTATTCTGACTATTTTGAGGAATCCAAGATTCAATTTTCAATATAATTTTCTTGAATTTCTTTGATGTTCATTTTGTTCATTGTTACATGTGTTTTTTGTCATTTTAAAGTATTTACAGAAATGTATACGGTGTAAAGCATTGTCAATTATGAGATAAAAATAGTTTCCAGCAGGTGACCCCAAACTTTTGAACGGTAGTGTAAATGTACAACACAGGAAGGATGCAACAACTACCACCTTTCGGTTATTTATTTCATAGACATGAAAAATGATGCTCACGTGGACATATTTAGGTGTAACTCGTCCTCATCGTCGGGCAGGAACAACATAATAGAGAACAGAAATGTGGGCACACCTCGGCTAAGTAAAGGGATTTTAAATACATACTTGTGAACAACTGACAGCGCTTAGGTTGCGGGTTCAATTCCCATTGAATTGAATTGAATTGAATTGAACATTGGATTTATATAGCGCTTTTCAAGGAACCCAAAGCGCTTTACAATGATAGGAGCAACTCACCTCAACCACCACCACTGGGGCCACATACACTGAAAAATGTATGCACTCACTACTGTAAGTCGCTTTGGATAAAGCCGTCTGCTAAATGGCATATATAAATACAGGTGTTGAACGTCCAGTTCCATTTGACTCTGCAGCTCAGGCTAAAGGGCTATGGCAAAATATGGCCACAACATGTCAGAAATCTCGTAGCGGGCCTCCCGCATGGTCTAGTGGTTTCAACATCCGACGCTGGCCACGGCGACCGGGGTTCGATTCCCCGTCGCGCCAGAGTCGGCTCTGGCCGGGAGTGCCACCGGGACGGCAATTGGCTGTCCGGGAGGGGGGAGGGAAGCCAACACACACAGTTCGCTGCGCACAGGAGTGGTTCTGGGGTACCGGAATTACAGACGATGGCACGACAAGTGCTGTCTCAGAGGAGGCAGCGCTTCGCCTTTGTCACTGCCGGTCACAGGGCTACGGCAGCGAACTACAAGGGAGGGGATTGAACTAAGCACAGCGGGAGTAATTGGCTACAAAATTGGGAGAAAACCGGGGGGGAAATCGGAAAAAGAAATGTATACAATTTTTTTATTTTTTTATGTTGTAGTGTTGCAATTCACTGAACATCCCCCGTAGTGCGTGAGAGCTCTCAAAAAGGTGCCGTACATACATATTTAACGCATTCATATCTCTGCAGAGCATAATGAGAAAGCAGCTTTCCTGTTTCTGATTTCCAGGACGCCAAGGTTCCACGCTATTGTGCTCTCATCTGATAAGGTGCACCTTTTGGCACGAGAGCTCTTCTTTAACGTGGCAGGGTTGGGCCCCCGAAGCGCATTATGTCAGCTCGCGTTTATCGACCCAGAGTTCAGCCCACGCGCGCGGGTCGGTCCAAGCTCCCGCGAGCGACGTTCCCCCCGATGTCTCGCGGGCAGGTGTCACAGGGCGCTTCGCGCTCGAGCCTTGAGCCGAGGTGTGCTCGTGCGCCGTCGGCCGCGCGCGTAACTCTATCCCCCCGCGGCCCGGGTTAGAGGAGCGCGGCGTGCGGCGCGGTGTTTTCCAACGGTGGCGCACGTACCTTTGTCTTCCCCAGCTGCCACTCCGTCCCGGCACTGTCGTGCAGCATCAGCAGGTTGGTGCACTGGCGCCTCTCGTCCCCGACTGGGCTTTTGTCCCCGAGGGTCATCTTGTACCTGGGGAAACACCAACGCGGGTCAGCTGAGCTCGCGCACGCCACACCGCTCACCGGCCGAACCCTCGCGCTTCTTCTTCTTCGTTTGGGTATGTTTTTCTGCTCCCCTAGGCTCGGGGCCGAGGGGCTATCCTTTTACCACCTCAGGCCTAGGGGGGGTTCACCCGGACTATATTTCGGGCCACATCTCCAGCAGCCATGTCACCGTGTCGTCATCCAAAGCCGACAGGCCATGGATCCCATTGGGTGCCCGCTTTCGCGGTTTGATAAGCGGGCCGTTTGAGGAGATATTAGACGGTCCCGTCTCACCAGGAGGGTTTGTCCAGCGCAGACCTTTTGGCTACACTTCGTTTCAAGCGAGGCAGCGTGCCCCCCCTATAATTACGCAACTGCAATTTCAGAGGCACGTGATGACTTTGGGAGTTCGCGTTGTTAGAAATATAAAACGATTATGGTCGGGATTGGGTTTGGGGTTAGGGTTAGAGTTTGTGGTAAAGTTGGAGTCAGGAGGTTTTAGGTTAGGGTTGGGGTAGAGTTGGAGTTAGGGTTGGGGTAGAGTTGGAACTGAGGTAAAGAGGTAAGAATGGGGCTATTCATTACATGATATTCATGCCATAAGCCACAACTTTGTGCTTCACAGTGCATATCGTAAAACGATGTTCGTGTGCTACATACACGTACAGTGGTTGCGCAGTCATTTACTAAAATCATTTACTTCACACAGTGTTACTGTAAGAAAGCGAAAATAAACCTTTGCTGAAACTTGCATGCGCAGTTCAGTTCCTCGGGACTGGATTGTACTTTTCTGCCGTTCCGTACGACAGAGAACCTACATTTCGGCGTGCATGACAGAGCATGGGCAGGCTATGCACTGAATGATGGATTTGGTGAGCTGCGTTCAAAATTCTCTTACCTACTGGAGAAGTCATTGAAAGTTCTGCGAACTGGGAACCCGGCCCGGCGGATCTTTACCGTCTCCAACATTCCGGAATACCGCAGCTGATTCAGAACCACTTCTGGGTCAAACCGGTTTGGATTCTAAAGAGGAGAGAAAACGGTGTCAAAGGCTTGGCCAATAGCAGACACGCTGATCCAGGGTGACTCGCGTTAAACTTTTTCGTGATTAAATTCAATTCAAAGTTTTTCGACTCAATCAGTAAACATGGCAAAGGTTGCAGCTTGCTACAGCTGTCGCCCATCAACCGCTTTAACCCCGGGTTCCGCGTATCAACCCGCTGTTTTTGCCACAACTTCATTCAAACGGACTGTATCAGATCATTCATAGCACTGGTATGAAACAGGGAGAAGTCAGACTGAATGACAATAATTGCATGTTTATCTCGCTCCTCATTCTCTGGCTGTCATCCGTTCACCAGTAAAGGGAAAAAAAACGAAACAAAGATGTTTATAACCGCAAACAAAAGCGTGGTATTGGCCCGAGAGATCTTTAAGTCTGGGATAATCAGCAGTATTGTGCGAGGAGCTGTGTCATGTTTTTCCTCCGCCGCGGTTATCAGATCGCAGGATGAAGTGAACTACGCTTCACATTCCTTCAATGACTCCGCTGTGCTGTCAGCCATTTTATCTTTGGGGGTCCGGAAAGAAGAGAGCACCTAAATGAAGACCATTGTCAGCAGCGGGACCTCTGGCAGGGGGGCCACGCTTGGCGCAAGGCCGCCGCGTGCCCTGTGGACCTGGGACAGGGCTCAGACTTCCCACGAGCCCCAGAAACTCTGGCCTTCCTCAGTGGTTTAATGTGATTGCAGCTAGGACCTTGTGTCAGTGTAAGGCCTACAAATACAGACATCAACACCCCCACACACACACACACACACACACAGTCACCACACACAAACACACACACACGCTCTCTCTCACACACACAAACACACACACTCTCTCTCTCACACTCACACTCACTCACACATACACATACAAACACACGCAGTCACACACAAACACACACTCAGCAGAGCTATTCTCATCGCTGCAGGGGGCTCTGATGGGCAGGCAGCCACAGCCGGGTGGAGGTGTGTGACGACGGGTCTCATTCCCCACGATTATCACTCCCTCTGGGAGCTTCATCTTGGAAAATCGTGGCCTGGAGGCGCATCTGGGCGGGGGAGGGGAGGGGGTGTCGCCACGCTGTTGATAGGGCGATAAAACAGCTATGGCGGGGATGACGGCAACTCTGGCAAGTTTGGTCAACTGTGGGTGTAGTAGCCTGCACCCATAATGGGAATCTGTTGTGAACAGTCAATTGTAAGGGAAATGGAGAGAATAATGGTTCTTAAAGGAGGTTGTAGAGATGTGGAGGGGAGGCTGCCTCAAAGCCCTTTCATTGTGCTTTGTGCTGTCACTGTTGTCTTATCTTGACGCTCCACTGCTGAAGGTCAGAAGTCAACCGGCGAACTGGCTGTAGCTTGAGTGGACAGCCTTGGCCTCTGACCTCATGTACGAGGCCTTGAGCTGCTGGAATGCACTGGCAGAGGGGTTGGGCTGTTTCTTTTTTAAAGGAGGTGGGGGGGGTGAGGGAGGGAGTACAAAGAGACTCCTTTCACAGGCCTAGGACGGCCCCAGAACACTCTGTCCTACCCGAAATTGTAACAGACTCTTGGAACGGCTAAAAATGAGTGCTCTTTCACATTTTACAGCTGCCAGAATTTTCCAACTTCTTATTATGGCCTTTCAGTGCTGCTCGGAGTCCGTCTAAAACACAGGGTTTCTATTGGGGGGAGACGGCCCTTATCACAGAATCCAGAACCCGGGAGTGAAGGACCGGCTTTCTACTGGACAAGGGCCCTTTGAGTCTCTTCGACTGAATGGGGTCCAATAACGTAACATAAACTGAAGAGCTTTTCAAGTCGATCACGACACAGAGTGAAGCCCTTTCGTGGAGAACATTTAAGTCATTCGAATGTCCAGCCTATTCAGAGGCGTTGGTGAGAATGCCAGGCAGGATGATGCGTTTCAAAGAAATACAATATACCATAATGTAATATACATTTGTATATATAATGTCATTTCTCCCTATGTCGCTAAGGAAAAGACTAGCACATTCATGAGCCGTTCGTGAGGTTGACAACCCAATCACGCTGACACCGACGCGATGCTATGACATTACGAGCACACGGAATCCGTGATAAGTATGAGTAATGTGACGGCTTCTCCGTGTTATAAATGTGGATAGGTAACCCACCTTCTCCATGTTGGGTTTGATGCAGCGGATGAAGAAGGGGTTGGAGGCGCTCAGCGTGCCCATCAGGGAGTGCAGGGAGTCCTACGACACATGAAGCACCGCCACCATCAGCATCACCGCAATACACATATCAGCGCAGCTCCGTTCGTATCGGGATGATCCGTGGCTCCCAAGATCAAATGTCCAAATGATAAAACCCTGCTCGCCTCTGCGCGATGATTGAACCATGTGCAAAACGGTTTTCATTTGTTCTTCTTGTCAACTAACAAACATCTGAATGTCGATGTGTAACTCGCTGATTTTAGCCAATCAAATCAATTTAAATCAATCAAACAAGTCAACGGTAGACGGCTCATTGTAGCTGCCCCCGTTGTGGGATTCACAATGCCTCGCTCTCCGCTCACTACCGATTAGTGATCCCGTGGCCGATTATTAAAAATAATTCATCCCCCTGTACAAATCACACAAAACACTTAGCGCACGAAACAGTCTCTGAGGCCAAACCATATGATTGATTTAAGGGGCTAAGGTCGGAGGAGAGTCAAGTCATATCCTGGGGACCCAGTGGGGCTCCAAACACAGGCTCTCACACTATCTGTGTCAGGATGGGATTTAGCAGTGTGACCCTTGAACCTGGGTCTCACCTGCTCCCAAAATAAGGGGCACACCCCTGGGGCCAGGTTTAAGAGTTTAGGCCAATCTACACCGCACGCATTGCAGCAGCAGCAGCACAGAAAGCCACGCTCATTAAAACGGCAGTGGACGGGGTAATCTATACCAGAAGCGAACCCAGCATGTCCTGGTACATTACTGGAGCAGCACAGCAACGCCGTCTTTCGCATCTGTCCTGTATTTGCTGCTGGCTGTCCAGCAAAATTAAGTGTTTACAGACATAAACTGGCTCTAAAATGTTTGGTACACCTAATCTGATTCATATTGTATCATTATATTACTCTAGTCCCCTCCTGCACTTGCGGAGGTATCAATGGCAGAAGCCGCTAAAAAACACAGCAGCTATAATAGTACTTTCATTTTTGTATTGAGAGGGTAAAAAAAATACAACTCAAACCTGAAAAAAAAAAAAAAAAAAAAAAGAAGCTAACTGCGTTTCCCCCATCAGAATTTGTGGAGGGGGCGGGGTGGCTGGCCAAATGATGTAGGAGTTAAAGCACAGAGCCAATTACGAAGTTGTAAGACACATGCGGATCTCGCTTTGACGGTCGACAGCTTGTTAAAAACAAATCCTCGAATCGAATAATTGTAACGTCAGGTTGAGAATCACCTGAGCACCCTATGATAATGAACAACTAACAATAGCAAATGTGTCCAGTCAGTCAGAACTTAGCGCTACCTAACTAGGCCGTTCGCTAGCTAGCAAGCTAACACGGGCAAGGGGAGAGGAAGGGGGGAATAAACGGTGCATAACTACTACCGTGCAGGATAATTAAACGTGAGAAGGATGGACGAGATCGTGTATAGCTTGAGGAACAAGCGACAGTAAAATTTGTGCTAATTTACATGACTTTAACACACATTTATATATTACATTTTTTTTTTTTTAAGTGACGTTTAGGCCGCCCTTGCCCTCATTTGATAAAGTAACCATGGCCTACATTTCCTTTTTTGGGCGAGTGTTGCTCCATTCACTAAATCTGCAGGCAACATTATTTTGGTAGTCCCTCGACCCGCTTGAGCACAAACTTCCCCACGTTAACAGAATATCATCCAGCTAACCGACCAGGGGAAAAAAAGGTCTCTCGCAAAGTGTTCACTTCATCAACAGTTTTCTTCCGACGAGAAATTCTCCACCCCACTGCACGCCGCGAGGACGCGGGGCTTCGTTTGAACCAAGCCACGAAGCGAGGCTCACAGAGCCGGTGGAGGCAACAGGAGCGGCTCCGAATAAGCTTTACGGCACAGGGCAGCGAGCCAAATCCCCCTGCACAGCGGTGTTGAGATGTTATTCACCCCTGGATATCAACCAACTCCCCCGCCCACCACAGACACACACAGACACAGGAATATGACTGCGTGCTTTTCCTCCTGCTCGCATTTCTCTCCAAAGTCAACATTTAATCCTTTGTTTTCTTTGATCGGAGTCACAACCGAAAGGGGCTTTTGTCGACACAAATCTTTCAATGGGTCAGTCTTTTCTATACGGGTACGTTCTTCCGAGATTTATTCTTTGTACGTTTTTTGTTTTTTTTGGTAAATAATTTTTTTAACAATTTGTAAGCTGCCTTTGTATTCAGAGCTTAAGTTGTCACCCCATCCACCAAACAACACATGTCATACCCTACCCACAGTCCCCTGCGGTTCTCACCCTGAACTGGGAGCTGACTGTGGGCTTACGTCTGGCCGTGCCCATCTTCAGAGTCTCCTCACTGCTCCTACTCCCCACCCGCTCAAAGAGATCGTAGATGAAGTCAAGCCTGAAATACACACACACACACACACACACACACACACACACACACACACACACACACGCACACGTACAATATCAAAGGACGGGTCAAAAGAGAGGTACATTTGACAACAAAAGCTGAGGAGTTTTCAGACTTGGTTGCCACTGTTAATGAAATGACAAAAGGTATACAGAGAGGATAGGTTTACACTGTCAACGTACTACTGTTGAGTTTCTCTGCTTTTGAGGCACTCGTGCTGAGACTTATTGGCAGTGTGTCTGTGTGGCTCACCTGCTGTCTTTCAGCATGTTTAGGATATCATCTCTGAATGTGTCTCTGTTCTTCTCCAGGATCCCCCTCACGTCATACAGGACCTGGACGAGACAAATACAGAACTTCCAGTGAGGGGAACTGTGGCAGTAAAGGACACACACACTCTCACACACACATACACACACTCACAAAGATATGCATGCACTTGCGCGCACACACACACAAACACACAAAAATACACACACACACACACAGTCCTACCTATCAGTTGTGTAGGAATACTGCTTGCCCCATGTCAGTAGAGCAACACGTGTGAGTGCTTAGAGTGCGGCTGTGCCAACAGTGTGTGTCTCTGTGTTTATATGTGCATATATGTGGGATATATATACAATCCTGCTGCTTTCGAAATGCTGCCACTCGTAATTAAAAAATCTGTGGCTGTTTTTTCCTGTCTCAAAGTCTCTGCTGATCACAGTTTGGGCATATCTCCTTCCTTGTAACAATCTCTCTCTCTCTCTCTCTCTTCTGCTGGCAGAGTCTCTCTCCATCTCTCTCTCAGCGATGCCTTCCCTTCTGCTCTTCCTTCTCCTCCTACTTTGTTCGACATCTCCTACCGACTCGCACTGCTCCGCAGAAACAACATGCCTCTCTCCGTAAAGAACTCTGTGACATTGTTTTTTTCTTCTTCATTTTTTAAAAGCACTGTACAAAGTCAAATTTGATTGATTGATTAATTCGATAACGGGAGGAGCTCTCATTTTTCCGCGCTGGGAGGACAAGGAAAGAGAGAGAGAGAGAGAGAGAGAGAGAGAGAGAGAGAACCAGCTCTCGGGCTTCTTCAAGCCAAGTCGTTAACGCGTGTGCCAAGCACCCTGCGGCTTCCAGGCACGTTGTTGCACTGAGGCGGTATTGTCTGCAGCGGCAGGCTAAAGGGCACCCTCTGAGAACCGGTCCTCTGCTCCCTGACGTGAGCCGGCTCCCCTTCTCCCGCTGTCAGCGTGCCCAGGACAGCGACCTTTCCCTTCCCCCCCCCGCTTCCCCCCACGAGGAATCCTTCCTGTCTTTCGTTCAGCAGCAGGCGGCTGGCGGTGTGGGCGGGGGGGTGTTGGGTTAGGGCGGGCTCGGGCCCTGGCAGCGGTCCCGGGAGGATCGCCTCGTCGCCCCAGCGCCGCCGTTCCCGGGGCCGCCTGATTGCTGGAAGCGGACCCGGCCCTGGCCCTGGCTCAGCGCCTGGCCGGTGTGCGTTACTGTCAAAACCCCAGGGCTGCTCTGCTCATAAAACCTGCAATCTGCTTTGTTTGCGCTGGGAAGCTCGATTCCCTCTCCGCAGTCAAACACTAAGGGGAGGGGGGTGGTTCTGACAGTACCTTCATACGCAGGTCCTACGCAAAGAATAGCACCTTCCCAGAGCTTCACACGCACAGGGTGTGCGTGTGTGTGCGCGCGTGTGTGTGCACGTGTGTGTGTGTGCGTGCTAGTGTTGCCTGTGCGTGTGTGCATTCGAGCCTGCTGCTATGTGGCTGTGGGGAGACAGAGGAGGAACACAATGCTTGCAGTTTGGTTGCTCCGCCCTGGTAAATCATCACTCATTTAATACTATTTAATACCCGGAATGCCTTATCCTATTGTGTATTATTTTTTTAATATGGTATATACAGGTTCATACATATACAGTGCATCCGGAAAGTACTCAGACCCCTTCACTTTTTCCACATTTTGTTATGTTACAGCCTTATTCTAAAATGGATTAAATTCATTTTTTTACTAATTAATCTACACACAATAGGCTACCCCATAATGACAAAGCAAAAACAGGTTTTTAGAAATAAAAAACGGAAATATCACATTTACATAAGTATTCAGACCCTTTGCTATGACACTCGAAACTGAGCTCAGATGCATCCTGTTCCCTTTGATCATCCTTGAGATGTGGTAGTGGCTAGATGGAAGCCACTCCTGAGTAAAAAAGGCATATGACAGCCCACCTGGAGTTTGCCAAACAGCAATTAAAGGACTCCAAGAGCATCAGGAAAAAGATTCTCTGGTCTGATGAGACACAAATTGAACTTTTTGGCCTGAATGCCAAGCGCTACCGTAAAGGCCTGATTGATGGAGTGCTGCACAG